>CM053756.1:41913318-42067802 GCA_028658305.1 Pachyuromys duprasi | reverse complement strand
CAAGCCAGGGAGTGACAGACTGGCTAGATCCCAGTGGAGGACATTGCAGCCAGCCCTGAGGAGACAGGATGAGCTGGGGTTGGATGGAAGGGGAGGAGGTCCTCCCCCGTTAGTGGACTTGGAGGGGACAGGGAGGAGATGAGGGAGGGTTGGGGAGGGTGGGAGGGAACGAGGGAGGGAGCTACGCATGGGATGCAAAGTACCTAACCTGTGATTGATAACAAATAAATAAATAAAGAAAGAAATAAAGAAAGAAAGGAAGGAAGGAAGGAAGGAAGAAAGAAAGAAAGAAAGAAAGAAAGAAAGAAAGAAAGAAAGAAAGAAAGAAAGAAAGAAAGTCAAGTTCAAATACAGAGTGAACAAGTGCAGCCAGGTTTTGTTCCACTGAATGGTCAGGTGATTTTTTTTCCCTTCAGATATTCAGAGTTATACCTCCTGCTTTACCACCCCAATCATAGTACTTGGCATTATGGTGAATAATGTTTGCTAGTGTGAGGTAGTAGGTGGCAGCTTACCTTATTTAAGGAATAGGGAGAGGGGATGGTAGAACAGAGGGTAGGATGGTGAGACAGGGAAGAGAGGAGAAAGGGGACTATGGTTAGGATGTAAGGTGAATAAATTTAAAATAAAATTTGACATTGTCTAATTATTACAAAAGAAATTCTCTCCTGTTCTGAAAGATGCCCCTATATAAAGATGCCCCTCTATGCTTTGCATCTGTCAGACTTCATAGGGGAGCCAACACCTATAATTATCTTCCCCTGGAGTGACTCTACTCAATTAAAAGGATTTCCTGGGTACTATGTTAATAGACTGAGAAGTTTTAATTGCCTCTGCCATTCAGCAGTCTAGATTTTCTTATTCAAAGGGATATACATCTTCCCATAGGGGAAGGGAGCAGAAAATTGGGAAACTAGTAATGTAATTTATTAAGATTTTTGAATTTCAGATTGATAATAAAATGCTCACAGAAACATTTACAGTATACGAGGGAACAGGAAGAGGTGAATGTTGGCAAAGGCAGCTGAAAGGTTGTGTGATGACTGTCTGCCACCCCGGAAGTCCCACCCCCTCTTTCCCTGGCTGTGCTTACTTCCTACATTCATTCGACTATGTATTGTAGCCTCTGTTCCAGTAACCCTCCTGGAACATAGTTACATTTGGGAAAACAATAAAAACTTGCTTATGAAACCAAAGTGTCCATTCCCTAGCCCAGTTGCCTGCTTTACTCAATGTCCCAATCACAGGCAATGTTGGAATAATATGGATTTGTTGCAGAAAACCCAGCTAACCCCACCAGTCCTATCATGGTTTGACTACATAAGTGAAGAGTTGTAAGTCAAAACATTTGCCAAGACCCACGGTTGAAATCAATTCAAACAGAGAAACACACAACTTCAATGCTACCACCAACATTCTAACATTCCTTTGGGATTTTTGTAACTAGATTCCTTTAGATGCCACGCTTTGGGCTGAGACCTTGCTTCAAACACATCACGGGTCTGTTGTTTTGAGACACTGTCAGTCACTCGGCAAATGAACTAAGCAGGGTTTTCAAGCTGGGCAATTTTACAGGATGCTGAGACCCCACGGTGACCTTTCCACACAGGGGTCAAGGTCAGATGCCAGATGCAAGAAATGTTTACACATCTCCACCTTTTTTCCTCTAAAGAGATTGTAGAATAGTGAGTGCACAGCCTACTCTCTCATGCAATGCACTTTTCATAGAACCTGCCATGGCAAATAGAAGAAGTTTCAGAAATATTGTTTTCCCTTGTAAGATACGATCATAATCTACTTTGGAACAAAGCAAGTTCTCAAGGATTGTTAATTGATTACATATTTATTGTGTGAAGTATTTATTAAATTCCATTCACTTGGTGAAATTGAACTCCCTTCCTTGCCCAAACAGGAATACTATACAACTTGTACAACTTGAAGAAGTCAAATTCTGTCTGCTTCTGATTTTGTTTTTTCTGTTGCTGTGGTAAAACTTGAACCAAAACCAGCTTTTTGGTTTTTGAGGAAGAAAGGGTGAAGTGGAAGTTTCTGGACTCAGTTTGGTCATGTGATGTGTTGCTGCAAGCTGGGCACGGGATGTTTTGCCCAGGTTGGCTTGTGAGAGGGCACATGATATTTTGCTCTCTCATGGCAGGGGCATGACCTTGGCCAACTGAGAAAACAACTGTGGGTGGACTCTGAGGAGAGGACATATATGGAGCCCACGAAGAGTGAAACATCACTTTTTGGATCTATAGAGAGAAACATTCCAGAGAGCAATCCAACTGAACCTTGCGGCTTTCACTGACTTCGTGGTGCTGCTTGGTGTTGGCCTTTGGACTGGACTGCTGGTATCCTGACCACTGAGTCTGGTAATCCCCTAATGACCCGTCGACCCAAATCAGCAGGTAGTAGGAAAAAGAAGACTACAGCCCTTTCCCCTACTAATCACCTACCTAAGGTTGCAGGGTTTGGAAGGGAGGAAAAGGTGCTTAAGGACCCTAAATAAAGTAGGTTTAGTGAAAAATCTAAGCCTACAAAAGGGTTTGTTTCAGTTTATAGATTACAGCCCATCGCTGAGGGTAAGCCAAGGCTAGAGCTCAAGAGACAAACCTGGAGGTGGGAATGGGAATGGAACGGAAAGCTCAGGTGGGCTTGCTTTCTTCCCTTGCTCAGCTATCTTTCTTAAGTAGCCCAGGAACACCTGCCCATGGATGCTGTCCCCTGAGGTTAGCTGGGCCCTCTCACTTCAGTTAAAAATCAAGACAATACCCCCACAGCCATGCCCACCAGCCAATCTGATGGAGGCTGTTCCTTAGTTGCAGGTCCCTCTTTCCCCATGTGTCTGGTTGACAACAGAGCTAACTACAATGGGGCTGAATTTCTCTCATGGAACCACATTGTCCTTATTCCCTAAATCGGTAGCCTTATAGCACAGGGAGGAGTGGATTTGGATGTTTCTTTAGGGCATACTTATCAGTCTGATCAGGAATGAATATTCTGAAAGTCCCTTTAAGTCTTCTGAGATGTTGGTTAAGAGTCCATCAGAATCGAGTTGTGCAGTATTTATGAACCTGTCAACTCAAGGGACACATCTGCTCTTTTTTTTTCCCCCACTCCAAAATTACTTTGATTAACAGAAGGATCCAAATTTGGCTGTCCTGTCATGATTTAAATGGTCTGTACCTCATTAGTGTTACTAGCATTAACTTAATAAAATCAAATCAGAATAGCATTTAATTTAGTTTTAATAGGATAGTTAATGTATGTTAACGAAACAACAATTGATTATTAAAATAGGGGGTGCTGAGGTGTAACAGATATGTGATATATTAATCTTGTTGCTATGCCATTAATTCAGAATTACATAAGCAATAAATGTCTGATTAAGTTCTTACTAGTGATGAGTTGTAAGCACTTATTGGGATTCAATAAGATGGATGTTATAGACTTGGGCTAAGGACCACAGTGCAATTAACCCGTTCATTCCTATTTTCATCCATCTCTGCCATTTGTTGTTTGTTTCACGGGATGTTACACTAGTAGGATAGAGGCAAAGCAGAGTATGAGGAAGATATCTGAGTACAGGACTTAAGAATTTATCAGTAACAGCTGTCTGATAGGTTTGACAATGGGGACTTGAAATAAAGAAACCCCTAAGAAGCTTTTTCTTTAGAGATATTTGCAGATTCAGTGATAGAGTCAGACTGTTTGAGTAACATGAAGCGAACCAGGGCCCAGAATCCATTTTGTCTCACATACGAGAAGGAACAGGTATCTGACCTGATATGATTCTAAGGGTCCTCACTATTGCACAAAAATCTTGATGCTCTTCTGTTTCTGCCTAAAACTTATTTAATTATTCATCGGATACAAGATATTATTTAATGTGTCTTGATTTATGGTGTATACAGGATAGTCATAAACTCTGGAAACATATATAATACATGTATATTTAAAAAATAACTACATAATTGACGCATTCAGTGACATTTTGTGATAGGCTTGTCACACTAAAATCACATAGATCACATCGTTTATTGTTCCACACACTAGAGATGCATATCGTCAACCTACTATTTCCATAAACTCTGCATTGGGGCTGACAGGATGGCTCCATGGGTAGAAACACTTGTTTCCCAAGCCTGAGAATTTGTCTTTGATCCCCAGAACTCATGCAGAAGGAGAAAAAAAATTGGAAAGTTATTCTCTGACCTCTACACTCACACTGTGGCAGTGACATTCACTCGTAATCACACGCACAAGGTGCATGTGTGTGTTTCTGTAAGAAAGTATTTTTTTTAAATCCTTGTGCACGCTTTTGTGGTGTATTGCCCTTTGTGCTTAGTTCACTGAATGAATGTGTTTTTGGAAGCTTCCGAAGAAGTAATTAGGATAGTTCAATCTGAAAATGTCAGCTTATCTGTCTCTCTAAGTCTCATGGTCACTTCATACAGGTTAGACAGTTTCTCATAGAAAATTAACCACAGTATTCATCCAGTATTATAGCAGGAAGAGTCTTCAGCTGTTGGACACACCTGAATATCTGAAATCTGAGCTCCATAGTTTACTTAACCCAGTGGTTCTCAGCCTTCCTAATGCTGCGACCCTTTAATGCAGTTTCTCATGTGGTGACCCCTCCCCAACCATAAAAACATTTCATTGTTCCTTTATAACTGCAATTTCGCTACTGTTATGAATCGTAACGTAAATATCTGATTATCTGATATACACCCCCCATGAAAGGGATCATGACCCACAGGTTGAGAACCAGACTTAACCTTGGGATACGATAATGTGGGTGACATAGTGTTATCAGTAGATTAAACAAGATTACACATACAAAGTGCACATTGTCTTCCATTTTTGTCTGAATCTAAAGTCAGTCCTGAATCTAATGTTTGTCCTTCCCCCTTTCTATGGGATGCTGTAGATAGAATGCTATCTTTACATTTTTAATATTCATTAAATATTTATTGTGTGTTGGGAAGGCTGTGTGTCTGTGTTGCAGCTCAGGCCTGCAGGTCAGAGAACAGTTTTCGGGTGTTGGTTCCTTCCTTCCATCACATCGACCCTGGGATCAAACTCAGGTGGTCAAGCGTCACCCATCTCACTGTTCCTAGAATGGCAGTTCTTAACAGGGTGTGAGGCTCGGTGCACCTGAGACCTGAGGCAGGAAGTTGAGGAAAAGCACAGAAAAAAATATAAAAATGTGGCAGAGCGCCTAGAGCGTAACTCCTCTCTGTTCTGTGCGCAGCTCAGCTTCCACAGAGGCTCAGCTGCAAGTGTTGCAGGTGCTCTTCACAGGTACTGCATATGTTGCAATTCTCTACTTGTGTTGCAGGTGCCCTCTGCAGGTATTGCAGGAGATCTTTGCCTGTGTTGCAGGTCCTCTGCTGGTGTTGCTGGCAGCTTGCTGCTCTGTTCACAGCACTTCTTGGAGAAACTGCTTGCTGTGCTGGAGCTCTTCGGGACCAGAGTCACTGTCTACACTTTGGATTTCTGGGTTCAGCGATATGGAGATTTTATGTATGAGTATGAACATTGGGCTCAGCTTTAGCGAGTTGTCTGTGTGTCGCTCATTCATTCAGTTATTCATTTGGGGACTGCTGTGTAGCTGTTTCCTTCAACGTAAAACACCCCTTCCTGATATGTGTTGCGAAGCTCATGTGAATGAGAAAGTCAACAAAGCTTACAAGACTGTATTAGTTACTTTTCTATTGTTGTGATAAAACATCATGATCAAGGCAATGTATAAAAATGTTTATTTGGGCTTTTGGTTTCAGAGGCATAATGGTCTATCATAGTGGGGAGGCATGCGGCAAGAAGCAGGCATAGAGGCAGGAACTAGATGCTCAGAATTCATATCTTGACCCATAAGTGGGTAGCAGAGAGAACTAGAAATGACACGAGTCTTTAAACTGTCAAAATTTGCTTTTAATGGCATACTTCCTCCAGCAGGCCACACCCCTAATCCTCTCCAAACAGCCCTGCCAATTGTGGAACAAACATTCAAATGCATGAGCCTATGGAGGATATTCTCATTCAAATCACGAAAAGGCCTAGGAAGTCATCAAAACATAAGAGGTTCAGGAAGCTCCTGAAAGCTACAAGACTCACAAACTCCTCCCCAAGGTTATATAAGAGGACTCGGTTTCTGGGGAGAGGCTGTTCTGGCAGGCAGAGCTGCCTACCAGCCCTGCAGGGAGCTCCAAATATGAAGCTTTCATGGCTCGTCAACCATGGGGAAGCCCCAATAAACTCAGTGCTTTACTGATCAAGACAAAGCAGAATCATTTATTTGGTTTGTTGCTAGTCCCTAACTGGGGTGAATAGTCAATTGTTCATGTTTCCCGGGGGGGGGGGGGGACCGGAGGGAATGAAAGAAAGAAAGGACACATCAAAGTTTTCCAAGACTGTACTATTTTCTGTAAAACTTATCGTTTAAGCAAGACTCTGAAGCAAGCATTAGCCCCTCCATTTTGTAGCCTATATAAAACCAAGGCAAAGCACAGAGCCATGACTTATATTCAATCAAACAGCAGTAAAAACCAAGCTGAATTTAATTTCAGTAGAAGTTGGTTTCTCAGCTCTATCCAGAGAACATGCAAGGGCATCACGAAGCTTGATCATGTATTTCCAGAAAGGTGGACACGGCAAGAAGCTCTGGGTGTCTGGAGACCAGTAAGGAGGATAATAGAGAAAGGAGTGGACTGGTGATGTTAAAAGAAAACATGGCATCTTTATGGCGACTCAACATGGAACTGATTATGCAGAGTGACCCAAATTAGAAGTGGCTCAGTTTTACACCAGCACCAGCAATTAGAATATTTTGTAACTTTGGTAATTGATGAACAGATGCTTTCTGGGAACTGTAGTCCTTTTACATCAAGAAGGGGGAGTGGAAACCCTTCACCATGAAGACGCATAGACCATGAGACTGCACATACCTCTGACTTCAAATTTCATTTTTAAAAAGGATGTGAAAAGATTATGAAGAGTTTATATTGAGATCAGAGTTGGAGACTTTAATATATCTTGCTCAGAAACTGATCTAGAACACACACAAACACAATAAGACTAGGTGTCTTAGGGCTCCTGCTGCTTTAATAAAGCAGTATGACCAGAAGCAGCTTGGAAGGAAAAGAGTTTGTTTCAGTTTACAGCTTGTAGTCCAGTAGGAAGCTGGAGGCGCGAGCTGATGCAGAGGCCATGGAGGAGCCAGACTTAAGGATTTTGTCTCCAGAGCTTGCTCAGCCTGCTGTTTTATTGAATCCAGGACCACCTGCCCAGGGGTGGGACCACCCACAGTGAGATGGGCCATCATACGTACATCAATCATCAAGGAAGAAAATGCGCTGTAGGCTTGCCCACAGGCTAATCTGGTAGGACAGGTAGGGACATTTTTGTCGGTTGAGGTTTCGTCTCCTGAATTGACTAGCTGGTTTGAAATAGCATTAGCCAGCATGCTAGGAGGATGTGGACTTCTACAGAGGTAGTTTAGGAGCTTGATCCAATAGTAGCTACAGAGTCTTATATCCAACGAACAAAGCCGTGTAATATCTGAGCATCAACTGAACATGTGTATAACACAGACTGAGGTAGGGGAGATGGTTCAATGGCTAATGGCAATTGCCTACTGTCCTGATGATCAGAGTTGGATCCCAGGGACCATGTGATAGAAGGAGAGATTTATTCTGGTGAGTTGTCTCTGACATCCACACACATTCTGTAACACATGAACATGCCCTAGACACACACACACAAATACATACATGCACACACAAATAAATCAATGAACAAATAAATCAATGAACAAACAACTAAACAAATAAAAATAAATGTAAGAAATAATCACACCCCATGAGAAGAGTGTGTCTGTTTGTGTGAGCTGTGTTATTTAGCCATAATGGTTCTGGTGGGGGAGGGGTATGAAGTAATGAGAGGAGGGGTGCAAGCAGTGTGTTAACATTGGGGCAGCTAGCAGGGGTCAGTGATGTGTAATCTGCAAAGATTAGGGTTAGAGTGCATCTTTTATGTGAGGCTGAAATGTTTTTCATAAGGGGTCGGACGATAGCTGGATTTAGCCAAAAGTTAAAAACTCTTTGCTAAAAGATGAGGAAAGCCCAGACTTGTACACTGTGGTTTCAGATTAATTATAGAGGTGTGGTAATAAAAACTAAGGTGATGTTGGCCCAGGACAGAGGAAGAGATAGATCATCAGAGGAGAACAGGGAGTCGAGGCATGAGCCAAGCGTACGTGGTAAAAACAACAAATGAGAAAGATAAAATGGGCTAGTCGGTGATAGGGAAATATTGATTTTCATATAAAAATAAATTAGATCGATGTTTCACATCTTTCAGAGAACAACCTTCTAGCAGATTAAAAATACTGAGATGAGAAGTCTTTTAAAATATTCAGTGAAATTACTAGGGAGAAGAAATATTAATAAGCGTACTGGTGATTTGTGATTTCAGGGTACGGATTGATTTCTCCAACAAGATAGCAAAACATTAATTCAGACATAAAAAAATTATAAAATTTGACTACTTACATTTTAAAAAATCACGGTAAATAAAATTAAAATCTGTAACAACACAGAAGGAATAAAGGCGAGCTATATGTAACCATAAACCAGGCAGAAGACTTCCTTAGAGATATGTGTGTGCGTATGTGTGTAGTATATACAAATAAAAAAAGAAAAACCTGAAAGGAACTCACAGAAGGATGTGGATAGTCAAGCCCCAGAAGAGATAAGCTGAGTAGTCAAGAATTGCATTAAAAGCATACACACACCAGGAGCTGGCGGGGCTGAAGAGACGGCTCAGCAGTTGAGAGTCTTTGCTGTTCTCTCAGAGGACCTTGGTTTGCTTCCCAGCCCCCAAATGGCAGCCGTCAATCACCTGTAACAACTCCAACTCAAAAAGATTTGACACCTCCTTCTGACCTCTGCACTGTAGATACATGGTTGCACACGTACATACTGAGGCATACACGTACATACCCCCCCACACACACTTAATATAACAAATAAACCTTTGTACGTGAGTCCAGGGAAAACCTCAGAGAGCTGAGTTATGATGGGATGTGGCATGTCCAACACACTGCCCCTGATCATACACTAACATTCCTCTGGAGAAAACATTGAGTCGGGTGCGTAAGGGCATCCCCTATGTTATTTATCACAGCTGCATAGGAATCTTACAGTAATCTCAGTAAAAGTAGGACACTATGCTTAACATTGGTGGTAACCCAAGCAGTTCAGTCTGAAACAATGAGATGTTATTTATGCTTGACAAATGAAAAGAACAACACAAGAACAAGAATTGTAACCATAACCAGTGCTCCCAGGGTGTGACTGTTTAGAGAAAGGCGACTTTTAGTGTTTTGCTCGTGGGAGTGTGAGTTGGAGGGAATTTTTGCACTGCCCCCTAAAATTGAAAGTGTGCCTATTCAACAAATCCACTTCGAAGTATATATCCTGGACACAAGAATTTATGTGTTTCCATGGGGCATGTGTGTGTGGATGTTATTGCAGTTGGCATCAATGAAAAGTTGAAGACAAGTCAAATGTCCACGAGTAGTGGATTAGCTAAGGAGATAGGCATGTGCAGTGGCTTACCAAGAAGCCATTAAGATAAGGGGCCTTGGCCTTCATGCTTTAGTCTGGATAACACTAGACAGAACAATATTTACTGAGAAAAAGCAAATTGTGACAGGCTGCGTACACTCGAAACCATTCTCTGGGGGCTAAGCCCACACAAAACAATAGTTTGTATTGTATTTGGAGTCATAGGTAACAGGATATCAACATTAGATGTTTTTTGTTAGAAATTAGATTAGAATTTGTCTTGGGGTTTTTATTGACATGATGGAATACCATGACCAAAAGCAACTTGGGAAGGAAAGGATTTATTTAAGTTTCCGTGTCCTGACCACAGTCCCTCATCAAAGGAAGTCAGAAAGGAAGCAGGAACTGAAGCAGAAGCCTAGAGCAGCCGTTCTCAACCTATGGGTTGTGACCACTTTGGTAAACCTCTGTCTCCAAGAATATTTTCATTATGATTAACAACAGTAGCAAAACTATAGTTATGAAGTAGCAATGAAAATAATTTTATGGTCATCACAACAAGAGGAACTGGGTCGCAGCATTAGGAAGGCTGAGAACCAGTGCCCTTGAAGAACTCTACTAAGTGACGTGCTCACTGTGGCTTGCTTATCCTGCTTTCTAATACCATTCTGGATCACATGTCCAGGGTTGGCACTACTTTCCTTGGACTGGGCCTACTCACAGCAACAACAATCAAATAAATGTACCACAGGCTTGCCAAAGGCCAATCTTAATAGAGGGTTTTCTCAGTCAAGAGTCACTCTTCCCAAATGACTCTAGCTTGTCTCAAGTTGACAAAAAGCTAACCAACCTGGAACTCAAAACATAAGGCCGTCTTGCCCCCACATTTTAAAAGAGGAGCTAGGTGACCAAAGGAGAGTCACAAAGTTCTCTGGAGCCCAATTGGTGATCCTAAATTCATCACAACTCAGGTCTTTCAAAGAAGATAGAGATGTCAAGAGAAACTGGGGAGAAAAAAAGTTTACTTTGGGGGAAGTATTCACAGGGATTGCCTACCTCTCTCTTTTCAAGCAGGGTAAAGTAGTGGAGTGGCAGATTGGAGCAGACCGTACTATGCATGCCCTGAGTGACTCCACTCTGCATAGAATATCAATGTTCCTGCATGGGCTCTTTGCACTGAGTTAGAATTCTACAGTGTTCATAACTTTCTGTAGCTCCACGTGACAGAAGTATAATGGATGTTCAGATGGCTGCGTGTTAGGATGTTGAATGTTAATGATTTCCCTCAGAATGAAATCAAGAATAGCATAAGGGTGAAACAGGAAGCATTTCTAGCCAAAGCGGAACAAGAGGAAGAAGGGAATCAAAAGATCAAGTTTAGAATTTGGAGAGAGAAAGAGAGAGAGAGAGAGAGAGAGAGAGAGAGAGAGAGAGAGAGACAGAGAGAGAGAGGCCTCCAGGCAACACCAGGGCTTAGTTTAGGCTGGAGTCACTTGGAGATGATGCTTGTTAAACAGTCATGTGTGGACATTGAGTGCCACTTGTTTGTATTCACTTGGAACTCAGGAGAAAACTCTAGAATTGGGCTTTAGATGACATTGGCAATGTTATTCGAAGCACTTCAGAGTAGCATGAGATCACCGGAGAAATTGGGGTTTCAAAGAATAAAGTCCAGGGTCCCAAACAGGAAAATATCATGAAAATGAAGAAGAATTAGAAATGAGATTGAAAATATCATTAATGAGGAGGGAAGGGAGGGGACCAAAGGAGGCTATTTAGAGGCCGAGAGAAGCCAGGGTTCCCCGGAGGAGCACACACAGGTCCAGTGAGATGATGCTAAAGGTTGAACACAGGAACTGATGTCAATTCTCACTTCAAGCAAAAATCAATTGCACAGAATCAACTGAGGATCTCCTTACCATATACCAATGTATCAAGATCTAACATTTAGTTATAATATTTTCAGGTAATACATATTTTATTTTTTACCTGAAAACGAATCAAGACAATCAACTGGAAAAATTTAAATAAACAGAGTTGCAGTCAAGTTGTTAGGTATGAAACTGATAGATACAAGCCAGTAGCCTTTATGCACCTGAAGCTTATTGAATTAGAGCAGCAGAAAAATCTCATTTACAAGAACAGCAGAAGCTCAGAAAACCTGGAGAGAAAATCAATACAAAATGTGAGAAACTTGCATGAGGGAAATGCTCAACACTATTAAAAGACACGAAAGAGATGAGGGGGAAGAATAGCCTATCCTGGGACAGGAAGGCTCAATTGTATACAGATGTAATCACTCTCACTAATTACTTGAGACATAATACAAGCCAATAAAGATGCTATTCATCTGGAGAAAGCACATGGAGTTAGTCTAATTTGAATGGTCAATGGAAAAATGGACACATTTTAAAATAAGAAGGTATATCTTCATGGGAAAAAAATCACAGAAGGAGAATTGATACAGGTAAGTGGAAAACCTTTTCAGATGATACAAATGAAGAATCATTTTGTTAATATCAAGGAGTGACAGAGAAGTAAGCAAACCAACAACCTGGGAGAAAAAATAGACTAAATCAATGAATGAATAACATACACATTTTAATTAACTCATTTGTGCTGGCGTGAACCGGAGGACACAGGCGTGCGCTAGTGCACATGCAAAGGTCAGAGGACAGCCTACAGGAGTGAGTTCTCTCCCGCCACACGGGATCTGAGCAGTGGTTCTCAACCTTCCTCATGCTGCAGCTTTTTAACATAGTTCCTCCCGTGTGGTGATCCCCAATGTGCTGCTATTCCGTAACTGTGATTTTCCTGCAGTTATGAATTTCAATGTAAATCTCTGTGTTTTTCCATGGTCTTGGGTGACTCCTGCAAAAAAGGTCATTTGACCCCAATGGGGTCGCAACACACAGGTTGAGAACAATAGGACTGAGGATCAAACTTAGGTCTTTACTTGCTGAGCCATCTTGCCAGCTCACAAAATGTAAAAATTTTGACACATAAAATGGTAATCTCTTTTGAAGTATAATTTGGTAATCTCAAATAAAATTATTAAGTATAGCATGCTACCACTTTTGTCCTTTAGTATGGGCAAAGATAAATTGGTGTTATCAAAAAGGCAAGGTCACATACGCATCGCTCCCACGGCATACTTGCTCGCCGCCTCTTCGAAGTGTAGCTCAAGGACTTGGATTTAGAAAACCTGCTGCCTGGCCTCACCCTACATGTAAAGTCACATCCGATGTCGGGTAGTCATGGCAGTGCTGTCTGAACTAGTTTGAGACTGAGACCTACCAAGCAGCCAGAGGAAAGGGACTGATTACATAAGCCGCATTACAGCCTGAAAGTACATGCTATTGCTGTCTGAATCGGTAAGATACCCACCGATAGAGAAATTACTCCAAGGTGTGTTAAGTTTAAAAAATAAAAACAGTCAAAATAAACCAGTGTGGAACATACTCTGAACCCTGATGAAACAAATGTTTGTTGGATATTCCTGGAGAACTATGAATGAATGGAAGCTGCTTCTCCTGGCAGGAGCTGGGGAGACCCTTATCATGTGCACTTTCCAGGTTTCCTGCTTTATGCTTGATTCATTCATTCAAAAATATGAATGATTTTTTTAAAAGGTCAAAATGGAGGTCTGTGTCAGGGCTGAGGAGTTGGATGGTTCAGTGGCCAGGGTGCTAAGCCAGCAAGCATGAGGGCTAGGTTTGGATCCCAGTGCACACTTGGGTGTGGTGGTGTGTGCCTATAACCTCAGGGCTGACAAGGCAGACCTCTGAGGCTCGCTGGCCAGCCACCAAGCCTAAATGGTGACCTTCAGGCTCAGGAAGACATCTTGTCCCAACAAAATAA
Organism: Pachyuromys duprasi; assembly: GCA_028658305.1. NCBI lineage: Eukaryota > Metazoa > Chordata > Mammalia > Rodentia > Muridae > Pachyuromys > Pachyuromys duprasi. Next base: position 42,054,369 of record CM053756.1, on the reverse strand, counting down.
GGTGAGGAGTGGTAGAGGAAAACATCAGATTCTCGTCTCCAAAAGCACCTGTACAGGCAGACACCTACCACACATGTGTCACAGAACACACACACACACACACCACACAGGCACACACACACAAATATGGAAGGCACAAGCAGATTGATTAGAAGAGTCAGAGGAGGTAGGGGACTCCTGGAGAGATCTGAACACCCAGAAGTGGAATGTTTCGGAGCCTGCTGAGAATTCCCTTGAAAATCCACCAGATGGCACATGAAAATGCTTCTGGGAGAATCTAAGTACCAAAGCACTGCCTGTGAGTAAAGAGAGGCTCAGCAAAGCAGTCATTCTCTTCACACTGAACTCTGGTGGAGCAAAGACCCCAGTCCAGCCCTGGAACTTGAGGGAACCAGCATGCCACACGGCAGCTGAGTGAGGCTGGGGAATCATCAAGCAGAGTGGACATTTGGAACCTGTCTCAGCTTCTGCATGAGTGTCTTCACTCTAGAATCTTTTCTTCTCTTCTTCTTCTCCTTGTCCTTCTCCTTCTTCTTCTTAATCCACACCTAAGCTCTATGAAAAGAGGTATTTGTAGTTTTGGTCATCCAAATTTCTTTAATTAAAGGAGGAGCATTGGAGTGATCCGTTGCAAGAAAAGAGCCTGGTTTCACAACATGCAGTAGTTATGAGGGGGCTTTGCCATGAAGGCCTAGTAGAGGCCAGGCCAGCCCCGCCCCGTTGCCTGCTGCCTCCCAGGAGACAATTACTGTCCTGCATAACAATTTGAAGCAAATATCGGATGTGGTTGAGCGAGCAGTTGCAGCCCTCGTTCCTGCAACCATTTCTGCTTAGGTTGCTTAATTGTTTCCACTACTTCCGTTTTCTGGGCCTGTGGCCTTCTGAGTTCTGCAGGATCCGGTGCAGCAAGAGCCTCCATCTCCCAGTACTTCCTGGACCCTGGAAGAGGAGAACCCCCAAGCCGAATTCACCCAGGACACAGACACATCCCTGACTTCTCTCCCAAGAAGAAAGGCAGCCCCTCACTGACTTCTTAGGCACAGCTCTCCCGCCTTCCATCCACACCCAGGCTGCAGACCTGGCTTACTAGAAGCGTCTGTACAGAGACTCTTCTCAGGCAGCTTTTCTGTCTTGCTTTCTTGCTGTTCTGTTTCTGGTGGGGACCCCCCAAAAGATTTTCACATGGTAAGATAGGGCTTCATAAACAGAAAGAGCTAGTCTAGAACTCAGGAGGCTGAGGCAGGAGGAGGTTGGATTCCAGGCCAGCCTACGCCACCTATGAAGACCTCGTGTCAAAAGGCTAAGACCTGAGAGTGTCTGTAGCTCAGGAGGTGTTTGAGGGACACTTAGGTTTGCCACAGTGGAGAGTGTCTGTGGGTGAGGTGCCAGCATGGAAGGCATTAGCAGAGAGTAGGAACGGTGGATCGGGAGAGTGGGGGTGGGGAGGGATGTCTAACCCCAGCACTGTGATCTGAGTTCGGGATGCACTGCTCCTCCTGACACTGGTCTGTCTGTTCAGTGTCTTTCCAAGTGTTGTAAAAAAAGGGATATAACGGAATCATCTACTTCAAAGTCTTGTGGGGGGAAGGGCAAAGATGTTCCACATCCCCGCAGTACTGAAAGACAGAAAGGCCCTGGCAGAACCAGCTGGTACCCTGGGACCTGTGCCGGTTACAAGAGAAGCCTATGGCAGAGCTAGGAAGGCCCTGGGTGGTGGCTTGGGCTGCACAGGATGCCAACAAAGCCAGGTTATCTTGAATCAGAGCAGTCGTCGATTGCCAGTCAGACGCCATTACTAATCTCCTGACCCAGGTCAAGTGGAAGCAGAGCTCCTTTTGCGTCAGCTAAGGAGCTGGCCCTCCACAAGGCTGCCAAGAGCTTGCCCTGAGAGCTTCACGAAGTGTGCTGACAGAGGCCCTGAAAGGCTGCTGGGCCAGAAAACACACATCAAAGCCCACACCACCATGTCCTACCTGTATCCGAAGACTGCTTTCAGCACCTGCCAATCCCGTGCCCTGATCCCTTGCTTTTTTAAAGCTTTTGTTTCTTGATTTATAGTTTATTTGTTTTTTCTGTGTAGGTGTGTGTGTGTGTGTGTGTGTGTGTGTGCACCCACGTTTGTGTATACCCAGAAGCTGGAGGAGGACCTTTGGTTGTCCTGCTCTATCGCTCTCTCCTAATTTCTTTGAGACACAGTTTCTCACTGAGCTTGGAGCTAAGTTGGCAGCTTGGCCTGCAATCCCCCTGTCTCCAGCCCCTAAAGTACCAGTGTCACGGGCACACACGGCTATGCCCAGCTTTTTACATGGATGTCAGGGATTTGAACTCAGGTCTTCATGACATACTGGGTAATCTCTTAGCCCCAAGCGTGTGTGTGTGTGTGTGTGTGTGTGTGTGTGTGTGTGTTTATAGGTCCTTGGGACCAAACACAGGTCTAGGTCCTCATATGTCTCAGCCTTTCTTTCCTCTTTGAATAGCCTTAAATACATAGCTGGTACCAAACCAGGAACTAGAATATAGTTCCATCCTGTTCTCTAAACCATCCTGCCAGATAACATTTGTGCAAACCACCTCCTGTATATTCTTCCTGGGCTGCTGTTGTATCTGATTTGATTTGTTTTTTTTTTTGGGTGGGGGGAGGAAAGGCTGCAGGCACCTTCTCCTTTATTGTCACATCTGTTTAAACAATGGTCGCCCCGCTGTGTGGAGAATGTCTTCAGTGAAGAAGGCTTTGCAAAGCTCTCTGGGATATAGGGACCTCTTCTGTTTTAAACAGGACAAAGCAGACTGTGAGGCACTTGCTTACTTGTCCACACATGTATTTTTGCAAGTTCGAGGCCAGAGTTAGGACTCAGCCTTACTTGCCATCTCTACTGTGGCTGTAGCATGCATAGACTTCCAACAGCCCAGGAAGTACGGGGGAGGGTGGGTGAATGGCCGGTCACGTGGCATCTGTTGTGACCCACCAGACTTGCACCCTCACACCATCTATTCCTTTGCTCCTCACAGCAAGCCCTTAAGAGCTCCCCACCGAAGTCTGTTCCACCTTGACCACATGTTTCCCAAGCCTATCTGGCGCAGATGGCATGCAATATTGACTAAAGTTCTGCAGAATGGGCGTGATGTGTAGCCGTGTAATATACTTTTGAAGCAGTTCGTAGAAATGACGAGGAGATGTGGAGAAAGGCAAGTGGACAGAAACAGCCAAGAAGGGTAGCAGGAGAAGCAAGGGCCCGTGAACTGAAGGGAGTTTGGGCAGGAGGCTTTGTCCTGCTCCAGGGCACACACTCCCAAAGGCTCACACTAACTCCGGAACTCAGCTTCCACATCTCTAAATTGAAGGGGTTCCTTTCAACATCTCTGTCCAAAAAACCATCTCCTTGTACAGTTTTAACAAAAGCATGAAACACTACTTATTTTCCTTAAAATTCATTTAAAAATTTATGTGTGTATGTCTATTTGTGTGTGTGTACATGTCCAAACACATATGTGAATTCACCATACAAGCACACATGTACCCATGGTGCCCAGGAAAGGGCATCAAATCCCTGAGATTTGGAGTTACAGGAAGTTGTTAGTTGCCCAATTTGGGTGCTGGAAACCAAACTCAGGTCCTCTGGAAGAAAATCTATCACTCCTAGTCATCCGTCCTTGAGCATTTTTATTGGTAGTTTTGTACTTTCATAGATCATTGAAATCCACCGAGAAATCATAACACTAGAAAACCCCAGAGATCACCTGCACTGTGTTGCCCAGGGGGGGCAGCACCAGACTTCCCTCAGTTCTCACCCACTTCCCTCTCCTTTTCATTTAGTTTTCACTCTCTCATTTCTTTTATCCGAGCTGTTTAGAAATAAACTGAAGACATCCTTCTTTGGGCTTAAACAGTTTATGGTGGATTACCTAAGAATTAGGGCACTCTCCAGCACAACCATGGAATCGTGGTCAAAAGCAGACACCGAATAGTGACAGAACATTATTTTGTAACTCACGGTCAATAATTAAGTGTGAGGGCTGGGGGATGTGGCAGGGTGCTTGTACAACACATGGAACCCCGAGTTCGAACTCTGGCACTGCAGACATAGAAATTGATAAATAAATGAATTCGCCAACTACCCCAGCAACTTCTATTTTCTGTCCTTTCCCAGACATCAGGTTTGTAGAGGGGAACGTTAGGTCCGCACTGAAATCGCTCATCCACCAAGGCTGGTGGCATCGCCCTTCCTTTTCATGGAGCACTAGTTGAAGGGATGGAGGATGGAGAGAGAGGAGGACAAGACGACGACAGTTGGAGGAGTCGAGGGAAATAAACATGTTCTAGGGACTGCTGACTGGTATATGAGCAACCCCTCAACATGGGTCTCAGACAAAAGGCCCTCGAGGCTTACGGTGACACAAAGGTATTTGGTTCTTGGTGAAAATCGTATTTTCTGAAAGGAAAACCTGTTTATTCCTTCACTCATTTCCTCTGTGCGTATGTGTCTCCTAACTAAATTGTGCCCTTGCTGATAGCTGGCTGTTTCAAGGCACAGGGAGAAACTCTGCTGGCTAGAGAGAGACGCATGCAAGAGAAGAGCAAGCTGGGGGTGTCTCTGTAAAAGCAGTTAGTGAAAACCTGGAGTACTTAAACACTTAAGATATTGCCAACACCACTCCAAAGATCCATCATTATCCTTCTGCCTGGTGGGGCAGTCCCCACTCTGAAGTCCCTGGATCAAGTTTAAGCTGAGTATATTAGTGGAGTACATCCTTTATCCTAGCTGGGCCCCGTTTATAAAATGTGGATGTCAGAAGTGCCGAGATGGCTCAGCGGTTAGAGCACCGGCTGTTCTTCCAGAGGACTTGGGTTCGCTTCTTAACACGGTCATTGGCAACTCCAGTCTCAGGGGGTCCAGGAAGGCTGTTCACATGATGCACAGGTGTATACATACACAAGGCACCCATGCGATAAAACGAAAATAAAATCTCAAAAGAATTTACAACGAGAGTGTTAATACAGTAAACACAGCTAACCTAAGGTACCCCTCCTCTGTGAAATCCATACCTTAGATAATCTCTAGTTTTAGTGTTGACCTTGACTGTACAGTTTTGGAAGAAGGCAGTGCAGAAATGTGATGCAAGGCTACCAAACACCTCAACGATGGCAATTTGTCATTTCAACCCGGAGCTTTGGGTTTCTCCCTTTCATGAATATTTGGTTGATCCCGGCTGCCCCCTTTCCTCCCCCAAACCTCCCATACAGTGGTGTGAGGTTTTCAGGCAGGAGTCAGTTTACAGGGACAACGGTAACACAGGCAGGGTCTCCTGCTCCTGGAGTGAGAAGGCTGAGCCAGCTGCTTGAAGGAAGTTGGTTGAAAAATATGGATGTTTGTCCTGTGGGGAAAGCTCTTGTGTCTGCTGCATCTTCTGGTAAAATTTTGGCTCTCCTTAGGCTCCATTAGGGGAGCTAAGAGAGCTGCTTGGGTGTCTGTGGGGAACCCTTCTCAATGGAGTTGCTGCAGACGGCGGAAGTCAAAGCACAAGAACAAGTTCATGCTGTCTTTTGCCCTGGCAAATGGATTCTTCAAGGCACGTGCACACACCATTCTTAGCCATGTCTTAAAAAGCAAACAGTGGACAGCAATAGCCAGTACTTGCCAAGAATAATGAAGCTCCTCATCTCTAAGCAAAGGTTAGTTACTGTCAAGTGAAGCCAGCAACCCTTGAGTCATTCTGATCACTGTGGGTGGGTAGCTAAAGAAGAAAGGGAGAGACGAGGGGCTGGAAACAGGATGGGACATGGCAACGTGCTCAAGGGGAGTCGGGATTCTTTGAACCGCCTCCCTTTACTAACCAGTTTAGACTTGCTCCAAGTTGCAATGACTGGCATTTCCCATTCAGGTAAGACTACTCCAAGAATGGAACTTTTTCATGCTGTTATAGATGCCTGTGAGATGTCTGATGAATTGACTTTATTCATTCTTTAACTCAACCGGCAAGATTCAATGGTTCACATTGAAAGCATGAATGACCATTTTGTTGCTTGAATGACTCTCCCCTAATGCCTCCTGATGTTAATGTATCTTGCCCAGGGTAAAACTTACTATATGAATTATTCACCGCTCTGTGGAATGAATGGGGTCATGCTTGCACACAGAATGTTGGCTGTAGTTATCTGACACGGTGGGGGCACAGCGGATGTATACATGTATACAAAGAACAATGAATGGTTTAGAATGTGCTTACAGGGCTCAGCCCCATTTCCAGTTACGATCTTTCTAGAAAGCACAGCACCTTTTTTGTCTTGTGCTATTCATCATGGTAGCTCTAGTGAGAAGCTCTAGGCCTTCAAAAAAAATCATCTAAAGAGTAGTTGGCAACGTAGCCTTGCTAGGCCACTAAGGAAGAGGATCCAGGCAGTCCTGATGAGACATGATAAGTTAGGGTCAGATGGCAGGGGAGGAGGACTCCCCTTTTCAGAGGGCTAGGGAAGGGGATAGAGGGGAATAAGGAGGGAGGCTGGGCCGGGGGTGGAGGCCACAATTGGGATATAAAATAAATACATTGTAAAAAAATGGAAAGAAAGAGAGAGAGAGAGCGAGAGAAAGAAAGAAAGAAAGAAAGAAAGAAAGAAAGAAAGAAAGAAAGAAAGAAAGAAAGAAAGAAGAAAATGCATATCTTAAAAGAAAAGAATAGTTTGGTGGTGAGCACTCTTGTCTTTGGTTAAACCTTACTTTCTAAGAGATAGCAAGCAGTAGGAGATGAGCGTACACCTTAAAGAGATTTAAAATGAATAAATCCATCAATTTTGTCAAAGAAATTTAAAGATGTTAGTAAGCTTCCGATTTGCTGATGTGAAATGGAATGTGTTTTTATGTAATAAAAACAAGGGCTATTATAAAAATGAGGCATTTTAAGTTTTGATTTAAAAATGAAATGGATCCAGAAACTCCTGGTTTAAGAACATTTGGGGTGAGTTATCCTCTCCCAGCCCTGCCCAGCCTTCCTACTGAAATCCCTGTGGCTTAATAAGAATGATTTACAACCCAGAGAAACAGCTAATGCAACTTAGTGGGAGCTGATAAATGAACCACTGAGCTTACTTATACAAATAAGTGGGGCATTAATCTTGACTTTGAGTTTCCCCATTGGGCTCTCTTTATAACCATTTATAAAATTGTGAGTGACAAGAAGAAATGATTGGCAAGTCTTAACAACTGGAAAAAGTTTTCTAGATGCCTTTGAACTTTAGAAAACAGACAAATGAACCTTGAGACTGGCTTATGGAACAAACTGGTTTCCATATTTCCCATGTATATAGTTTAAGGAGGAGTGTTCCAATGTAAGTTAACCACAAATGCTCAAAAGCCAGCTTTTTGGACCATGTTTATGACCAACTTTCATGTTATTGACCAATACAAAGGTATATTTGTTTCTCTAATGTCAGATAAGAATAGTACAACCCTAAATATATTCACTTCAACTTTGCTGTCTTCCTCTCAAAGCTAAGCATGCAACACTATTCTGAAAGGGATTCCCAAGACACAGAAATGGCCTGTGTCAGGGTCATAAACAGATCATTAGTACTTCTCTCCTGTGCCTTATGTCAGCTCAAACCTTCTGTAGCACTTAATGAGATACATTATGTAGGCTATGATGGAGAGAATTTAAATAACTTGGCCAGGTACCTATCACTAGGACAGTTCAGATGTGGCTTTGTGAGTGTTAGTTTTGGCAGACTTGATACAACCCAGAGTAACCTGCAAAAGGAACCTCAAAGAGGGAGGGGTTGTCTGTCTCAAGCTGGCTTGGGGATGTGTCTATGAGGAGTTGTCTTGCTTGCTTTAACTGACGCGGGATATGCACCTCAAGTATGGGCAGCATCTTCTGGTCCAGGTCCAGAGAAAAGGACACGGAAGAAGGAAAGCCTTTTGTTTGCTTAGCTTTCACTCTTGTTGGTGAGATCATCAGCCCTGTCTCAGTGCTTACTGCTGATTGCTTTCCTGACTAGAACCCAACTTCTTCAGGCTCCTGATGGGGATTAGGAAAACCCTTGGCCTTCAGCATCCGTCTGGGATGCAGTGGTATCCAGCCTCCTGGGCAGAGGAGCTACCAGATTAGTTAATTTTGTATTGGTGTTACAGAGCACTGTGACCAAGACAACTCACAGAAGAATTTAGTTGGGATGATAGCTTCAGAGAGTTGGAGTCCAGGCTGGTAAAGCAAAGGCAAGGTGGCAAGCAGAGCTCAGAGCTCACATTTTGATTGGCAAGTGGGAGGCAAAGAGTTAACTGAGAGGGATAAGGGCTTCTGAAACATCAAATCCTGCCCCCAACGACACACCTCTTCCATCAAGGCACTGCCTCCTAGTCCTTGGCAAAGAGTTCCATGAACTGAGGAACTCTTGGTATTCGGACATATGAGACAATGGGAGTGGGGAGCAGGAACATTTTCATTCAAACTACTGCCGTTTCCCACCTCCTATCAGAGTGTGCCCATATGATATTATAATTCAAGATGCATTTAGTCCAACTCCAAAAGTCCCCAAAGTCTTTCGATCTCGACAGTGTTTAAAAGTGAAGATAAGCACCTTGATTCCCTTATTTCACATTAGTAATTTTCCTGTTAAATATTGATTCTGCCCTCGATTTGAAAGACGCGGGCCCCAGCTTTGTTTTTTTTCTATATTATTATTATTATTAATTCCAAAAAGAGCCTCCTGCTTTTTATAGCCTGGCTTATGATGAAATAAAATAAAGGTCTTAAATAGATTAGCTAATTTGAAGAACCGGAGAAAAACCCTTTATAAGGCTTTATGTGCCGCAGAGACGTTAATAACCTAGTTGTTCTTCGCCACAACAAAGAACCCTTCCTCCATTCTGATTATTTCATTTTCATCAGAGAAAGCTGGAGATGAAAACCTCACCCATTTTCTCTGACACTCATCTCTCTTTAGATTCATGGCACCGTAGCCTGCCTCAAAAGGGAGAGATGCAGCGATGGGGTGTGTTGAATGTGTTTTATTCACCAGGAGGCGAATGATTGAGCTGCTTTCAACAGTGCGCTCCTGGAATAGGACCAGAGGAAACTGAGCTTTTATTTATTCTCTCAACAGTGGATTATTTGGTTTTTTTTTAAGTTATAAGCATGTGAAATAAACTGAATTCTGGTTCCAAGAACTTCACCGTTGGTGATTGTTCAAGTACATAGCACAAGTCAAGGATGTTTGAGGCTTGCCTGCTCTAACTATTCATTGGTGACATGTAGTCCAGTAAAAATATAATTTTCCTAACCTAATAGCACCAAATCAATGGAATGTGTTTTTTTTTCCCCAGGGGGATATGGTTTTTTTTTGTTTGTTTTGGTCTAGTTTTTTGTTTGTTTTGGTCTTAGTTTTTAGGCAGACTAGCCTTGAACTCACTCTGTAAACTGAGGTGGTCCTTCCGCTGCCACCTCCCCAGTGACGGGAGTAGAGGCATGCTCCATCATGCCAGGCCTATCCAGTGCTGGGAGTCAAACTTAGGGTTTTGTGCATGCTAGGAACCAACTCTACCACCTGAGCACAAACATCGTGGTCATTCCGTTTGGCAGTTGCTCATAGGGTTCTCGAGGAAATAACATCATTTCTTTAGGAATCAGTTTGCTTATTCATTCAAGTTTCATTTTCTTCTGAATGTAGGCTTTGTAGAAGTCGAGGGAATGTACACTGATTAGATTGGCCAGAAAACAAAACAAAAAACAAAACCCCAAACTGTTAACTCCTAAAAGAAATTGTTGAAGGGTAGAAATCAAATCACTGTGCAGATTTGACTGTCTGTTTTATTGCCACTGGCTGGCTTATTCTTGCTTGGTTAGTTGTAACAGTTATCCTCTGGCTCTATAACTAAGCCACCTCTAACAAACAGAGCCATCTCTAAAACAGTTTTAGTCCCTCTTTGCTCTCCTCATCTGATTCTTCAGCTCCACTGAAAGGCATTTACAGGCATTTCTTAGAGGTGAGCCCTGCTTAAGGAAAAATGAGATGCCACATTGTTTAAATCAAGAGTCTTCTTATTGTTTTTACATGTACTTACTTATTTATCTTGGGGAGGAGGAGAAACATGTGGTCAGAGGACAACTTATGGGAGTGAGTCCCAGGTCGTCAGGTTTGATGGCAAGTGCCTTTACCATTTAAGCTGTATTACTGGCTCCAAGAGAGATGTTCTCATATCTGAAATGGAGAGCCTTTCTTTGTAATTTTTTTCAGCCACCTCTACAAACACATTTGAGAATCAGTTACTTTCAAAACGATTGAGGTTTCTATTGGATCTTCATACTCCAAAACTCATCTTGAGCCCATCTACCTAATCACAGGATTTCCACTCCGCAGGGACCACATCACCCCTGCTTCTACTTTTCAGATTGTCTTCTGATGGATCTCTGAATTCCATTCAAACTTTACCTTTGATGGCATTTCTTTTCTCCCAGCTTTAAGCGGAGTGTTCCAAAAATCCACCCAAGGCATATCTCTATTAGCTTTTAATTATAGCTATCAAAAATATTTTTTTCAAGATACTCAGGATAAAAGTAACATTGAAGTAAGATCTAAGGTGTTTAGAGATCTCTGATCTTCCTTTCTTTTGTCCTCTAATAAAAATTTGTCTTTCTTCTTATGTTTTAAGAGTACTTTCTGAGCAGGATAGTAAGTGTGAACTGTGGTGGTTGGTTTTAAGTATCAAATTCCCACCATCTAGAATTTCCTGGGAAGAATGCTTTACAGGAAGAATTATCTAGATCAGGTTGTAAGAATGTCTGTCGAGGGCTCTCTTGGTCATTGATGTAGGAAGACCCAGTCCATTGTGGGTGGCACAATTCCCTAGACTGGGGGAGGGGGGTGCTGAACTATACAAGACAGGAAAGACAGGAGGAAGCTAGATGAAACAAAGCCAGGCAGCATGGATGAGTTCACTTCTCACAGTTCTGACTCTGGGTGTGAGGTGACCCCCTTCAAATTCCTGCCTTGATTTCCCTATGACCTGGGACAGTAACCTGGACATACAAGTCAAATAAGCTGTATCCTTTCTTGTTGCTTCTGTTCAGGATATTTTATCACAGAAGCAGAAATCAAACTAAAAGATCAATTGTGTGGTATTTCAGAGAGTAACTCAACTATTTTTTGTTGTTGGTGGTGGTGAATGAAACACAAATGACATGGTTATATGAAAAAGTAAATTTCTAAGGAAAAATTTGATTTCTAGACCAAATATGATTAATGATGATTAATGATAATGGCACAAGAACGCAGGTAATTATTATGCAATGGAAAAAAATCCAACTACTGCAGTTCTGGGTAGCATTTTACCCATCCCCCCCATAACCCCCACCTATTTATTTTTATATCTTTGTGATATTTTTGTATATGTGCATTCTGAAAGTCATTTTGATCTAATTGAAAAGAACTGTGAAAATCAAGTCAATTTAACATCAGTTATAAAAATAATATTTTAGCATAGACCAAACAACTTAAGAAACATGAAAATTTGTTCCCTTATTTTAGTCTTTAAAATAAATTTGTTATGTTTTGTGTAGATTAAATTATGCAGAAGATTTAGCATGGAATTGAGATCACTGGTGAATAAGAAGAAAACCTTTTTATGACTAAAGGCTTTCTTTCCAGAGCTATTCAGCTGGGGGGAGATGGAGCTAGAAAGGCCTACATATTTTGGCAACTCTCTGCCTGAGATTTACATTTTTTGCTATTTCACTTTAAAATTAAAATATTCAAAAATGTCTTTTATTTGCCTTTTTAGCCATTTAGATTCATTCCCTACGAAATAAAGCCCTAAACATGGTAAACTTGATGCTGCCTGCAGAATTAATTAATACATCTTTTATGTCACTGGGAGTTTATTAACAACATTTGTGACATTTTCAAATCAACCCTCTTACCTCCTCCAGTTATGTCCTCAATGTGGTCAGGCAATCCGGGCGGGGGGAGGTGGGAGGGAACCAACATACTTACAACTGACTTCAGAAAAGCGAATTAATGAAAGGAAGTGGATATAAATTATGTTTTCTGTTGTTTGTTACACTGACTGCAGAATGTAAATGTAGGTTCATTCAGGCTGCTGGCTCTCCTTCAAAAAATGTGAGCTATTCCGGCAGAAACCAAAAGCTCCTTCCTTCAGCTTCTGGGCCCAGAGTTAATTTAGATTAGCTGTCTCTATAACGGAACTAAACTAGTTTTACGACGTGGGGCATTCCTAACGTTAAGGATACGTAGTCTAAACACAACAAACTCGGTATTATATCAATACAATAACAGAAAATAAGATTATTTTGGTGGAGAGTTATTTAATGTTACATCCAACCATACTGATGTAATTAAAGCTAAATCAGGCATAATCGTTAGGTATGGATTCATATATATGCTGGTGTAGAAATGGGCTCAAAAATAAGTTCTGACGTTAGTTTCTGGGTCACTTGAACTGAGCCCTAACTTTCTAATTTTTCGGGTTTTCCATCTCTGTTAACTTAGGAGGATGGCTAAAACCCACTGGTGCAAGCTGCTGAGAAGACTTGACTGATAAACGTGCTTGCCGCCTCCCGACCTGAGCTCAGTTCCTGAATCCACACGGTGGGAGGTAAGAACTGACTCTCCCAGTTTGTCTGTTACACACGCTCAACACCCAGGGAAGAGAAGAGAAACGAGTGTGTGTGTGTGTGTGTTGGGGGGTGTGGGGGACACAACCGAAGTTCCCACTGCTGAGTCTCACTCAGACCGTTAGTTGTAGTTGTAATGCAGGGGCCTCCGTTGGCTCTGCCTGGGGCTTTCTTCCTTAGTATCACCCAGTATCACTCATTTCCCCATCCCGGGAGGACTGTTACCTAGGGAACAGTCTTTTTCTTCCCATCAGTGAGCTTTTACGAATTGTCACTTTAGGAGTTAGTTCGTGTACGTAGAGATGCAGTGTGGGCTGTGCAGAGCGCATGGAGGCAAAAGGCCTGATCATGTTCCAAGCAGGCCCTGACTTGGGCTCTCAGGGCTAGTGACTAGTCCGCGGGATCCTTTTTCCTCCGGCCTTCCTTCTCCTTGCATTTTCTCATTTGCTACAGTCTGGACCAGTTCCGGGCTAAGCAGCCATTTCAAAGTGATGTGGTTCTAAATTCTAGAAGGGAAAGGGTGAGCTGTGTGTCTCTGTTTTAAAGTGTTTAAAGGTGTTCTGTTGCTGTCAGACCCAGGCACAGGCAGGACTGTGGAGGGCAAATACAGTCCAAAACCAAGGAAGCACTTTGGCTGTTCTTTCTGTCTATCATTAAAAAATAAAACCAAGAAACAGAACACTTTGGTTTAAAAAATAAAATAATTCTTAACACTTTTATTTTTAAAAGGAAAGATAAGAACATGTAAACCATAACAGCGGGCTCATAACCATCCCTACATGTATATTTAAAAATACATATATGTATGCATATTTTAAAACATTTATATATATATATAAATATATATGTATATATATACATTTATATATATATATATATGGGCAGATGAGGCTTGGCAAAGAGCTGATCTCCTGGAAGTGAAGGCAAACAGAATCAGAAGCACATGAGACCTTCCTCTGTGAGTTTTCTGCAGGGAAAATCAGGAGCAAAGAAGAAAGGAAGGGAAGGAGTGAAAAATGGATAAAAGAATGGAGGAAAGAGAAAATGGAAGGAAGGAGGGAGAGAAGCATGAACTCTCTATATTGCCATAGAATTCAAGACCTACCTGTGCAAAATTGGCCAATAATAGGAATAACTTCTACTCTTGCTGAGAAAGGAGATGGGATGATGAAGTGAATGTTGAGGTGATAGGGATTTCCCTCCATTCGAACATTTGCCCCTTATTTTGTTTGGCAAGTATTCTTTTAATGCTAGAATCTGTAGCAAGTATGAAAGAGACACCGGGAGGAATAAAGTGCATTAAACGCATGCAAAGAAAGGGGATGCTACACCAGGCAAACCTGGAGAAATCACTCTTGCTCTGTAGAAAGAAATCATACACCAGTGAGCAGGAGGTGGAGATCTGTGCCAAGGCACCATACACAATTGTTTTCTGGGCCCCCTTGCCATGAGAGTAGTATGACCTACATGCAAATGAAGCCTGGTAATGACGGGCAGGTTCTCTTTACTGCAAATGAGGGGCCAAAAAGAGGAGCTGTAGTATAATGAGTGACACCATGAAGAATGATAAGTGGTTCCTAAGTACCAGCCCACTTGAGAGAGACTGTTCCCTGAACGGGACCCAAGCAGTTGGGTATTAATGGCTTCACAGCCCCACAGTCCCAGTCTCTTCTTGTCCTCCCTGCTGTCTGAATTCTTCTAGCCTCCTTCCTTCCCTTCTCTCTGCTCCGCCCCTGCTTCTGCTCTGTGATTCTGCTTTCTCACGCACACATCACACACATCACAGACTCACTGTGTGCCAGGAACTCAGATGCACACTGCCCCCAGGATGTGCACTCTGGCAGGGGCTCAACCTCTCCTTGCCTTCTACGCATGATGGTTCCGGTGTTCTTTGCCTTATCAGGAATCTCGCTGAACAGTGTTGCTCCATACCTCTGAAGCAGGGTCTTCAGACCACACCCAAACACAGGGAAGTAGCTCTGCCTGCTGTCCAAAGCTGTTTCTTGGGATGGGAGGGTTGGGAACTGCTGGTTAGTTGCAAGAATGAACTTGTAGCTGGTCACTTTTGGACATCTTTGCAAAGAGCATCATCTATTGTCTGTTGATGTGTTTCTTGCCCAAAGATGTCTTGCCAGTCCTATTCAATGGCTTTCGGTTGTGTGAAAAGGGGGCAATTTCTAATGGTTTCCAGTATTTTTTTAATGTGTGTGTGTGTTTCCAACTAAATACAAATTTTGTTGCCAGAGTAAAGGTTCTGACCCACTGCCCAGGCTCTTAATCAAACGAGAGAAAACAGATGTAAGTGTATTGTTTGAAAAGGAGGAACAGACTACATTTTCATCTGCAGAGGTCCCAGGAGACCATCAAGGGACAATCTAAGAGGCTGTGGAATTAAAGAAAGGGATAAATTATGGTGTCTCTTTTGAAACCATCATAAGGGGAGAAAAATGAACAGATCAGCAGTACGTGAAAACATGTCCCTGGCTAGTCACTGGAGAGCCGATGTAAAATATGAGCTGTGCTTTCCTGCCTCATCTGCTTCATGTTTAAACTTAACACTCACAGTTAGTGTTTTTTCTTCCCTCCTCCAGAGACATCAGAACCAATAGTTTTTGCAAGCAGTGTTAACACCGTATTGGTTCTGGAAGGGTGCCTCTCAGATACTCAGCTAACACTGAGTGAGCCCTCCGTTCCATGTGAGAGTCAAGAGAAGACACTGAGTTTTCTTTGCCAAGTGGAGAGTCTCCAGCCCAAGATGTTCCGCCGGAGGAAGGAATGCAGGGCTAGATGTCAGAAGGGGCTGGCCCTGGAAACAAAGATAAAAAGAGAAGTAATAATTTAAGCTGTGGGTGTAGGCAAGATCATCTAGGGAAGCAGATACTGCAACCATGAAGAGAAAGCCAAGGACAGGCTTTTGTAACACACCCACTTGTGGGCAAGGGAACCCGGATCATGAGGTTATCCCAGGAGGTGAGATGGCCTGGTAAGGGAGGAGGGACCAAGAGAAAGGACAGTGCTATGTCATACTGTCAAGGGGGTGAAGAATGTCAAAGGAGGCGTGGCTGACAATCAAATGCTATGGAGGCAGAGGCAAAAGAACAGCTGAAAATCATAGTTGAGAGTGATTATGACGCAATAACTATGGTAGAGCTCTGAAGCAGGCCAGCCTGGTCTACAGAGCAAGTTCTAAGGCAGCTATGGCTACACACAGAAATCCTGTCTCAAAAAACAAAACAAAACAACAAAACAAAAACAAAAAAAGAAAAAGGAAAAAAATGGGGTCTTCTAGGCTGAGATATAACTTTGTGGCAGGGTGCCTGCTTATTATGGTCTAGTCCTGCATCCTACCGTTTCCGAAAGCAGAACTCAAATACATACGCATGGGAAGAAGCTTCTGAGAAGAGGCACTAAGGGAATAAATAGCTGGGGAACTGACTGAAGGAGCTGGAAATCACTACCATGTGAGATGAGTCTAACCTTGATTAGAAGTAGATGTTTGTGGCAATCTCTCCAGATCCATGCCTCATTGAATAAAGTCCACATGGTGCTATAGTATGGTAGTCAAGGGCACACCCCCTTAGCCAGACTGCCAGGGTTCCAATGACAACTTTACCCTTAACTTGCCTTTGTGACCAGTATGGTATCCAGTGCTCTGTGCCTTAGTGTAATGATTTTAAAAACATTCAAAATTTCAGTATACATTCTATGAGATTAGACTAAAAAATGCAGGGAGGTCAAGTTGAAGCAATACAGATTTTGTGTGTGTGGGGGGGAGTTATAATATGGTTCTATTCCCAGAAATAGGGAAAAGAATATTGTCCACATAAAGCATTTCCTATTGGTAGATAATTCCTATGGAGTCCATGGTGCTGTCCCTCCTGAGTCTACCACACTTGGTGACCACTGTCATTTGTACAAAGAAAAATCTGGTGTCACTTCCTGAACTCGAATAAAACCACTCCCACATGGAGCCTCCCCTAGTCCTACATTTGCCTCAACTCTTGTAGCTGCTACACTCAGGGGTGGAAAGCTGGATGGAAGATACACCGCAGGGCTGTCCTTCATGGCTTGGTGGGTGTGAGAGGATAGACTTGTGTTTACCTTACAGCATCTGCCTGGACCATTGGCTTGGCTCCTGTTGACAGGCCTCATCTCTACGCTGTTCAGATACATTCTGTCCCCTGGTTTTTTTTATTGGAGGCTTAGTTCTCCCTGTTTTTAGAGGCGGGATCTTTTCTAAGTGGCTAATAGATATGTCACAAGGATTCTTCCCTCGTGAATGCACACATCATCCTGGGTGTGGGCTCATTTAGCCTGACAATGGGTTTGTTACAAATCTGGCTTGCTTCCCCTCTTCTCTTAGGTGTGCCCTCTTGTGATGTATTGCATTCTGCAGTTCATGCTGCAGTTTGTACTACTGCAAGGACCTGGCTTGATGGGGCAGTCCAATCTTGGATGTCTTAACCTCCAGAACTCTGAGCCAAGTGATGTTTTCTTCATTATAAACTGAATCTCACATGTTAAGTTACGGCAACACCAAGCAGACAAGCTGGATAAAAAGCTAATGGTTTAATCATTTTCTTTTCACCTCATTGGAAATGACAGGAAAGGCAGTTCAAATGTTCTGGGTCTACCGATGCAAGGCCAATTGGTGACTGCTGACTTCATAACACAAGCAGATGACTCAGAATTTGGAGTTTGGAGCTTGGAGTGCTTCCAGTGGGTACAATTCCATGGTGTTCCCAAGGAAAAGTAAACCCAACCTGTGACTAAGAGCGTTACTATGCTGCACACTGTCAAGCAGCCATACTAAATGTGACAGAAGCCAGTATTCCATGATTAAGAGGGCCTAATGGGGGCTGGCGAGATGGCTCAGTGGGCAAAGGCCCTTGATGCTAATGAGTTCAATTCTCAAGACCCACAAGACGGAAGGAGAAAACTGACTACTGCAAGTTGTCTTCTATGGTCCAATTGTACACCCCCTTATGCACACTTCGATAACTGAATAAAAAAGGCAATAAAATGACCATGTTCAAGTGTCTGTGATGTTCTACTGGAAAGATGATTGTCGCTTATGGAAAAGAGTTGCCAGAGCAATAGTGAAGGGATGTTACATGGGGTTCTGGTCAGCCAAGTTTTTCCAAAATGGTTTCAGAAAAAGACCACGAAAGCAGTAGCCCTTTCAGCATTTGGGTCATGTTAATTGATCTCCTCTTCTGGTCTGGATCATAGTTATCATCCTCTGGCCTTAGACATCACCTGTAAGACAATGCAAGTTTAGTGACTTCAGTCCCGGGGTACAGAGATCCAAAATAGGTCACAGCATACTCAGATTAAGGTGTTGGCAGGAACCATGTCCTTCGTCGTGTTTGAGTCCTCATCTCTCACAGCTTAGGTATAAGTAAAGCTTAAACAACAGTCCCTTCCCCATTTCCAGAACACTGTAGCCTCTCTAGATCTCTGACTGTGGTTCTGTGGTATTGCCTCTTGCACTGGCTCCCCATCTCCTGTTTCCTTCTGAAAAGAGCACTGTGACTATTGTGAACATACATGGATAATCTAGAACACTTTACACATTGCCATTAATAACACCCCCAAAGTCCTTTTGTGTCCACAGCAACATCTACAGGTTTCAGTACGAGGGCATTTTGGGGGGACCCATCATTTTGCTTACCATAATAGTCATGAGCTAATTGTGAGAGTTCAAGGAAACTACTACATCCTCAAATGTTTTTTTTCATCTGTGACATAATACTTGGTCTCCCAAAGTACCACTATTACATTATGATGAAGTAATGTATTCTTAATGTATTACCTGATGTTTTAAGCACCTGTGAAATGATAATTTAAGAGACTTGAGGGATGGAGATGGAGCTCAGTGGCAGATTGTTGACTGGCATGCATGAGCATGGGCAAGGCCATGGACTTAATACCCAGAACTTCATTTCCCACTTAAGCCCCTTGAAGATGAAGGACATAGATGGATCACTCCCAAGCAAAATGAACAATGTGTAGAGGCCAGGGATGGGTATTAGGTGTTTTCCCCAACAGCTATCCACCTTATTTTTAAAGGCAGGGTCTGTCACTGTACCTCATCAATTTGATAGAACTACTTGATCAGAGAGGCTCCAGGGATGCACCTATCTGCACCTTGCCACAGCTAGGATTACGGTTGTGGCTGCCTTATCCCATTGCTTTTCTGTGGGTGCTGGGGATCTGCAGTTAGATCCTCGAACCTATGCAGAAAGCACTTTACTGACTGATTATTTGGGGTGTCTCTTACCAAAGCACCAAGGAAGAAAACAAACAAACAAACAAAGAGAGCAAATGCAAATGCAAATGCAATATTAAAGGAGGAGAGTACCCAACGTCACATACACACATCAACCATCAATCAGGATTTTGTTCCCATGAACACTGGGACCTGAGCATAAGTCGTCAGTAGACAGAGAGCTTGTGAAGCTTGTGTCTGAAAAGGACTTTTCATAAGGTCTTCTTGATAGACACCTCAAAGGAACAGTTCTCCCTTGTGCCTGAAGCCATCCATTCTATCTTGAGACAGCTTAACTTATCAGCAAGTTCATCCTAGTAGGATCAGCTTGGCAGTTAAGACCTGGGTCGGATGCTTCCCCTCATCTAACATGGGTCAAAAGACAGCCACAAATATAGTTGTGCACACCAGCTCAATCAGGAAGGGATCCAGGAGAAACTCTACAGTTTTGTCCCACGGGGTTAGAAAAGGAAGTTCCCATGGTTCAAAAGAGAGTGTAGAGAATCCTGTCCCACCCCCACATTTACTTCTAGTTCAACTCTTAGATTTTATTTTTTAAATTATTATTGTTTATTGCTATCTGGGGCACACATGTGGAGGTCAGAGGACAGCTTTGTAGAGTTTGTTCACCTTTAAATGGGTCCTGGGGATTGAACCCAGGTCAATCAGGCTTGCGAAGCAACTGTTTTACCTACTGAGCCATCTCTCAAGCCTGACCCTGATACAATGGCAGAGAAGTTAGCAAACTTCAGGATGGACCACTGGGAATTCTGTCGTTTTAGCACAGAGACAACACAATTTAATAAATGAGCATCGCCTCAAAGAACTCGTGAAGTAAAAATAAATAAATAAATAAATAAATAAATAAATAAACAAACAAACAAACAAACCAAAAACCGTTCAACCTTGGTTCAAGTCCTCAAACCTCCAGGAAGACAGAAGAAAGACCCCAGCAGAAATTATGCAAAGGCAAAAAAAATAATGACCTGAAAGCCCTAAATATGGCTTTCACACATTTTTTTTTATTAATTCAGAAAAGTTAGTGAACCCCAACCAGAATAAACCAAGAAAGAAACCCATATGAAACTTCAAGCTACTTAATTGAAATAAAGACCTAAAGAGATAGTGCTGGCAGCAACCAGAGGGATATGATGTGCCCTGGAAAGAGGAAGGAAAACTCAGATAGTGGAGGGTAGCTCCCGGGAGCCAGAGAGGCTGGAGGGGAGTGGCAAGACGGTCTAAAATCTCCAAGGAATGGACAGTTACATCTGGGCTCAGAGCCAGCTGACTGTACCCTACATCCAGTACACATCTGTCTATCAAAAATGAACTAACATTTCTTCGTGTAAGAAAGTTGAATTTTAGTTTTCAGAAGACCTGCTTTAGCCACTTGGGTTCCATTCCATTTCACCATTTAAATGGAGAATGCAGGATGCTCACTGTGTGCGTATGTGCGTGTGTGTGTGTGGTTGTGCACTTATTGGCATAGACTATGACCTTCATCATAACTACCAGTTCTTGACTGTGCTCCTCACTCTAATGCTAGAAGATATCATTCAAAAGAAAAGGTGTGACGTCAGAGAGGAGCCGGAAGTAATTAAGAACAACAGAAACGGCAAGGATTTGGTTCTTTGAAATATGAAGAATGGTAGAGTGCAAAAGTTACAGCAGTTCCCGTAGGTGTTCAGTGTTTGCAACACGGAGGACATCTACTGTGGTGAGGCTGGAAGCTAAGGGTCTGCAGCACAGCACGTCTCCCAGGTTCCTCTTAGAATGATGACTGTAATTTCTAATTAGACTGAAAAGTTAAGTGTATTTTAATCCCCGAAGAAACCATAAAACGCTTTTATGAGCATTTTGGTAATGGCCAAATGCTCCTTAGGCAAATTAAAATAAAGTTCTGGTAAGTATTCCAAAGAAGGCAAGAGTGGGGAGATTAAGAAAAATAAGAGGTAACAAAACAGAACAAGAACGGCGCAAACAGAAGGCCAGCATACAATGGTATGGTTTTTAAGAAAACTGATAATTACGTTAAATCAAAATGGTTTTAAAAAAACATCGGTTGAGGGGTTGGAGAGATGGCGTGGAGTTCAAGAGCACTTGCTGCTCTTATGGCGGCTCTGAGGCCTGTTCCCAGAACCCAAGGGGCAACCCTCATGCACCTGTCACTCCTGCTCCAGGCGATCTAGTACCTTCCTCTGGACTCCCCAGGTGCTGCATGCACAGGGGTCACTTATGCACACTCGGGCAGAACATCCGTATACTTAAAAGTAAAGAACTCTTGAAACAATTTTGAATGCAGCTAAAGTGGTGGAGGGAAAGGTATGGCAATAAGTATTCTCATTAGAGACGAAGGAAAACTTAAAAATAGAACAGTTCAAATTCCCCCTTAATAACTACAGAAAGGAGAACAAAGCAAGCCCAGAGCAAGCAGAAGGAAGGAAACAATAAATTAAAAAAAACTGTAAAACAAAATGTTGGTTCTTCAATAATCATCACTAAGTTCAGTGAGCCTGGAAAAAGAGGAGTGAAAGAGAGTGAAAGCAAGAGATAGATAAATAGATAGGTAGGTAGGTAGATAGATAGATGGATGGATGGATGGATGGATGGATGGATGGATGGATGGATAGATAGATAGATAGATAGATAGATAGATAGATAGATAGATAGATAGATAGATAGAGCGAGCAGGACTCTAGTATTAGAAAGGGAAAAATGTTAGTAAATGTTTTTTTCCGAGATAAAAATTTCTCAAAAAATTTGTCTCTGCCTTGGCAGTCCTGGATTCAATCTGTAGACCAGATTGGCCTAGAACTCACAGATCTTGCCTGCTGTCTCCCTGAGAGCCGGGATCAAAGGTGTGCACCCGGCTAGTCACTAATGTTTTAAACCTTGACAAAAAGCTAGCAAGATAAGGAAACACCACAAATAACTCCCCTACATAAATTTGACAATTTACATGAAATAGAGTTAAATCCAAAAGCTCAGGTAAACAGGCAGCATGAAGGGTCTTAGACCTATTGAAGAAATCTGAAGCTTAATTTTTTAACGTTTATTTATTTGTGTGTGTGTGTTCATGCACAGGGGCACACAGGCTCCTGCTGTAGCTTGCACATGGAGGTCCGATGACAATTTGCAAAAGTTAAGTTCTCTTCCTACTTTGTGGGTCCTGGAGATTAAACCCAGGCAGTCTGGGGGTGGGGGGCAGCAAGTGTCCCTTACTCACTGATTCATATTGCCAGCCTAGTGTATGAAGTTAATATATATTATTATTATTATTATCTTTAATTAGACTATAAACAGGAGCTAGAGAGATGGCTAAGTGGTTAAAAACACATGTCACTCTTACAAAAGATCAGGTCTAGCTTACAGTCCACACATGGCAGCTTACAACTTTAGCTCCAGGGGTCAGATATGCCATCTTCTAGCCTCCTTAGGCATCTGCACACACACAATACGAATAAATCCATGCAGATACTACACACACATACACACAAGTAACATTTTTAATGTTTAAAATATTTTAATGACATATATGAAATTACCTATCAAGATTACCTAAAAGATTAAAATTGTCAAGGTAATATATATATATATATATATATATATAAACACTGACACTCATGCACACACATGTACATATGTATCTATATATACTCACACATTTATATGTGTATATGCACACACACTCATATAAGTGTGTATACACACATATATGTATGCATATGTATACACACTCACATATGTGTATGTAAACACATATGTATGTGTATTCTATATACACACATATATATGTATATATACACATACGGTCTCAAAGACAGGCAGCGGGAAGCATGATTAAGAGGCATGATTAAGCAGAGAGAGAGAAGAGGAAAGCTTTACTGATATCACAGCTTTTCTGAGGAAAGCGACCCTGTCCAGTTTGATGCATTTATGTGTGTATGGAACTGAAACAGAAAAGACAAGCTATTATTGCACATTCAGGCCATCTCCTCTATTTAGAGTGGTGCCGCTCATACAATGAACAGCCTTTGAAACAGACCAGGCACTTTTGTAAGTGCTGCTGTCGGCGGGACTGTGATTGTGACTCTCAAAGGCTTCGCTGACACTGCAGACACAGGTGCCCCCTGCTCCGTGGGGACCGAGACCTTTCCCACTGGAGCTGCTGTGTACTTAGAAAGACCGTGGCCTTTAGCTGTTAGCTGTGTGCGTTACTTCTGGTTGGAAGTGTAGGACAGTTGGAAGATGGTTTTGGGGTGTGCTCAGCTCTCGGGCCTTTGATCTTGTATCCCGCTGGAGTTTATGAGATTTGTTCTTGGACTTCTCCTCTGTTTCTTGTCTACCGGGCATCAGATTTTCTAGATGAATCTGAATGAGTCCTCTTATTCCAATTTATTCTCCTATCAACCCTGAAAGGGGAAAGGAATAGGGAGATTACCAAGTCTGTCATCATTCTTTGAATCAGTTTAACACAGAGTGGGATCTAGTGGTACGGGGACTCAGGAAAGACATTTGGGTGGGAGCCTTAATACAGAGTTTGGAAGAGGGATGGGGAGGGAAGCACCAAAAAAAACAAAACAAAACAAAACAAAACAACGATCATAGGGTGCTGATTGGGGCGGGGCACTGACCAGACACAGAAGCAAGGAAAGTGCAGGTAAGAACAGAAGCAGCTAAGCAGTCTTGATCACTCCATCATAAGAAACTTACCAACGGGGAATGGAGAGGGCAACAGCATAAGTAGGCAGGGAAAGCAGAAGGCATATCGGGACCAGCAGAAGAGAGTACGGAGGGCGTGGAGGAGACAAAAAAAAAAAAAAAAAAAAAAAAAAGAACAGCATTATAACAATGTGTTGACTCGTGTGAAAGAAAATGTGGGGTGAAACCTGTCACTTTGTGAGCTAACAACAACAAAAACCTAAACAAAAATCAAAACCAAAAAAAAAAGGATAGCTTTTATAAAACAGAGATTTTAACAAAATCTCAAACTTTCGATTTTTACCAATAAAGACTCGGGAGCCAGATGCTGCTAGCTCAGAGAGGCAGAGAAAGCACCCAGCTGACCTTCCTCCTCAGCGATGTCCCAAAAGGAAAAGGAAGTCTCCTTCCCCATGCTGTCTCTCGAAATTCCTCAGACTGAATGTTTCTCCCTTCTAATTCCTGTGTGTTTTCTATTCTCCTCCTGACTTCCTCTTATTCTCTGTTTTTTTATTCTGTGCACTCTCTGTCAACTAGTTGCTTGCTCTGCTTCTTAACCTATTGTTGTCTTTATTTAATCCTGCTTACAATATTTAAACAGAAAGCTCTTGGATGAAAGGTGTGTGCTAGGGCTGAGCCACAGCACAACTAGAAACAGTTTCTTTCCAGTAAACAATACAATCTCCTGGGGGGGGGGGGGAGCGGTGGTCACAGTGTGATCAAATATCCTGCGACAGGTAAGCAGTGTTGTCGAGGGTGAGGTGAATAGAGAACCACTCACTTTGTGCTGTTGGTGAGGACACAGATGACTGGAATAGTGTGGCGGCTTTTAATGGAATTAAAAACAGAGTTACCGTAGAGCAGCTGTCTCCCTTCTGGATATAAGGCCAAGGGAAATAAAATCACAGACTATGAACTGCGGCCATGGTCACAATAGGCAGGTCACAGAAGCCACTGGATGGCCCACTGACAGATGAGTCAACCTTTTAAAGAAGGTCTATGTCTACAATGGAATATTGTTTAGCCTTTAAGGCAAAAAAAGAAAAAAAAAAGTCTTTCCATTTGTGACAATACATATAAACCTAGAGGACAACATACTCAAATAATCCAGACACAGAAAGAAAAAACACTTCATATCACATGTGGAATTTAAAAACACATCAAATGTTGTTCACAGAAACAGTGTGTCACTGTGGTTATTAGGGACAAGTAAATGGAACATATCAGAGGGTATGAAATTATAGCAACGTAGACGAGAAAGTCTAATAATAGATTTGATGTACCAACATCAAATTGTAAGGATTGTGACCAACATCATGTACTGGAGTTTGCTAAAGACAGAGATTTTAGGGACTGTTACTACAAAGGAGGAGGCAGACATAACTACATGAGACACACACACACACACAAATCCATATAGCTAAATGGACGACAGAGGAGACTTACCTAGTTCTTATAAATGTATGAATGTTGGTCATAAGAAACTGTGTGTGTCAGGGTTGGAGGATGGTGGAGGGGGGCCCAGTGGTAGCTGGGAGTAGGCAGGGTGGGGAGGCTATTGTAAATGTCCCTTCCTTTCTTGCTGTCACTCTGAGGTTTGTTGCAGAGCAGCACATGCCAAAGATGGAAGGTTTGGGGATAAAAGGAGCCTGTTTCTCTTCATCTCTCTTCATTTCCCCACAGTTAAGACTTGGGAAAGGGTGAACTCTCGGTTTTCTTTCCCTGGCTATGTTCCCACAACCATAACAGTATTTCCAGAGAGACCAGCCCTGAGCCCGTTCCGGATGTGACCAAGAATGTTATCTAGGATCTGCATGAAGCTCTCGTTTTTTTTTAGTTTTTCGAAGAGAATGTTCACAAAAACAGCCCCTGCAGCACCCAAAGGCCTGATTGGTTTTGCCTCTGGATGCCATATGAGGCCTTGAGTCACTTCTAAAAGGGCTCCGCCCTGTGCTAATGGGCTAGGCCCTGGGGTGGGGGAAAGAGAGAGAGAGATGCCCACTCATGTAAAATAGAGAAATGACGCCCTCCTTTCCTATGAAAGCCTTCTGTATAAACGGTGTGAGCTCTGCTGGGATTAAATGGATACTTTGAAGCTGAGAAGGCTGAGATTTATCTGGGGTAATAACAGGGAACCTCCAGCAAGTGTCCCATTCTCAGGAAGGAACTGCAGCTACCATCTAGCTCTAGAAATGGGCTAGGGCTCTCTTCTTTTCCAACCGTTGAAGCCTCTAGGGACTGGAGATCGTCGGCCATGTGCCAAAGTTCTGACTGTACCGTAAGTTCTAAGTGATATGGTTAATAGTGACGGTACAGGAATGTGTGTGTGTTGGGGGGGGGCAGACTTGAACCCCAAGGGTGCTATTCCTGTACTTTGACTTCTAAATACATAAAATGAAAGCACTAGTCAGGTCTGGTGAAGCAGACCTGTAATCTCAGCTACTTAAGAAACTGAAGCAGGAGTATCACAGGTTCAAGGCTTCACTGTTTTACACAGTGAGTTCAAGACTGATGGTTAACAGTGGCATCCAGGAAGACTATGTAGACAGAAACCTGATGGTAGTGAAGAGGCTCACAGAATTATAATTGATTGATAATGTCTGCCCAGAGCAGGGGAGGGGAAAGGGTAGCACAGCATGTTTCTGGCAGCTGTGGACCAGGACTCCAATTTTCTGTCCTTCTGAAAAGAGAGCAGGAAAGGACAGAGCTTCCCCTTCCGGTAATGCCACAGTCTTAACACTCATGATGTTAAAAGCGGTTCCCTCTTGTAGCAGTTCAAGGCCAAATTCTGAGAAATGGTTTTGTTTTGTTTTAATTCTGTTCAAAGTTTCATAGCTTCCTTCTGGGCAAGCTCTTTGGCTGGTAGACCTCATAATTTCAGTACCGTGGTGGTCTCTTGTCCAATAAGGATGGTCATGGCTTATATTTTCAGAGCCCTTAATTTATAAAACGCTTAACATCCATTAGGGTACTTTATATTCAACCATTTGGCATGAGGCAGGCACAAAAGGACAGAAGGCAAGCTGGTGTGGCTATTTCTTAAGTCTCATTGAAAGTTCATTGATGATTCGAGCACAGATGTTTTATTTCCAAAGTGCTGGCTTTTCATTTCCAGGGAATGGTATCTGCCTCTTGCTCTTAGCCTTCCTCTGGTTTCTGGACTCTTTAATTTATTTTCCTTTCATTTGTGTTTCTTCCCCGTGTCTTACATGATGGTCTGCTGTTAAAATATTACCCTTGTCTTGCACAGCATGCCCAAGTATTTCCTCAGTGAGTCACTTAGAACCTCAGAGCCAATACTGTTCCCAAGACAAAAAAGCCAAGGCTAAGATTAGTTCCAGTTCTGTGTTAATGAGTTCAGATTCTTAAGACTTAGAAACTCCCCAAGTGCTGTACAGATATCAAAGTGGCCAGACGCTGTCCTGGGTGGAAGGCGGGTGGGGACTCCGTATCCTTCTCAGTACCAAAGTGCTGTTTTCCGGTCCTCATAGATAGCTTCTACATCAGGAGCACAATCTATTCTCTCCCACTCAGCCAGTCTCAAGAGATCTGGAACTGTTTTGCAATAAAAGATGTGTAAGGTTGACCCTCTCTGCCCACGCTGCTCTCTGCTCAAATGGGTTGAGTCAGTATTTCCTCTTTCCCTAATTCAGCAATGGGCCAGCTGGTTTTGTCTGATAGTCTAAAACCCAACTAAATGACCTGTTTTCTAATCAGGAGAAAAGAGTTCAGCTGCTTGACTGTTTGATGAACAGTCAGAGGAGACTCACGAGGCAGATAAGTTTAGACCCAAAGACCTCTTTTATCCATAGAAAGAGTTCGGGAAGTTCCCCTAATTATTTGTTCCTGTTGTGAAACTTATGTAATTTATACATAAAGAGAAGTCATGTTTTGCCCTTTCTGGCTGTATGGCAACCCAAATGAATCAAAATTCTGTAAGTGAAAAACAAAATTATTACTTATTACTTGCATAGCTTCAACCCTCTCCCAGATACCCTACTCTTTAGGCCATACAACCACAACAGCTTATTATATAATTATTGTTTACATGGGTATAATTATTGTTTGCATCAAAAGCCCTACAAGAAATAACCGCACGAAATCTACTTTCATGTGCAGATAAAATTTGGATCTCTCTCTCTTGGCTCCGTGGATCTCTTTAGAGTTCCACTTCAGACATTTCTTTTAAAAAATGAGACCTACAACAAGCAGGGCTGTTCCTGAGGAGCTGATTTATTTGTTTTTCTCCTCTGAAACGGTGACAACTAACAGCCAGTCATGTACCTTTATATGTGTTTTTGTTTTACATATTAGGAAGCACAAAGAAAGGTGTGATTCAACTTCAGTGTGAAACTCTGAATCTCTAGTGTCAGAGTTAAAAAAAAAATGGCTCTTCCAACACGGAGAGTACTGCCTCATCAGTAAGAAGGCTAGGGGCAGGTCTGGAGAGATGGCTCAGAGGTTAAGAGCACTTGTTGCTCTTGCAGAGGACCCAGGCTCAATTCCCAGCACCTACATGGTGGCTCAGAACCATCTGTAACTTCAGTTCCAGGAGATCTAAGGCCTCCTTCTGGCTTCTGAAGGTACCAGAAACATGGTGCACACATACACATGCAGGCAAGCATATATATATATATATATATATATATATATATATATATATATATATATATATGATTAAAATAAGTCTTCCATTATAAAAGAGGGAAAGGGTTGGGGATTAGAGACACATCCCAGTGGTTCAACTGTTAAGCCTCCAAGAAAGCAGTCAGATCAGATTTTAGAATCCCTGAATCTATGTAAATGCTGAGTGGTAGTCCAGCTCCGTCTGAGTTTGATGGAAAGATACCAACACACGGAATGGGTAAAAATGATCCAGGAAGATTTGTGAGATCAATCCCAAAGCCTCCAGATCCAGCCATTGCCCAGAATTGACAAAGAAGCACTAGAACAGCAAGTGCTTTCTGGGCCTTTCATATGGACACTAGAACTTACCTGAGCTAAAGCTACTTAAATCCCACAGGCATTTCTGGATCCTAGGATAGCCCAGCAAAGCTATGTTAGGCAAAAGGTGTGGCATGTACTGGGTAGACAGTCAGTGATCACGTCTGTAAGAGTATATTTCCCCTGGTTCAGGACTTATGTAAATATCCTGATATGCAAACTCCATTCTAAAGATTGGAGAAAAGTGTAAGGCAGAGTCCTGCTTTTTCTTTAACGATCTTAGTATATGCTTGGGAGGCAATTCACACATAGGAAAAATAAATAACTGAGAATAAGGGAAAAAATAGTACAAGGCAACAACATGTGGTTTACAGAGAAATTCACGGTGAGCTGTCAAGCAGGTAGGATCCGTGTAGACATGGAGAGCCCACCGCACTTGGAGATGACTGTGCTGGGGTGAGAGAGGGCCTCAATGCAACTCGACATACGTGTCTGAAACACATAGGTTATCTTTTAAAACTGAGGTTCCATTTTAGATGTTAGAGGTTTCTTGGGGGTTTGTGGCCCGGCAGTCACTTGAAAACTAAAAGCCTGGTAATCAAGTCTATCTAACAACATAAAGGACTAATTAGGAGGCTGAAAAGTGTATCTATAAGGAACAGAAGTTGGATGTCCTAGGGAGCAGGAGAAGGGGAGGGCAAGGGACTAGATAGTGAGGACTTGGGGCATACGAAGTTTTTGTTGACATTCACCTGATACATAATCTTAGGTAACCTGCTTACTCTCTTACACTTTCTGCTTTTTTGGTTTTTTATTTTTTTATTTTTAACTTTTTTTGGTTTGTTTGGTTTTTTTTCACCTGGAATTTGAAGACAGTGAATTCTCCCACATTGACTTAGAGTCTATAAACTAGCATCCTAGAACGTGCTGTGTAAACTTTAACAATGAAATACAAAGTTGTGGTTCAAAGTGACGCTCACTGAACAGCAGGCTTCTGTGCAGGGACTTGATTGTTCTGTCTGCCTCAAAAGCCCATCCAACAAAGGGATTCAGCATTTCCCTATGGCTTCACACTTGGTGCAGAGGATCTGAGCTATCACGTGGACTTAGGCCAGGGTTAGCAAATGTACAAAGGCCCCTGGAATAGCAGGCGAAGAGGCTGGCTGAACCTCTGCTAGAGCCTTTCAGATTAGAGAGAATTCACAGATGTCAAGGTAAGTAAGAGTCGCTGTATGGTTAAGACAACAGTGGCTGAGGTGCAAGGTGTGCCCATGTTAAAGGTGGGTTTCTAAGGGAGCAGTGACTGCCTTCAAACTCTGAGAAAGCCTGATAGCCATCACATCTGTACACATGGAGTACCTCTCTTGAGAGACATTTGGGAATAAGAATAACATGGTGGTGACCAGCAACGAGCACCCTGCAGTTCTTCTACAAGGGTCTCTGAAATACTAATTAATTAAACGACAGAAATTAAAAATGTCCCAGGCATGTATTTTGAAGAAACTACTACATGGATCCCCGAGGACTAGGTGAGACACAGGAATTTCCTCTGATTTACAGCTGTAAATATGAAAAAATATATATACAAGTGAGTTTAAAATGGAATTAATAAGGTTTCCCTACACTATTTTAGGGAATATCAATGTAGTAGACATTGGGTTTCCAAAATTGCTGCAACAAATAGTGGGTGGGAAGTCACAGGTATCCGTGCCGCCCACTGAACCAAGAGGACATACTGATCCATCATGCTGGCTAATGTTGGTTGTCAACTTGACACATCTTAGAAAAGGCAGCATCAGCCAAAGAAATGCCTCCATTGTACTGGCCTGTGACCATGTTTGTGAGGCATTTTCTTGATTACTAATTGATGCAGAAGGGTCCAGCCAACTGTGGGTGTTACCAGTCCTAGGCAGATGAGCCAGGGATGTATAAGAAGAGCAGCTGAACTTGAAACTGGGAGCTGGCCAGAAGACAATGCTCCCCCATAATCTCCCTCTCAATCCCTGTCTCCGGAATTATTCTTGTATTAGTTTCCTTCCTTGGCTTCCCTAGATGATGGGCTGTAATCAGTAAGCCAAATAAACCCTTTCCTCCTAAGCTGGCTTTGGTCAGTGTTTTATCGTAGCAATAGAAAGTAAACTAGGGCATCCCATGAGACCAGTTCTAGGCATAGGCCTAGCATCTTGAATGACTGTCACAGTCCCAGCGAAATTCCAGACATGGTGTTCACTCTTATCTTTCTCTGTTGATACAATACTGAGCTGTGGTAAAAGACTTTAAGCCAGTCCACCAGCTGGGAGAGTGATACTAATGGCATAGCAGAATGAGCATTTCAATAAATCTTAACTGCATGGGAGCCATTGGCTTCCTGGACGTCCTAAAATTTCTGATTCTGTTGCTGGGAAAGAAATAAAATTTTTATGTTCACTGGATTGTTCTGTGACAGTCTTTGTAAATTATTAATTCTTCAGGCATTCTGGAAGAATAAAATTAACATGTTTTTAGACACTTACTAGCTGCCCAGATTTTAACCGATTTAATTCTTACAAACAGTTCAGAGGATTGGGCATCATTATCATTTTCCCATGGATAAAGTGAGAGCTGGGTAAGGTAGCCAACTGACTCGAAATCTCAAAGACGGAGCCAGGCTTGATGGTGTATGCCTGTAATCCTGATATGTGGCAGGGGAGGGGAGCTGAAACAGGAGGACCCCAAGTCTAGCCTGGGCTATCTAGTAAGTTCCAGGCTAGCCTGAACGATTGGGCAAGACAATGCCTCCAAACACACAAACAAACAAAAATCTCAAAGACGAAGAGTTTCAGGTGTTTAAATGTAGCTTATCAGTTACTCAGTCCCTTTATGAATAGAGTCTGAAAGTCATTTTTTTCTTTCACCATGTGGAACATGCTATCTCTGCAAAGAGAATTAAAGATTCATGTTGCATACATGAAGAGTGAAAGTATGTGTGTTACATGTGTGCATATAATGAGTATGAATGCTACATACACACATTAACATGTATGTTACATATAGATCATAAGCATGCATACTACACAGGTGTATACTATAGCCTGTAAGTTACATGTATATCACAAGTATGGGCCTCACATATGGGTGTAAGTATTATTTCACATGCATATATTTGTAGGTATGTAGACATATGTCACACACATGTATATTCTATTTCTATGACTACAAATATAGAGGAAACAGAAATAAGGATCCTGGCCATTCTCTCCTTGTTTAACCTATGGTCACTGTGTTCTTCAGAAGCCTCTTGAATCCGTTTCCTACGAGGACCCCATCCTCTCCACTTGCTTACTGAAAATACAACTAAGACCAACTTTACTGTGGCCCAATGGTGCGATGCACAGAGAGTCCAGAGATGATCCTTAACTGAGGCCCCATTAGTCTCTCACCCCTGCACTGCTCTCCATTGTTCTTCCAAGGATATGTCCAGCACACCATGAATTTGCTGATAGCTTACACAGTTATTTGTGTATATCTACAGCCTTTTAGCACGGAAACTCAATGAGAGAAAGTCCTTCCTTATGTATGTATGTATTTATTTATATTCACCTTTTCTTCCACGGCTTGGAACAGTATCTGACTACTGTGGGCACTCCGTGACTTTTCTCGAGTGTGGGAGAGTTTCAACTCTACGCATGCATTCCCACTGCTGCAGAGTTCCTGTGTGACATTCGCTTGCCTACCACTTGACATACGGATGGGGTTATTTACTGCAGAGAGGCTGTCCCCTTCTCTGACTCTTCCAACAGACCAAGGACAATGTTCCCACAAATGCAGCACTTCTGGACTGTTGGAATCAACTAACCTGGTTTTCAGGGTTAGCCTTATGAAGAACTGAAGAACTGCTCTTTCATTCTGAGCGTGTACTGTGCAAATACCATCACTCTTGAACAAAGAGCATAAACTTTGAACATGACTCAACTCTAGAGCAAGCAGTTCCAGATTTTATTTATGGTCTCTGAAAAGCATTTCCTGAAGGGGACTAGCCTTACAGCAGCTACCCAGCTGTGGTTTGCTCTCTCAGCCTTTTTGAAATGTTCCGGAAATCACTACCTTGCTATGCGACCCTAGTTAAGACTTTTATTGAAGGTGCTTGGTAGCCTAGCATAGGGCTTCTAATGGTGAGTTCACACAACAGAGCTGTCACAACAAAGGTGTGTGTGTGTGTGTGTGTGTGTGTGTGTGTGTGTGTGTGTGTGTGTGCTGGGGATTGAGTCCATGGCCTCATGCACAGGCAACCACCCTACCAAACCCAGGCCACATGAGACTTCAATATAAAAAGCCCTCACTGCTACTTTGAAGCAAAATCCACCCCTGTCTTCAGGTGCAATCCCTATGTTTTTGGAGATGTCCACAGCTCTCTGGAGTGTCTGCAAATCTTCTGAAAAGCCTTATCAAGAGGCCCTGATTGAGCCAGAGAAGGTCTGTGATTTCCAGAGCCTAGGGCCAGACTGCCTGGGCTCCAGAGTCTGGAGTGGACCAATCCCTGCTCAGGGGACTCTGGCAGATTTCATTTCACACTCAAACGCAGACTGATGTTCTTCGTTTCTCACATCCTCCTCAGATATCCACAGGGCGGCCACTCTTATTGCTCTGGTCATTCTACCACAGTGGACTCCTGGCTATGGCTGTCTCAGAGATGGTGCCCTGGCTGTCTCCTGTCTATATGCTCTTTCCCTCATAGTCTTATGATTTGTTATCTTGCTTCCTTAAGACATCTGCTTAACTCTCCCCTTCTTAGAGACACTTGGTATAATTTTTCTCTTAAAATAATTACCCTTCTACTTCTCTGCACCTGACTATTTTCCTTTTGTTTTAAAGCAATGATTCAAATAGCACAGCCTGGCCTAGAACTCACTATGTAACTAATAACCTTGGACTCTTGGCCCTCCTGCCTCCATTTCCCAAGTTCTAGGATTGCAGCGATGCACCACCAGGCCTGGTTCCACTCAGTACTGTCTGTCTGTGTTATTCTCTCTCATAACACGTGCAGTCTGAGCTTGCATTATAAAGTTAGCTCTCTTTATCTGCCCTATATCCCATCATTAAACAGAACTCAAGGGAGTGATTTTTGGCTACTTGGTTTTTCAAGGTCCCAAGTAATGCACAGAACACAAGAAATGCTCAATAAGTCTGTTAAATGCAGGAGTGGGATGTTGGGACTGACTTGTCTATCAGAATATTTTTTCATTGGTTTGGAGTGGGACCCTCAAAGACTGAGGGTCACTTTCTAACAGCAGGAAAGGCATAGGGTTCCAGTAGTTGTGGTTCTAACTGGAAAAGCAGTTACAAGCTGCCTTGAGAATGTTGCAGTCAGGTCTGGATAGAGAGAGAGCAATGCCTTCATTGCTACCATGGACTGTGCCCTCTCCAACTGTGAGCCAAATGGAACTCTTTTTTTCCTTAGTTTGTTTCTGTAAGATATTTGGTCATAGGAATGAGAGAAGTCACTAACACAACCTCCTAGGGACGAGCTTTTCTTTCATTCTCTGTTCTGTGTTTTCCCACCCTCTCAGGTCCTCACAGAATATTTTCCTCAGTGTCCTTTCATGGGACACACAACAAAATAATTCTGGTAAAAAGAAAAAAAAGTTTTTCCATCAAATTCTTCTCAAGTAAGATAGAGCTGGATTTCAGACTATTTGGTTAAAGGGTGTGTGCTTAGTACCCCGAAGTCACCCGCTCCATTATCTTAGAGCTGCAGCAGCTTCGTGAACTCACTATAACTTGAAACGTTTAGTTTTAAATGCTTTTGTGGATTCTCATGTTTTTAATGTTGGAACCAGAAATATGGTTTTAGGGTGGCCAACAAATTTTTAATTGTGTTCTTCCCTGTCAAAAGGAAGTTTGTTTTATGGATAAAATGATGGTCTGCAGTGACATAATTTCAATAATTATGAATGTCCCATTTGTGATCTGGCTTGAAGTTGGGGTCCCACATCACCTTGTCTACCCTGAGTCTAGTTTCTCTCAGGGTAGAACTTCATTTTGGTGAGCTGTTGACACCATCGACAGAACAGTGACACAACATGCCCCACTTCCCTTGAAGATCCCTCCTTCCAATGATCTCTTCTCTGTTTCTTTTCTTAAAGAAGAAAATGTCCACCTATTTACTTTATGATATGATCTTTTTCACCAAAGATGATATCTTTATATCTTCCCATTAATGTCTTTTTAATACTCTGCATGAGCTAGCATTTAAATCTCATCACCTACTAGTTTCTGGATAAGATAACTATTGATGATGATTGTCAAATGAGCTACTCACACTTCAGGTCTTGCATAATTGATCTCCTCTCTTCTCGCCATCACCCCTTCTTCTGAGCTCTCTGCAATTACTGGCTGAGAAACCCTCATCTCAATAGGACAAAGAGAAGAAAATTGATATTATCCTAGTCTTTTATGGCCTAATAAATCATAGGCTCAATTTAGAATTCTATCATATATTAGTCTGATTTTCAGGGCAATTATCTACACGAACAAAAACTAGGACAAGAACATCCTAATTCAACATTAGAAGATTGGCTGTATTGTTTCCAGTTGTTATTATGGTCAAGGACTGTTTGACCTAAGTCACACTTAACTTGCTTATAAATCGTTCAGATTTGGAGCATAAGGGAAAGAGGGTTCCAAATTTCCAGGCAAGGGAAACAAAAGCTCGGTGTAGACCTGTGCTGTGTGCAGACCATAATTTTGAAACCTTAAGATATGACAAAAAGACGCATGTCTAGCCACCAATCCACCATGTTGATATTCTCAAGTCCAACCTGGTAAATTCTTTTCAGAAGCATGCCACCTCACTACCCATAGGTACATGGGTACTTTTCCACCTCCTTGCAAGCTCTTCTAGTAGAAAAGGTCAAGGTTGAAACACCTTTTCTCCTTTGTAACCAGAAAAAGGGCACTGTGGGTAGTGGGTTCTTGATCAGTGTCTGTATGTTTAAAGCCACCTTGGTCTTCACTGTGGATGTGCATAGACACAATTGTTAGCAGCTGACAGGTGTTCCATGAAAGCAGTTTGGGCTTCCCTGGCAAGCATCCCATTCCTGTTGAGCTCTAGGTGGTAAGGGCGGGGGGACAAATGGCGTTTGAGAAGGAGCTACCAAGGGAAGTTGGGATTCCTAGTTTAGGAGGGGGTTGACATGAAGTCTCCGGTGCTATCATTTCCACATGTGACAATTATCAATACCGAATCCCCAGGCCTCTGACCTCAGCTAGGCTAATCAGCATCCCTGTGGAATGTTCAAACTACAGCCGTACTTTCATGTGGAAGATGCTGCGAGAGGAGACATTTGGCCAATGCCAGGGACCTTGTTAGTCCCTCCAAGGGGAAACTGGATCACTGTGATAGGGGAAAAAACAACCCACAGAGAGATCAGAGACAAGAGTCTAGGTACCATCTAAGTCCCTGGTTTTCAATGTTCTGGAAGTCCAGAGGCATTCCCATCCAGCCACTTGACTATTTCTTTTGGTTATGTAAAAATTTTTTTCCCAAACTTCCAGTGAGTTCCCTTCCCCTGGCCTCAGCAAAATCCCAGTCCTAGCTTTGCTCATATGCATTCATGAGTCCCAGTTACACATACGTACTTGGGCATTCAGAACCCAGCATTAACCAGGCTGTCACGACAGTATCTGAGACAAAGGACGGCCTGTTACTGCTTCAGTTATAAATTCTTCTCCTGTCTTAATCTGCCTACAGGAATTAAGAGCGCTAGAGCCAGGAATTACAAAGATTTTTCTGGTTCTGCACTGAAAGTCGCAGCAGAATTTTTCAATGGGAACCTTCTAGAATGGTACTTTTAATGTAGATCACTTGTCCACCAATGAGTCTTTACTGGCTTTCTTCTGCTGACTGGGTACCAAGGACTCTTCAGTGGAAAAGAATGGTCAGAGCCAATCCCAGGTGCCTCCTAGGCTCCTCTACCATCTACCCTGTTTCCCCAGGAGACTGCACTTTACATATGAGTGTTACTAACCAAAGACATGGACTCCTTTGATCTTTTATAGCATGAATTTTTTTAACTGTATAAAATTTGAATACAGGTGATGACTGGTGATGTTAAACCATTGCAGTTCACTCGCATTTCTGGGTCATTCTATACACCTGGATATCTTCAGCTCTTAGAATATCCGACATGTCTCATAGAGTACATCACAGAGCTCAACCTTGAAGCAAACTGTTGAGTGACTAAACAGTCCTTCAGGAGGAGTGGTAGCTGACCGATTACTCCCTCTCTTCCACTAGATGGCGCTGGTCAGCATGCCGCAGGTCCTGGTGTGTTTCAAAGGTCTCAACGGACAGCTCTCAGTTGGCAGTAGCACTTGCCAACAGGCAATGGGGGTTAACGGTTCAAGCCAGGGATTTCTGAGCCTTTTGCCTCTTCTTTTGATGAAAGCTTTGGAGCTGGGAAAGCGTGGTTGTCGTGTCCTTGTTTGTAAATAGAGTTAGTGGCCCCTTTCCCTTAGGGCATGAGGCATTCTGTCCCCCTCTCTGTTCTTCACTAAGGCGGGCGTTCTTTTGGTTTGTTTGATGCTTGGAAAGACTGCTTCACAATATCCAGATGTGAACAGAGGGGTTGAAGGAAAAAGATAAGACACCATCTTGGGAGACCAGTAGTGGGTACCCTACTATGGCCCTTGCATCCTCTCCTTAGGACATCTTGCATGATTTTATAGGACAAAGGGACCTGCTAAAAAATATGTGCATAAGCAGGATAATGCCCAAAGTGGAGAAAAGTGGTGTTCTTCTCAGAGTATGAAATTCTGTATATAAGTTAATAGTGCTGCTAGAAATCAAATCCTTTTTCCTTTCTCTACCAAATATTATTATTGATTATTGTTATTTTATTATTGCTATTCATTATTATTATTTTGTATGGTATTAGAAAATACAAAAGAACACTAAAATACACCACAAGTGCTTCCCTTTGTTAAACACGGTGCAGGGAGTTTAATTTAGCGTCTTTAATATTTTGCTGTTGTGCTGATACCAGATTACAGCCTTGGTTCTTCGATAGTCCTGCCTTGAGCTTCTGGTATCCTGTGTCTCTTCTGGAACCTTGTCTAATCTTTTCCATCTTTCCACTACGGAACCCCTGGCACATTTTATGCTAGACACCAGATCTACTGGCTTCCGGGATGGCTTAATACTGTGTTCAGGCCTTCCACTGATGTCGTGTGACCCAGTGTCTCTTGTCTCCTGCAGGGTCGTCCACAGTCCTCAACATTGCAGATCTCAAGGAGTTTTCTGGCCAATGGTCCAGTAAGAGACTTCTCTCTGGGCACAGCCACCTGGAGCACCTTCCTCCTGTCCGTACTCCATAAAGAGGGACAGCTTTAGGGTAAATGCAATAAACACAGTTAACACACTAAGGCAAGGAGAGGGTGAAGAAAGAACAAAAACCCAGAGCTCCAGTGATGGTGCTTGTGATAGCCTAAGAGGCCAGAAGGGTGGAATAGCAAAGGGGACTCCTTTTCCTTTAGTGACAGGATCTCACAAAGCCAAAGATGGCCTCTTACTTGACATTTAACCAAGGATGACCTCAGACTTCTGATCCTCCTGCTTTTACTTCTGGATTTTGAGATTTACAGCCATGCACCATCACATCCTGTGTGGGGGGTGCTGGGAATTGAACCCAGGGCTTCATGCATGCTAGGCAAATACTTGTCGATTTAGCTACTATGCACTTAAGAACAAAAACTCAATTCAAACTATCTTCGACTTAAACATTCACTGAACAATAAAACCAACCAACCAACCAAACAAACAAACAAAAGAACTGGAAGTCTTTAGGAGAGGCTGACATGGGGCTCAAATGGCCTTGAATCAAAGCTGTCAGAATTGACTTTCTTCAGAGCATACGTCAATGTGGCTCCTAAGAGTCAGTCATTATAACCAGAAACCACAGTCCTGATTAGCAGGTGTGGTTAGTTTGCATATTGCCTCTAGAGCGGCAGTTCTCTACCTGTGGGTTGAGACCTCTTTGGGGGATTGCCTAAGACCATTGGGAAGCGCACAAAATCACATCACAATTCACAACAGCAGCAACATTACAGCCACGACGCAGCAGCAATAATAGTTTTATGGTCGGGGGTCACCACAACATGAGGAACTGTGTTAAAGGGTCACAGTGTTAGGAGGGTGAGAACCGCTGCTCTGGAGAGAGAATGGCCCACATACCCATGTGGACTTAAGTGCAACACTGTGGTCATTTCCTCAAAGGAATGGAGGATCATCTTATACGTATATATGGAGGAATTCTGGTAGAGAAAGGCAACAGGCTCACGCTAGTGCAGACGAAGAAGCTGAGTGGCGCTCCCACTTACCAGCTATTCTTTTATCTTGGTAATTTTGCCACACACCAGCTATGTTTTCTCATTGGCTGCCTATCTCTTTCAGAGACTTTCATCTTGTCGGTTCTCATTTCATCCCCAATAGAGCCCCACGCTGGAGAAGAAAATGGCAAGGCGGCTGCTGAAAAGGCACTCAGGCTCCTGACCTGAGAAGGTGTGGGTTTGTGAAACCTCAAAGCCCACCCCTAGGCACACCTCCTCCAACCAGGCCACACTTCCTCATCATTCTCAGTTTCACCAATTGGAGACTAAGTATTCAAATATATGAGCCTACGGGGGGGTGGGGGTGGGGGAGGAGCAGGGAGGAGCATTCTCATCTGAACCACCACGAGGTCACAGAAGGTGATGCTGACAAGCAAACAGGCAGCTTCATAAAATGAGACACAGAGGGGGGAGAACATTGAGGGAAGGGCCCTTTATTCACAGAGGAAGGCAGAGAAGACTCCACTGCCCCGGAGTGGTGATGTTAGAGTGGGAAGGCTTCTGAAACATTGTTCGCTCTGGATCCCTTTTCATTTAAGAAACTACACAGAAAGAAGCTTAGCAAGAGGACCCAGGGTAAGATGATCAATCCTCATTCAGAAAGGCAAATGGGATGGACATTGGAAGTAGGAGAAAACAGGGAACAGGACAGGAGCTTACCACAGAGGGTATAAGATTCCTAGCAGTGTATCAGAGCAAATGCTGAGACTCATAGCCAAACTTTGGGCAGAGTGTAGGGAATCTTATGAAAGAAGGGAGAGCTAGTAAGACCTGGAAAGGAAGGAGCTCCACATGGAGAGAAATCTGGGCCCAGGGGTCTTTTCTGAGACTGATAGTCCAACCAAGTACCATGCATGGAGATAATCTAGAACCCCTGCTCAGATGTAGCCCATGGCAGCTCATTGTCCAAGTGGGTTCCCTAGTAGGGGGAACAGGGACTGTCTCTGACATGAACTCAATGGCTAGCTCTTTAATCACCTCCCCTTGAGTGAGGAGCACCCTTGCCAGGCCACAGAGGAAGACAATGCAGCCAGTCCTGATGAGACCTGATAGACTAGGGTCAGATGGAAGGGGAGGAGGACCTCCCCTATCAGTGGGCTGAAAGAGAGCATGGGAGGAGATGAAGGAGGGAAGGTGGGATTGGGAGGGAATGAGGGAGGCGGCTACAGCTGGGATACAAAGTGAATAAAGTATAATTAATAAAAAAAATAAAAATTTAAATTTTAAAAAATTTAAAAATGTTTACATGACCTCAGGTATATAGGCATACAGAATATGTATGATAATCAGACATTTATTTATTTTAAGAAATAAAGAATTTAATTTGAAACAGCTACACATAGAACTTTAGCGCCTGTCTAAGCCTTTATCTTCATGCCCCTCATGCCACCAAAGGCCTTTTGCGGGCTCACAAGAAGGGAGGTGTGTTCGAAGACCCTTGAGGTAATGGAGATATACTCAAGGTTCAGGGCCGTTTTAGACATTGTTGGGGATTTCTGCCATAATCTCAAGCAAGAACTTATTGAATTTTTTTTAATGAAACTAGAGCAGCAACTCAATATTTTTTCTGAATTAAACATTATCACACAAGTCAAAGAAAAACTGATTTGATACACGCTAAGGAACGATGGTGGGAAAATGTTAAAGTCTTTGTTTGGCCAGGAAACCATTGTGTTACGGCAAGAGTAGAAAATGATATGTCCAATACAAACACCACAGTGGACTTGAATCTGAGCTGAGCTGTTTCACACAGCGTTTCCTGATGGCATGCTGTATGCTTCCTCTGAGCCGTGTGCGGTGGTGAAATCACGTGACACGCCTTGGTTTTGATACTGAATTAATTTTCAGTTGTTGTACATTCAAAAGCCTTTCCCTTTTACTGCTTCCTTCGCTTCTCATGGCTTCTGGGTTTAGTTATTTGAGCTACAGTTTAAGAAGCTGCGTCGTGGGAGTCTGGAGGAGGGCGCACGGTGGGGCATGCCTTTGTCATTGCAAACCTGACTCTATTCGATAAGCAGTCTAGCTCGGTTTGCATTGTGCCAAGCAGAGAACTTGGCTGGGTTTATTCCTGTTACCTCAAGGGTCTCAGAACACATCTCCCTTCTCCTGAGCCCACAGAGGGCCTTTGGTAATGTAAGAAGCGTGAAGATAAAGGCTTAACACAACTCCCCAGGCTGGAGAACACAGATGACTAACTTGAGCCCATGAACTTGTTTTAGAGGTGAGGATATTGCCAGGGGTCACGAGCAAAATTTAACACCCCCTCCACCCTGAGGAGATTTATTATTTCTTACTGGAACTCCAAGAAGATCATAATTTTAAAAAAGGGAGAGGGAAGGAGGAGAGAAAAGAAAAGGAGAGGATTAGGGAAAGGGGTGAGGGGAGGAGGAAGAGAAAAGAGAGGGAAAGTGAGAAGAGAAGAGAAGAGAAGAGAAGAGAAGAGAAGAGAAGAGAAGAGAAGAGAAGAGAAGAGGGAGAAGTAAGAGAGGGAGGGAGAGAGAACAGAGAGGAGAGGAGGAGGAAGAGAAAGGAAAGATACTGAAATTGGAATTGAAGATCACTGTTATCTGGAGAAGAACCAGGAAGTGAGGGCAATTCCAGCTGAGCCAGGTCTTATACGGGTCAACGTCTCCTGGAATCATTTCCTGCTACGGCTGAGATTCTAGAAACTCTACTAAAGGTTTTTTCCCCCTTTTCTTTTTGTTACTTTAACAGTTAAAAGGGAGTCTATTACATGTTGATTATATTAAATTAGCCACTGCCCGTCCTCCACCCCCATCCATTCCCCCAAGGGATGTTGAGCAATA
Source organism: Pachyuromys duprasi (assembly GCA_028658305.1). NCBI lineage: Eukaryota > Metazoa > Chordata > Mammalia > Rodentia > Muridae > Pachyuromys > Pachyuromys duprasi. The sequence goes on along the minus strand of CM053756.1, from coordinate 42,012,660 downwards.
TCCTGAAGAGCCTGGGGTGTGGATCTGGGCTATGTCTGGCCTTCTGGTAAAGTAGGTGAGGCTTGGTTCCTGTGACCCCCATCCTCCAAATGCATCTCATCCTTCAGGGTCCAGCCTGGGGCTGTTAATATCCCGTCCATCTCCATCCTCTCCAAAGGAGCAATTAAAAAGGCGAGACAGGGCTGCTGCCTAAAAGAGCCATGAGAGCAGTCAAGACAGGGATACATGTGTGGTAGGCTTGGGAAGCTCTTGGGGATCCAAAGGGATGAGGCCTTGATGTTTAAATGATTGTCTGAGGAACTCACATTCCAAGTCGCCGGAGACTCCCATCAAACCACAAAAGTGTCAGCGTATGTGTGTGGATACTAGCAGGTACCACAGCAATGGAACGTGACTGAAATAAAATCTCACTATTGTTTTTTTTAATCAAGTTTGAATATTGGACTAGTGTCTTCTCTAGCCTCAAGATATTAAAGAGATGAATGAGGATTTTAAAACCTACCTAGGAATAGATTTGGATTCAATGTACAAATAAAATGCCACCTAGCAGTGAAGTCTCAGTAGAGATGGGTGGTTGTGAACCTCTTCTCATGATGATGCTAATTCAAAAGGCTGCTATACAATGGTGTGTGTGTGTGTGTGCATATGCATCTGTGGAGGTCAGAGACAGCTTATGTTTTAAGAAAGAGTGTGTCAATGAATCAGGATCTCACCAGCTCTGCTAGGCTGGACTGTCGTGAGCTGTTATGACCCACCTGTTTCTCCCTCTACCAGCACTGACATTACAGACATGCACTGCTTTCACAAATACGGCTCTTATGTGAGGACCAGGAGCCTGAACCCAGAACCTCAAGCTTGTGCAGCAAGCGCTTTACTTGCTAAGCCAACCCCTCTGTCTGTTTGCAAGTGTCTTCTTAAAGTCAGTCTGCCCGCAAAAGAGGCAGATAATCAGATTCTAGCGGTCCCTACAGAAAAACAAAGGATGGGGTGAAACAGTGAACCTCTCCTTTAACCATCAACGAGCAAGCATGCTTGTGCCTTGGCCACAGAACTGCTGGAGATAAGCGCGAAAGATCTGAGCATCGAGTCCAGTTTTCCTGTGTGGTGGTAATGAGATCTACAAGAAAGCCACAGCTTGTGGTCCAGTAACTGGGAATTCCTGGGTTGTGTTAAACCTCACCCTGTTACCTTCAAGGCATGTTGACTCCTTTACTGGGCAATGCTCTGGGTACCTTTCCTTCTCCGAGCATCTCTTGCTCCAGGAACATTCTGCTGAAGAGATTTAGGAAATGCTGCATTGATGTTCCAGCTATTTCCTTCATACATGAGGAATTTGGGGAGCATAGAGAAAACAGTGGGTCCTCCCATGCTACATGGATGATAAAGATTAGGCTGGTTGAACAATGGCGTGACTTGGCTGTCCTGTACTCCCTTTGTAGACCAGGCTGGCCTCGAACACAGAGATCCTCCTGTCTCTGCCTCCATGAGCGCTGGGATTACTGGTGTGTACCACCACTCCCAGCTCAACAAAATAATTTTTGAAATGCGTAAGAAATGTCTAATTTAAACAATTCATTCTGCTTGAAGAACAGATGTTCTGTTCTGGACTACAGTGTTCTCTCCTTGGGAAGGAACAAATGAAATGAATTTAATCTTGCTAGCCAGAAGTGATTTCCAACCAATATTTTCCATGCACTGGGTAAGAACTTCTGCAAAATGTCATGGTAATCTTGACATGATAGACACAGAGTCGCTGATCTGACCTCAGTAAGAGATAGTTGAGATGTAGCCAGTGATTCCAAATTCAAACCATCTGGAAAGCAAAAGCAATACCATTTGATGACCCTGGCCTGTGCCTGGTCTCCATAGGAATTCAAGCCCCTGAGAATCTGGGAGTCAGAGTAGGGTCCTCATGTTCATCTTCTTGTTTTGTTTGAGACAGGTTCTCCTGTGGTCCAGGCTGACTTCACATTTGCTCTGTGGCTGAGGATGGTTTTAACTCTTTCTGCCTCCATCTCTGAAATGCCAGGATTATAGATACACACTACTACACTAATCCTAGTGTTTGTGCTGTCTAAAGAATCTTGGATGATGAGTATAACCAGTGTGGAGAAACCTGAGGCAAATGAAGTGTGGCCCATATGGCCAAGATCATTGGTAGAGGAAGCTGTGTTACACACACACACACAAACACACACACACATAACTCTGTACAACTGTCTAGTTTGTATAAAAGGGGATAAATCACTTGATGTGAACAAGCCCAGCAGTGGAAGGAGATGGACATAAAAATGTCACTGCCTAGGTAGAAGTGCATAGTGGTGGCTCTTCCCTGAATGAAGGTCTCAAGTTCAAGTGCAGCCTTAGGTACATACCAAAACTATATTTCAGAAAACAACAAGAATGACCATTCCTCAGACTTTGGCTCAGCTGTCTCCAAGGTACAGATGTGCAGGAATGGTACCACTGTGACCCTATGACTTTCAGGGTCATGGACGCATGGATCTTTCAGTATAGTATCACTTGTGTGTCAGTAAAGAAAAAAAAATGGTTCCCAATAATTCATCTTCATTTCATCAACCAATGAATCTTCTATGATTACTATGAATAGACCTACCCACAGAGGCCATGTCTCACTCTACCTAGAGTAAGTTCTGTGTCTCAATAATCACTATAGTATTATTATTATTATTATTATTTTAGTTTTTTTCAAGACAGGGTTTCTCTGTGTAGCTCTAGCTGTCCTTGAACTCACTCTGTAGACAAGGCTGACCTCAAACTCACAGAGATTCACCTGCCTCTGTTTCCCAAGTGCTGGGACTAAAGGCGTGCATCACTACTGTCAGGCTAATAGTCACTGTCTGAAATCAACATCTATAGGTTCTATTCAAGCTGTCCTTGCCATATTTTGGAGGTTTTTTTTTTTAATTTGGGGTAAAATTTAGGTTTTTAACCCTCGCACCAATGATTTCTGTAATGACTGGCTTCTTGTGCCTAGCTCGACTGTGAAGCCCACCCAGGACATGAACTGTGACTCAGTGGCAGGCATTTTAAGACAACCTTTAACCAGTTCCAAAAAGGAGCCCGCAGCCAGCATCTTCTAGCAATTACTGTAATTTATGGATTAGAAGAAAGAGAGAGAGAGAGAGAGGAAGAAAGCAAGCTGTGCTCTGATGTGTTTAAAAGATTCTTAGCTGACCACAGTAGGATCGCCTCATCTGTAGGGAAACCAGTTTCCCGTCCTTCACCTCTGGCCACAGGGACTTTTAGAATGAAGTGGTATCCGAAATTAAACTGTGACTTCCTTTAATGTCTTAATTTCACTATCCCCTGCTGCAGCCGGAACCCAAGAGTTAGCATGCACAGTCTGCCTCCCAACTGAGCTGCTGGATCGATCTTCTATGACTCAGCTGTCCAGAGAGCCACAGCTGGCTTGGCAATGATTTTAACACACGCTCTCTCTCCTTCTCCCTCCCCCTTCCCTCTTGTCCTCCTCCCCTTCCTTTCCCTGCCTCTACCACAAGGTTCACTCCCCGTCTTCCTGCTCCAGTCCAGAGCCACAGTGAATCAATAGCCAATTCCTTCCAACTGGCCCTTAGGACTGCCAAAGGGAGACTCCTAGTTCCCTGGCTACAAGCTTGGGCAGGGGAGGCAGCCCTTAAGGTCACTGTCCCAGGCTGAAGCAGACAGCAGTACAAATAAACAGCCATGGGGAGACAGACACAGAGTCAGGAAAACCCCCTACTTGACTAGACTATCGTTTTCATCAGAGCCTCGCCTGGGAACACCAGGTTCAAACTCATGACGGGAGGCCAAACACTACCGTGGAATGAGCATTGCTCTCATGCCCATTTCTCTTTAGGGAGACCATATCTTGTTAAATCACACACACACACACACACACACACACACACACACAAATCATCTGTGTATGTGGCAGGGGGAGAGGGAGTTGGTGTCAAATATTTCTGATACATTTCTAAGATTTTTGTTAATGGATGCTGAATTATAGTTCTCCCTGCTGGGTGGTGTCTTCGAAAAAGTATGGGTGTTGGGACCCATGGATGCTCCTTGAAATCCTGGTTCCAAGTGCAGTTTGCTGTCACAAATATCACCAATGACGAGCTTATCACATGGAACGATGATTTAACATCTTTGCCCTTTGAGAGTCTCTTTCTTAAGAGGACACGGCTGTCTGCTGTCTGCTACAAGTGTGTTTACGTAGTCGGAAACCATTAAAACTTGCAAACTAAGATATTTTGGCATTCCTCTTTCTGAAAGAGGGATTCCACAGTTCATCTAAAGTGTAAACAGCCTAAAGCCTGAATCCACGTTGGGCTGGGAACACAGGGTGTGGCTGTGTAGGCAGGTGAAGAGGGCTCTTTTCAGTGTCTGCATGTGTTCTTCATGGCCGGGAACAGAGAAGAACACAGCCCGCTGTGAGGTTCAGCTTTTCATTCCTGTTGGCAACTTGGAATTCTCCCTCATTCCTGGCTGCTTTGCGCTCTTCAGGGCCACTGAATGTGTGTCCACAGCTACTTCCTGTACCTATTCTCTTGTTTTTGAAGAAGCTAAGAAAGAACACATGCCTGGTAGAAAGAGAGCATTCAATAAATGCTAGCTATGGGGAATAGACATTCTAGACATCTTAGACACACTGCTAGCAGGTCTCCCATCCCTGCCCACGACAATGTCAGGAGGAGATGGGTAGCTGTCAGTCCTTCTGGAGTTACTGGAACTGGAGCAAGTTCACAAGGCTGAAAAAGGATGTAAGCCCATGGCTGGTTGGAGACTTGTCTCCGGCCTGGTAGAAAAGCTGGTCTGAGAATGATGGAGGACAGTTGTGGGGTTTTTGTTGTTGTTTGGTTTTGTTTTTGTTTGCTTGCTTGTTTTGTTTTGTCAACTTGACACAAACCAGAATCCTCTTGGAGGAGAGAACCTTGGCTGACAAAATTCCTCTATCAGATTGGCCCCTACCCACTGGTGGTGGTGTCACAGCCCAGCTCTAGGTCCTGAGTCGTATAAGAAAGCAGACTGAGCAAGCTAGAAGGAGCAAGCTGGTAAGCAATGTGCCTCTAGTCTGACTTCTGAATGAGATTGTGTCTCAGGTTCCTGCCTTGAGTTCCTGTTATAACTTCCCTTCATGATGAACTAAACTAAGCGGAAGCAAATCCTTTTCTCCTTAAGCTGATTTTGATCATGGTATTTTATCACAAGAAAGCAAGTTAAGGCAGGAGCTCAGTGGCCCTTCAGCCTGTGGCTTCAGTGCCCATGAAGTCCTGTGTTTTGAACGGGTACTTTTCCCTCTCTTTTCTTGAGAATGTCTCCCACAACCCAGACCATCCTGACGAATAGACCTTTTATTCTCCCAGCTCTCTCTTCTCTTTGGAGAAGCCACAGCTTCCTCTTATACATACTATTTTTTTTTCAGCATCAACTCTGCATCTACCATCTGCATCTTCTGGCTCCCATCTAGACTGTGACTGTATACATTAAAAAGAAAGAAAGAAGGGAAGAAAGGAAGGAATGAAGGAAGGAAGGAGGGAGGGAGGGAAGGAGGGAGGCAAAGTTGCCTGTAGTTTGTTAATGAAAAATGTAGGATCTCTCAGGCTGACCAGTAATGGCCATAACTTCTAGAATATATTACTTAGCAGGTGTATGTTAGATTAAGAATAATTGAGAGTCTTAGAGGCATTTTTGCCATTTCAAGAGTTCAAATATGGAAGCTGTTGTGTTGGACATAGTATTAGTCTCACTGAAATTTTTCAGCCAGAGACAACTATCGCTTTTGGGGACTTCCTGTACTAGCCACATCCTATACTAATAGGATCATATGCCTAGATGGCCTCTAACATCTGAAGATTCTAAGTCTGACCCTGTTGGTTGCAACTTTATAACACAAAACTGTATACCAGAATTTAACCTGGCTTTGCCAACACTCAAAGAGTTGAGATTAGAATCTTCCACATATGCAACTAGAAAATGACCCGTAACTACTTTACGAATGGTCTTTATGGATGATTTATCTAATGTTGGTCATTTAGAGACTTGAAAGAAGCACTTCTTACAAGATTCTTATACATGAAATAAGCATGCAACCCGAAAGCCTGGTTTTCACAGCAGATTCACTATCCAGATTTTCATAAGTTACGTACTAGAAAAAAACAAATTGTAGGCGAGTTGAAAATGATAAGGTACCCTGAATGAAGCGGGCCGGGTTTAAGGAGTCCTAAGTTGTTATCTGTCCCTAAGTGAGCACGATTTCTCTAAGCCTCAGTCTGTGCGTCTAGAAAATGACAGTTTGGGCCTACATAGTTTATAGCCAGTGTTTATTGTGCTACTGCTATGTGCTAGGCTTTGTACTAGGGGCTTAAGGCACGTTTTTATATCACCGTTTATTTTTTCTTCATTCTCCTTAGTGGGTAATATTTCCTATGTTCTTAATCTGAACAGGGAAGGAATCTAGGGTTCAGGGAGACTAAGAAATCTTCCCAAGGTCACTCAGGTAGTAGGTTGTAAAGTAAAAATTAAAATTTGGCTAGACTTCAAGATTTCAAGTTGTTTCAAAGCCCGCACGTTTAGCTAGCACTCGGCACTGTGTGTCTTGGAACATCTCAGACTCCCCGAGCTAGAAAGCGCTTTCAGATATTTCTGTGTAGCCCTGTGCACCGTGATGGATGTGGTTTTCTATTGTTATCTTACCATGTTTAAAGATCAGGGTGTGGCAGCTAATTTCCAGTTTATATGACCATAATACAAATGTGAGCTCTGATCTACTTCTTTCATTAAGTGACTCAGAGCTACTTTGTGGCAAAATGAAGGAATGCCAACCAGCCATGAGAACAGAAATGGCCAATGACTCCAGCGCTGTGCCTCCAACTTGTCCTGAGAATGCTTCATTTGGAGAGGAGTGAAGTTTGTCCCGAAGGATACATGAATGACCCTCAGCTCTTTCCCTCCGGGGACCCTGTCCACATCTTGGATCCTTTTCACCCACCCGATCACACAACCAGACTCTAGCTGTATGATCTGGCTGATCGTTGGTGCTGGTGATGTTTTAAAGACCGCCCCACCCCAGAAGTTGCCATTCTGGGTCAATCTATGCACTGAAGATTTAGGTTCAGAGAGTGGTTAGCATTATGTGAGGGGTTGAAAGTTGGGGTAATAGTAAGACATATCCCATTGCTCCAACAGTGAGGGGACAGATGGTAAAAACACAGAAAAAGGTAGAATGAAGAGAACATCATATATTAGGAACTCAGCTGCCATGATTGACAGGAGGCAGTGAGCACTGAGAGAAGGCTGAGGTGGAAGGGAAAAGACTGAGCGGAGCAAGACTTGGATGGGCTCTGTTGGCAAAGCGCTTGCTTTGCAAGCATGAGGACCCGAGTTCAATTCTGAGGACTCTCATTAAATTAAAAAGCCAGGCAGGTCACATTTGCTTGTAATTCCAGTTTGGGAGAGGTGAAGACAAGCAAGCAGGGAGATAGGGCTCATTAGTTGGCCAGAATTATATATTCAGTGAGTGAGTTTCAGGAGGTGGGGATGGGGGAGAAAAAGGGGAGAAAGGAAGAAATAAGGGGCTTTGAAAGCAAGATGAGTGGTGTGAAGAGCAAGGGGGGGGCTGAATGACTTTTTTCTTTTCTTTCTTTCTTTCTTTCTTTTTTTTTTTTTTTTGGTTTTTCAAGGCAGGATTTTTCTGTGTCACCTTGGCTGTCCTGGACTCACATTATAGACCAGGCTGGCCTCAAACTCACAGAGATCCACCTGCCTCTGCCTCCCTGAGTGTTGGGATTATAGGCATGTGCCACCATGCTTGGCTTGAACAGATTTCTAGACCGTTAGAAGGCTCCCTTACAGGACATTTAAGACCCACTGGTGCAGTCCATGCAGACCAGTGGCTCAGGGAGTGTCTTCCATGGACCCTAGTATTTCACTTTAAGACTTACTGGACAGGAACATCCCCATGCCTTTTTCCTTAAGACCTGTCAGACCAGAAGTCTAGAGTTAGGGCTATCTGTTTTAACAAGGCTTCCAGTTGGTTCTGAGTTTTTCCAGGATTTCAAAATCAGTGGCATGGATGAACATCGGATGATGGTAATTTATCTACAGTTTCCAAAATTTGAAAGACTATTTTTTCTCTTCCCAGCTTACATTAGTATGGAAGAATAAGAATGTGCTTTTTACAACATTGCTAAACAGTTCTCTGTCTTTTGTTCAGATTTAAAATTATCATCTAAAACACATAAGGAACTGTGGTCTAATCTTTACATACTAAAAAAAATTGACTAAGTGCAAATAAATGAAACTGGATACATCTGTTTATCAGGATTTACTGTAACTGTACAGTGGGGTTTTGTATTATAAAAACAGGAGGTACGAACCCAGATCCTAGGAAGACAGTACTATTCAAAAACCAAAACTACATAAGGGAGACTGAAGAGATAGCTCAGCAGTTAAAAGCACCTGCTATTCCTCTAGAGGACTGGAGTTCAGTTCCCAGCACCCCCATCAGCTAGTTCACAACTACTGAAATGTCAGCTTCAGAGGACCTAATGCCCCCTTATGGCCTCTTCAGTCTCCCCCCTCTCTCAAAAGAATTCTAAACTAAACCAAGTGATGGCATACCTGCTCCAGGTGGGTAGCTGATGGGAAGGGCCGTTTCCCTTGACTTTTAAAAGCCCAATAAAATGATAGCAAAAGAATAACTCACAAGAGTAGAAGCAACTCACAAGAGTAGAAGCAATGAGAAGAAAGCTAGCACCATTCCAATAACCACCTCTTTCCCAGAATCCATCAGTAGCCACGGTTCAATAGGGAGGGACCCACAAGTCATTCTTCTATAATTGGCAAGGGACAGGCCCAGGCTTATGCAGGCCTAGTCAGGAAGCTGCAGCTGCTTTGAAATCATGATTACAATAGCTGTGTTGTACCTAGAAGATAAGATGACATTTTGCAGCCCTTCTCCTTGTCTTCTGTTATACTCTTTCTGCCATCCGTTCTGCAATGTTCTCTGAGCCTTGGAGGGAAAAGTATACATGTCCTGGTTAGGGCTGAACATTCAGCCATCACTTATTCTCAGTACCTTGAGCAGCCTTCAGTCCCTTCACCCCCTACACACAAAAGTTTCTCTAGTAAAGGCTCAGAAGAGCATTTGCCTATGGCACAAACAGGGGAGGCAATTTGATGCTATATCAATTTAGTTTTTTAAAAAAAGACTAGTATGTTCATTTCTAGGACTTATGACTTTGCCAGTCATGTATTCTTGACTGGGTTTACAGTATCATGCATGGATTTTTCGCTCCTGTAGAAGAAGCCTTAAATCCAATCAGAAAACAGTTGTTTTTCTCCATAACGGTTGTGCTGCTATTATACACAAGGAAGTATCTTGCCTTGTAGGTTAGGATCATAGGAGTCACAGATGAGTAAGATTATGGAATTGATGCCTTTTCTCCTCAAGAAGCCTGCATAGCACCTTCCTGTGGCCCTGTGAAAACTAGCCAGCAGGATGGATGTTTCCACTTCAATTCCAACTTAATTGTTCTATATCTTGCAACTAAGATGAAGCACATACATTGTACGTTCATGCACACATTGTACATTTATACACATACACACACTGAAAGACAAGGATTTGTTTTATTAAAAAAAGGTTGTTATTTGACCTGTTGGAATATCTAAAGTAGTACTCATCCCTGTTTACTTAGCTAATCTTCCTCTCATAACAAATTTTCCTCTTCTTCTTCAGGAGAGTTTTAATTTTCTGTCTCTCATACATATTTAAAATTTCTATGCTTAATGTTCTTCTAAAAATGATCTATTCTTTAATTGAACAGAGCTGGTGCGAACCAATGCATTGTCTTGACATTGTGATATATAGATTCTGCCTATTAGCATTACAGAAATCACTATAAACCTGACTGGCATTTTAATTAAAATAAACCTTGATGGTATTTTATTCTTCTGAGGAGCATCCAGAGCATAACCTTGCAAATAGGACACCAGGTTATTTCCTATCTTTACACACAAGTTACAGGGATAGAGATAGTATATGGATCCTCCCTGTGGGAGCCACTTGGGGTCCGGATAATCCAGGAACCCCGTGAGGAAGGCAGAGCAAGATGGTATCATAAAATCCAGCCATCACACGCTGACATGCTGATAGACAAATGGTACCACTCTCTGCATGTGCTGTGACATGGGATTTTAAGACACAGTGAGAAGTGTGATACATCTCTGTAGAGGAGACTTGAATGTGGCCATTTCTCCTTTCTGGAACTTGGGGCTGACCCATCCTTACAGTAGGCATGTGACGCGCTCCTTCCTTCGGATAATTTCTTCTTTGACATGGGTCCTGATGAACTAGAGACTGTTTTCTTCAATTCTTCAACTGGTCCTTCTTGTTCTCCTTGCACGGCATTGCTCATACTTTCCTTGGAATGACCCATGTTTCTCCTTATTTGCACTTGCCTACTAAAACAGAAAGTAAAAGATACCCAATGATAACGCATGGCCTGCTGTTATCAACAGAAGAAATAAAACATTCACATGTAATTATGCTTCCTTCATTTATGAAATCAAGAGGAAGTTAAAGATTCCTTGTTATATGAACACCTGGTGCTACAGCTGCGTTTTATTAAACACTTTCTGGCAACTTGCACTTATGTGACTTATTGGGAGCTAATGATTTTCTTTAGACAATTGCAACCTATTTAGATGAAACAGTCCTGGATTCATTTTGCTTAATTTGCGGCGTTTGGCCTGATGATGGGAATCCTCTATGAGTTGACTTTTCAGTCTTTTGAATGTCACCCACAGAATTTTGTAAATGCTTACATGCTGTTTGGCAACACGGGCTGTCTCAGACCCATTCTGACTTTCTCCTGGTCCCAAGAGGCAAAATCTTTAGCTTTCAGAACACCTTGGAGCCTATTAGTGAGAAAAAGAAACAGTGACCCAGATCTGAGATGTAAGGATTCACTAAGGTCTGGGCAGGAGTGGAGGGAAAGGATGCTATGGACCCACCTTCTGAACTGGCCATTAGAAGCGAAAAATACACGAGCATTTCAAAGTCAGGCCATGAGTTTACACAGAGCTTTGCACACTGATGTAGTGTGTTCACAGACTGTTTTGGCTTACAGCCTGTGGCTTCCTTATCACAAATTCTCCTCTACTGACAGCAACACAACATCCCATGGCAGTATCTTCATCTTTGATCTAGGGTAGGTTTCCCAATGTAGCAGGCTCTTGAAAGGATTACAGAACACTGTAGCAGACCACGAAAATGAGAGTGACATTTGTTGCCTTCTCCTTGAACAGTGCTCATTCTTCTCAAGGGCTCTGTGTTCGCTGGCTTTTGTTTTGTTTTTGTCAACTGGACACAAACTAGGGTCCTCAGCTGAGAAAGCACCTCCATCAGATCAGGCTGCCGGTGAGGCTGCTCTTAAGGATTGGGGTGGGAGGGGAGGGCCCGGCCCTCTGTGGGCGGCGCGACCTCTGATGCTCCAGAGGTTTGGGGGTATAAGAAATGTACCTGACCATGAGCGCAGGCCAGGAAGCAGCACTCCTCTCTGGTCTCTGCTTCAGTTCCTGCCTCTAGACTACTACCGCCTTGAGAGCCTACCCCGACTTCCCTTGGTGACAGAGTGTGACCTGGGATGCAAGACAAAATAAGCCCTTTCCTTTTCCAAACTGTTTTTGGATATGGTGTTTCATACAACAATAGAAATCTAGCTAGAGCAGGCTCCTAAGGCAGCCGCCTAACTTCCTTTTTCCTCAGACTCGTTCATAGTATACCTCTCACTAAAAGGCCCTTTTCCATCTAGGTCCCTTTTTATGAAAGCCTGATAAAGCCATCTGAAGATCATCTGAAGTGTTGCCTCCATTGAGGAAACTCCAAGGCTTGCAGACATGATGCTTCCCCTTGTTGCCTCACATCAGAAATAACTCAATAATTTGGTTTTGAAAGTCACTGGAGTGTGTGCATATGTGTAACCATGAAAACACACTTTGTTCCCCATTCTGTGACTTAACTCTCCCCTTGTTTCTGACAAGATTACATTGAGACTGAGGCAAATTCTTTTATTTTTTTCCCCAAGTCCCTGGAAGTTGGTCAGTGGACTGGCATTGCCTCATTCGTATGTGGGCACAGCTAAGAGACTTATTCCAAATCTGACTCATTAGCTCGGTAGACACTGCACCGAATCCTCGTTCTTTACATAAAGTGGAAATGATACTTGGCCAGCACCACAGCCTGAGCCCCAGCTGCATAATAATAAGCAGATTGCTGATGTCAGCCACGAGGATGCTGCAGCCCTCTCAAAGGCTTTGCGACTCTAGCATCTACTTGCATTAAAAAAAGTTTTGCTTTCGTACCCTTTGAGCGACACATCGTCTTCGGACTTCACCAGGAGCTCCCAATCCAAGAGGGCTGTGTGCAGGAACTGTGCCATGCAAGAAGCAGCCGTCCCTGAAAAATGAGGAATAGCCATGCATCCATGGACTTCCGTGGAACTCGAGTCCGCAGACAGTGCTCAGACAACGGAGGAAGTCTGAATCTTTAGAACTCACCACAGTATAAGTGGAAGAGGGGAATTCTTCACATGCAGCCAGTGAAGTAATGCCTAGCTGGGCACTACCAAATGTCCAGACATTTCCAAGAAAATGCTCAAGTGGTGGCTCACTGTTACTACAACGGAGGTACATGGGTCTGGTCAGGGGTCCTTGAGATAAATAGCATGGAAAGAGCGCTTTGTATTTCTCTGAGTGAGTCTGTCCTAGAGTCAGCTAAACGACATGAAAATGGTCATCTGTTATGGATGAGAATTGTAACCCCACAGAGTCATTTTTATCCCGAGTTCAGATCCGTCTGCTTCTTTCCCCTCTCTTTCCACATGCCGTAATGGGGAGAAGTGATGTTTTCAATCAGGGAGGGATGGGAAAAATTAAGAAGTTTCAGGAAAAGTGTATCCTGACTTTCCAAGCTCGGTCTAGGCCGGGCTACAGTCTAGGCAGAAGCTGAGTTCATCCTGCTGGGAGATTTCCACTGCCAGCGGAAGCAAGGCAGGGACAGCTGAAAATAATTGCCCTTGTGACCCTTTCCCTAGGAGATCCTAAAGTTGAAGGTGCTTGGAGACTCAGCCTGTTGCCATTGTGCCTTTCTCTGGGTAAGAAGTCATGCTGGATGAATTTGTGATTCACTTAGTAAACACTTGGTTTCTTGCTTCCCTGAGACATGTTTTTAAATCTGGTCTACACCACCCTTCAAAATAAAAAAGGGGAAAAAATAAAATAAAAGAAGGCCTTAATAAACCAAGTGACTGTTTTGCTCAACATGAGCAAAGAGCGTCTCTATTTGGTATTCATTATGGGAGAGTCCGCCCAGTAGGGAGTGCACTACATGAGGCAGACATCAGCCCCACCTGCCAGGGGATGGTTTACAGACAGAATGACTACATTTCAAATAGTTTGAAAAGGTGTAAGAAAGTCTAGAAATGTAAGATTACAATATTTATTCTGTGTCCATGTGGCAAAATGTATCAGACTCAACTGCTTTCCTAAGAACACCCTACCCATGGAAGAAGGCTTCTTCACGTGGAATATGTTTTTTTTCTCTTTGGAAAATGATTACATAAAATTACATAACAGGGCTGGGGGAAGGCCCAGTCAGAAAAGTGCTTGCGTTGCAAGTACAGGGACCTGATTTCAATCCTCAAAACCCACATTAAAAAAAAAAAAAAGACAAGTATGATGATGCATGCTTGTAAGGGGATGCAAGAGACAGGCAAGTTCCTGTGACTTAATGGTCAGCCAGTCTAACCTAATTGGTAAGCAAGACGCCTGTCAGAGACCCTGGACTTAAAAAAATGTAGCAACAAAAACAAAAACCTAAGATGAGTGGCATTTGGAGAATGACACCAGACATTGTTCTCTGATCTCCATAGCCGTGTACACACATTCGTATGCATAACTACATGTGTGCCTACACACACATGCACACGCACATGCAATTTTACACAGACTATATTCCCTAATTATTGTATTTGATTTTAGAAGGAAAAAGACAAGGAGCATGTATATTGTTTATACCGAAACTGAACAATTTGCTTGGCCCAGTCAGCTGAGTTCCTACGATCATGTGGCCTCCGGATGCTCTTCAGGTGAAACACCAGATGACTCAACTAACCAGTTCCGTCCGCGCGATTATCCAATCATTTTGCAGAGAGAGACCAATTCCTGAGCAGAGCCTAGAGCCTATCATTTGTCACATTTTATTGATTTTCAACTGAAAAATAAATGTCTGGAAACATTCTCACTTCCATAGATGAACAGCTCTTGGACGCCAAGTCTTCCAAATGCTCCATGTAGCATAGCAGACTCTTCTCTTTGCAGAGCACATACCTGCAAGATTCAAAGTCAGAGTCGTTGTTCCCATGGCACTATTGTCTTATGCATTTATATCCTTGTACCCGTCATTAACCCCTGGGTGAGACAGTTGAGTGACACTGTCAAGTAGGCAATGTCTCAAGGCAGGAGACAGCTCCTGAACTTCCTTGTATGATATTCACATCATACACTTCTTCAATCTAAAACATAGGAAGAAAGTCATTAGAATGTTATAAAGTCATCAGGTACAGGATGAAGTTTAATTATACTTGCAGGAAGATGGTGTTGGGGGCAGGGGTCCTCTTGTGTGGGGAATTTTGTTTGCTAAAAGGACCCATGCTGAAACACAGTGGGGTACAATAAGCATGCTACCTATGGCCAGTTAATCTTTAACAATTACTGTAAGATATGTGTAATTTGGCAACTGAAATATGGTCCCGTTTAGGTAAGATTTGGCTCCAAAAGATGCACAGTCCATCTTCTAAGACGTGGTCCCACCTGGGGCTTTGCTTTATTTTATCCCAGCTTTGTCACTGTTTGCTCTTTTGTGATATTTCCTTCTGTCCAGGGTCCTGTCTCCCTATTAACACCTTTCAATAATTTTCCCACTTACCTCCCTGTCAGCCTAGCATTCATTCCTGTATCCAATTATCACGCCTTTGTGTAACTCCATTCTGGGATTTTCAGCAAAGTCTAGGGATCCCATTGCTCAGGTGGGAGGATGCCTCAGCACCTTACTCTGCTACTGGGATTGTTTCAGGGCAATGGAACCCATCCGAGGGCTACAGAGCCAGATGATCTAGAGAGAACTGAAGTGGAGAGCATGGGTCCACTCCAGAGCCAGATATTTCAGATCCAAGCTGCCCAGCTAAGTAAAGATACCCTGGACTTCTTCAGTCATTCACAACTAGAAGAGTCCACACTGCTATCGCTGTAGTTGCGCTGGCCATCAAGCATTGCTCATATGCCAGGAACCAAGATGGAGGCCTCATACAGGCCATCTCCTTTGATCCACAGGGAAGTGCTGCTTCTGTTTTCTCATTGTAGAGGTGAGGATGCAGAAAGAGGTTAAGTAACCCTCAGGCCATGTAGCCGGAAAAGGGTGCCCAAGCCTCTGAGCTGGTACACTGATAAGGTTAAATTTACAGCAGAATGACACTGGGTCATCACTCAGGGATATAGTCCACCACCCTCTGTATCTCTGGGTTCACACATCCTTGGACTCAATCAACCTCAGATCAAGAACATTTGGAGTAAAACTGCATCTTACTAGATGGGTTGGTTTTTTTGTCATTATCCCATGAACGATGAGTATAACAATTCTCTACATACTATTTGGGTTGGATTAAACACTAAAGTAATTTAGAAATAACTTAAAGGATAGGGAAGAATGTGTGTAGGTTCTGTGTAAATACCACACCCCTTTCTATAACAGACATAAGCACTTGTGGATTTTCTTATCTTCGGGGTGGGGGTGGTGATAGAAAACAGCCCCTCCAGACACTAAGGGGTGACTCTCTTCAAGTGGTCTGGCATTAGCTAAACAATGAGAAACTGAAGGCCTCAGTTTAAGGGTCTTGGCACATTAGTACTTTATCAAGTTGGTCTTGGCAAGGAAATTATAGAAAAAAACCTAAAAATTCAAAGCTTCCAGATTCCGGCCATTACAAATAAAGCTGATATGAACATAGTTGAGCAAGTGTCCTTGTTGAGTAGTGAGGCATATTTCAGGTATGTGCCCAGGAGTGGTATAGCTGGATCTTGAGGTAGTGCTATTCCCAGCTTTCTAAAAAAGCATTAGATTGATTTCCAAAGTGGTTGTACAAGTTTATACTCCCACCAGCAATGGAGGAGGGTTCCCCTTTCTCCACATCCTCTCCAGTATGTGTTGTCACTTGAGTTTTTGATCTTAGCCATTCTGGTGGGTGTCAGATGGAATCTCAGGGTCGTTTTGATTTGCATTTTCCTGATGAGGATGTTGAACATTTCTTTAAGTGTTTTTCCACTCCCTCAATGGAGGAATGGATACAGAAATTGTGGTACCCTTACACAATGGAACACTATCTATCAATTGAAAACAAGGAAATCATGAAAATTTCAGGCAAATAGATGGAACTAGAAAAGATCATCCTGAGGTAACCCAGAAACAAAAAGACATGCATGGTATACACTTATACACAGATATTAGCCATGTAATATAGGATAGCCATACTAAAATCTACAGTCCTAAAGAAGCTAAACAACAAGGAGGAGTCTAGGGAGGATGCTTAAATCTCATTCAGGATGGCAAACAGGGTAGATACCAGAAGTGGTGGAAGAGAGGAAACAGGAAGGGAGTGTGCTATAGAGGGTCCTCTAGAAGGCTCCACCCAACAAGGGATCTAAGCAGATGCTGAGACTCACAGCCAAACTGGGCAAAGTGTGGGGAGTCTTATGGAAGAAGGGGAATAGAAGGACATGGAGAAGACAGGAGCCCCACAAGGAGACCAACAAAACAAAAAAAAACCTGAGCCTACGAGGTTCTGCAGAGATCGAGGCACCAACCAAGGACTATGCATGAAGAGGACCTAGACCCCTTGCTCAGATGTAGCCCATGGGCAGCTCAGTCTCCATGTGGGTTCCCGAGTAAGGGGAGCAAGGGCTGTCCTTGTCATGAACTCTGTTGCCTGCTCTTTGATCACTTGCCCCTGGCAATACGTCCTTGTCAGGCCACATAGGAAGAGGATCCAGGCAGTCCTGATGAGACTTGATAAGCTATGGGCAGATAGCAGGAGAGGAGAACCCCCCCTTACAGTGGACGAGGGAAAGGGATGAGGGGAAGAGAGAGGGAGGGCAAGACTTGGGAGCTGAGGGAGGGTGTTTCAACCAGGGCATATAATGAATAAATTGTAAAAACATTAAAAAAAAAAAACAAAGCTAGACAGAATTTTGCTGTCTGTGCATGGAGCCAGTTAGATACTGAGGTTGTCCATAGGGAACAGGAATGACCAGTTCCAGAAGCTTCTTCGAAAAGACAGTACGGATGTCAGACTGTGTGTGGTAGAGTCTCTTATGGGAAGAATAAGGACGGTGCCAGCTGAAAAAGGGTTTAGAGACGGGCCGCAGTGGACCTAAATGCCTGATGAAAACATGAGGCAGAGATTCACCCGGGAGTCCCCACCAGCCAGCAACAGCGGCTTGCAGCCGATTTGTCATGGTCTGGCCCTGGGTGAGGTGAGGTCATTGTGGTGAAGGTAGAAAACGATCCCAGCTTCTTCCCCGTGCCAGGCCTCAGGTTAATTCCATGCCCTTCTGCCCTGCTCTACCACTTGGGGTGGGGGTGCTTTCCCCTCCAAGGCCATCTTTTCCAGCGTTCTCTTAGGCGGCAGAACCTCTGCCTGGGTGCAGCCAATGGCAGGCACCAGTGAGCCACTGGCTGGTGTGAATGAGTAAAAGCATTTCTCCTCTTTGTTTTCCGTGTCAGAGTCAGCAGCAACTGCAGAGCTTCCTGCATGACAGACCACTGTGGCTCTTTGCTGCCTCCTGACCCCACCCCCTAAGACCTTTCCAAAATTCTAATCTCTGGGTCTCTTAGTGTCTGAGACCTCTGCTTAAATGTGGGACCACTTATTTCTGGATAGCCAAAGATCCAAAACACAAGCTGGTCTCCAGGTCAGCAGCCTTCCATCTGAGGTCCTGCTAGAAAACAGGTGAGCTGGCCTGGATTAATTTCTTCCTTCCTTCCTTCCTTCCTTCCTTCCTTCCTTCCTTCCTTCCTTCCTTCCTTCCTTCCTTCCTTCCTTCCTTCCTTCCTTCTCTCTTTCTTTCTTTCTCTCTGTCTTTCTGCCTCTGTCTCTCTCTCTTTTTCTTTTTTCTCTTTGCCAGCACAACCCATCCAGTCACATCTTGTTTTTACCGGATGGATCAGTGGAACCGAAGATCCATTTTCTCAGCCTCGTTTCCAGAGGCTGATCCTCCAGACTTCCTAGTGACTCCTTCGAAGTATTGGCCAAGCCCAGAAGCAGGAATCTCCACTGAAAACCTTCCCGTCTTCTCAGTAATCATAGTAACTATTGGATTCTGTGTGGGCTGGCGAGAGAAAACCTACTTCCCCTTCCACCAGAGGAGAGGCATTTCATCGTAGCTTCTTGTCACAATTTTCTTTTTTCTCGTTTTTTAATTTAAGAGGCCAGCCCGATTTTCACCGAAAGAGGCGGCTGTGGTTAATGAAGCCTGCACACAGATCCACCTTTGTACAGAGAACATCAGGGGGCCCGCTCCGATCTGAGCAGACGTGATTGGCAGTGCTTTTCTGCCAAGGGCCTCTATCATCCAAGGCATCCATTTCTTTAAAGCCACTGAATCACAGGAAACTCAACTCCAAATCCTTCTTCGTGTCCGAAAGCCAGAGAAGCCATCTGCCTCCCCGTTCCCACAGAACGCGACATTTCAGATCTAAATCCTTCTTTGCCGGTTTGCTTGAGCAACCCCTTCCTCAAGGTTCTGAATGGGCAAGCCAATCCGCGGTCGCAGCTGCCTGAGAGCTGGCAGAGCCGAAGGGGCTGCTTTGCTGGAGGGTTCTGCTGCTGGAGTTTTGCGCAGTTGGAGCTGGCCAGAACGGAGGGACCATGGGAGTAGCCACAGGAAGCGGATGTTTCCTGACCAGCTCATCCCTTTCCGGCTCGTCCAACAATCTCATGTCTACAACTAAAGCCTTTTGCCTCGGATGTTCCTGGCCAAGGCCTCATGAGACAGTGGGTGTTTTTTTTTGTTTGCCTTTGTTTTGTTTTCAACTTGAGCCAACTGTGTCAGGAGCAAAGTCCACAGTGTATAGATGTGAGTCCTGCTGTTTTAGAGACGTGTCTTCTGTTGTGCTTTTTCTTTTTTAAATTTTATCTTACTTTATTTTATCTCCTCTATTTTTAATACAGCTACGGCAGCCAGATGGGCCTGAAATTCCAACTATTTAAGAAATCTTGGCTCAGAGCCCCTATCAGAATGGAATCTTCTTAAGAGACTGAGGAACTGGGCCTGACAAACTCTCTTTTTTTTTCTGTGTCTTAAGTGAAAACGAAATGAGAGTGTGTGGGTTACTTTTCTTGCTACTGACAAAAGCCACTTAAGGGAGAAAGGGTCTGCTTCTGCTGACAGGTCAATTTACAGCCCATCTCGACAGCAGAGGCATAGCAGCAGGAGAGTGAAGAGGCTGGTCCTGCTGCTTCCACAGTCAGGAGGCAGGAAAGGATGAATGTCGGAGTCCCATTTTAGCAGTCTAATTCCCCAGCCAGAGCACATTCAGGGTAGGTCTCTGCTCTTTGGCTAAGTCTCTCTGAAGCTTCTTCTACAAAATTACTACAAAGCAAGGAGACCCTCACCAGGTGAAGCCCTTGATCTTGTCCCCATGCCCTCACCCCCGCCTCCAGCTCCAGTGAACCCATCGTTGATGACTTACTTGACAGCGCTACTCCGTTATAGAGCAGAATATGGACCGAGAGGACTAAGGTAAATGCCGTCTGTCTCTTCCCGAGTCCCGAGCCCTGGCTTCTGCTTCACTTCTGGATAGTTCAATGCAGAGTCAGACCACCAAGTCTACCCAAACAGGTTGCTTCTTGCTCAACTCCAGGAGGCAAGACGCTCATAAGGTTTGAAGCTACACGGTGTGCAGTCCACCCAAAACCAAACCAAACCAAAAAATGGTGGGCTCATTTTTACTGGTTTCACTTGCTACCTCCAGACCAAAAAGATTGCTTTCAGTTCTCCTACACCTCTCCACACAAATGTTCATGTGGTTTTAAGGAAGAGGGGGTGCAGTTTGTTAAAGAAAGCCTTATATGATACTGAATGAACTGACAAGAAAGAGACTTATGTTACTTTTGGGGGGAAAGTCATCCATAAAACAATGTTCTATTATTTTTAAGTTGGCACAAATAAAATTATTCTCTGGAAACGAAACATTTATCCATATGAACTAAACTAACTTCTTCCATCTGCTGGGATGACCATGAGTATTAGCAGAAGCTAATGTGTCCTGGGGTCCCCAGCAAATGAGGCTGACCTCAAATCAACCACGGTTTGGGAAATTATGGGTCATAAGCAGCCTTAGAATGATTACGGCTTCTCTGGAGTACACAGTTCAGGAGTTGAGTGTTACACTGTTTGTCACTCTTTGAGCCAGCATCATCTGGGAACGCTAGATGCTCAGGTGGTGGGGGTGGGGCGGGTGAGCGCAGTGACGCTGTAGGTTGTAGAGTATGGTCTTCAAGCACCAGGCCATTCTAGAGAGAAAATACAATGGGGCAATTTCAAAGCAAAAGAAGCTTTCATGGGTGAGGCAGAGGGAGACTGTACTTTTATAGGAAACTGCATTGCTCCCAAAGGGCAAACTGTGAGCGTGTAGCAGCAAGTACTTAAGATGTGAGAGGAAAAGTTTGGGATGCTGAAGTGATAGCGAAGAGGTGGCGAGGACAGAGACTCTTCATGGAAGGAATAAAGGATGGTGGATTGGTGTGATGGAATCATGGCAGGTCACAGAGGGCTATGAACGGACGGGTGCCTAGACCCCTAGAATGCAAGCTTTTTGTAGCCATTGAGGGAGCTTGTGGGGAATAAACCTATCTCCCACCCCCACTCCCAGTCACAGGCTTAGAGGATCTGAAAATCATTTTTTTATTCTTTCTTCACAGACTGGCACTTCTCTCAATATATAGTTCCCCAAGTGGGACACACTGCTTTGCTAAATAAATAGCCCTTTCCTTAAAGCACATGCAGATTGAACTTGTTTTCCAAGCTGTGTTTGTGTCTCAGCAAAGAAAACAAATGGACCACCTAAAAACCAGCATCAAGCAGAGGGTCACCACTGGTGATTCACACGGACACCAGAGTTTGTTTCTTATTCACTTGCTAATGGATACGTAGTCCTATGGTAAGGATGATGTTGACAGGCAGGCACAGCCTCAGTGGTTTCCTCCAGAGTTGTCACAAGCAGGGTCAAAACTCAGCAAAAGGGGCTTTCCTCCTTATATGTAATTTAGCATCTGCCTTCCCTCTTCCGCTCATGTTTCTCTTTGACTCTGTATCAATGTACTTCTAAGTGAATAAATCAAATAATGGGTCACTAAGATTTTCTCCAATGTATTACTCGAGAAGGAGGGAGAACAGCAAGATGAAGGAATTCCTCTAACCCAGCTAGGGATGTGTCCCAGTGGGAGCGAGCTTTCCTTGACATGTTTAAAGCCCTGGCTTCAGTTATCCATGACGGGGGAAAAAGAAGGAAGGAAAGAAGGAGGGAAGGAACCAAGGAAAAAGAAAAGAAATTTCTTTGCAGAGGTTAGGAGATGAGATGGTCCTACTACACATGGGAAAATAGTCCCTCGGAGACCCTAAGTGGAAGAGAGGGAGAGACACTGAGGAAAACAATAGGGAAGGTAGTTCAGGCTGACAGGCAGGCAGGGGAAAGGGGCATGGCACTATGGACCACTCCTATCTTACAGTAAATGAAAATTCAATTGTATTCCTTGACATGAGAGCATGTACTTAAGAAAAGCATATTCTCACTTCTGTAGGGAAATCCAAACTTGTTTTCAAAGCCTGGTGAGTCTTGGATGCCAGGAGACATGGGGGTGAAATATGGACTCGGATCCAGGGTATGACGACAAACTGCTCAGAGAGGGGCTCAAATACCTACACAGCAGGTGCCCCTCCAGTGGGGAGAGCCATTTCCCAGCAGCACTTGGGGTCACTTTTCAGCGTGTTACTAGTGGGGTGAAGCGACTCTCTTCCCTAACCTGCCTTGCGTCTCATACAAAACTCACCTGCTTCATTTTCCGGATGTCACCCTGACAGTCCTCACAAGAGGAGACGTTACATAACTGTCTAAAGTACTACAGAACATGAAATAACAAACAAGCGGTGTAAATGGCGAGGCATGAGTCATGGCTCCCATTGTTCCTATATTCATCACTACATTTCAAAAATTGCATATTTTCCCCTCTGGATAGAATTCTAAAACCAAACAAAACCCAGAAAGAAGAAGAAGAAGAGAGAGAGAGAGAGAAAAAACCACTCCTCTAAGTGCCCTCTCATGAAGGAACCTATTTATTACGTCAGGTTATGCCTAAGCAACTGCTATTGGAATAGCAGTTGACATTTTTTTTCTTTGAGAATTTATTGTGTGCCAGGCACTCAAAGCCACCTACTTCCATCTGTATTTCAGAGACAATGAAACCAAAAATAGAGAGGTTAGATGATGTATCCATGGTCACCTGGCTACTAATTGTTGGACTGGAGACTTGAACTGAATACTCTAAATTCAAAGCCCAGGCTTTTATTCATTAAGCACAACATCTCTTCACTGTGTTCCCTCCCCCCTACACCGCTCTCTGCCCCCCCCCAGAACAGAATTTTCAAGAGCTTACTAAACCACACATGGAGCCAACCGTCTATGTCACCAGTGAAAACTTCCTGCTAGAAGATTCTGGGTATTACTGGGATCTTTCTTCTTTCCTCTACCCACATCCTAAACTTTGCAGAATAAACCTTCACTTTTCTGGATTTGACCCATGTGTTCCCTTCTTAAAAAATAGAGAGAGGTGTTAAAATGTAAAGTAGCAACCTGGCTGAGGGAAGCCAGAGACAATCATGTGTACTTTTACCTCTTGCAAAAGGAATGGATTATTTATTGACTTCGTCCAAAATTTTACATGCAAGATCAATCTGGAGGAAGACCAAAGTCAACCAAAACTTTAATTGACATATAGACAAATATGAGGGTTAAGGTTAATTTGGAAAATACACATTTCAAAATTGAGGGAGAGAAGGATTCCTCTGAACCATCTAGACCCCACTGGAATATTTTGAGTGTCATGCTCTCTCCAGGAGGGACTGGTAACCGATATTGTACTTAAGTCAGTTTTGGGATAAGTGGTGGGGACACAGTCACACAAAAGAAAGACAAGCTTTGATACTTAGAGATTACAGATTGATATGATTCCAGTAGATGCAGGAAAATAATCAGTAAAAATGTCAATATTCACTTACGTAAAAAGAAATAATTCTTGAGAATAAAAACGCCAAGAAACTGCCTTCATTTGATAAAAAGGTTTCTCCAACAAACTACCAGAACTCGCACGTAGCTTTGAAATGGTACTGTTTATTTATTTGCTTATTTACTTATTGATGTTTGAGACAAGGTTCCCGCTGTGGAGAACAAGCTAGCCTTGGCTTCAGCTGTAGCTTGAGCTTTCAGCATCTGTCTGTTCCAGACTCCCAGGTGCTGGAATTACAGACAAGACCCCAAGTGACTCTCAAAGGTTCATCTGTTGACGTCTTAGTTAATCCTGATGATGCCATCCGGAAGTGGCCTAACCTGTAGGAGGCGGGGTCTAAACGCAAGAGTAAGTAGGTTACTGGAGGCATGTTCTTGAAGAGCAGACGGAGACCTTGGCCCTTTTGTGTCTTTTCTTTTCCCAAATTTGTTCCTCCATGGGCTTCTCTCGTCATGGTCCTGGACCTCACCTCAGGCTCCAGAACTCAGCCCAGCATCTGTAGACTGGAATTCTCTGACACTGAAGGCCAAACTAAACCTTTTTGATTGTGTTTCCTCTGTATTTTTTTTCATAGCAGCAGAATGCTGACTAACAGTTTAGGGATGAAAAGAGAAAAATCAATTTCATGGGCGCTCTTCAGTGCTGGCTTGGCAGCCTTAACCAACACAGGAAAAGAAGTTAAAGTGAAAAGGAACGGATTAAATGTCATAGTTTTAGTCTACTTGATTTTTTTTTTAACTGAAAGAAAGCCAAGCACAGATGAGCACACCAACAATGCCAGCACTGGTGAGGAGGAAGTGTGGGTGAGCTCCAGGCTAGCCTGTCCTGGGCAGTGAGGCCCAGGTCTCCTCT
Organism: Pachyuromys duprasi; assembly: GCA_028658305.1. Taxonomy (NCBI): domain Eukaryota; kingdom Metazoa; phylum Chordata; class Mammalia; order Rodentia; family Muridae; genus Pachyuromys; species Pachyuromys duprasi. The sequence goes on along the minus strand of CM053756.1, from coordinate 41,988,400 downwards.
AGCCCCACATGGAAGGGACTGAAATTCACTAGTAGAATACTCCCTTAGCATGGTAAACAGTGCCAAAAAAGCGGATATTTAAAAGGAACAAAAGAGTCAAGCATGGCAACTGCAAACAGACTTGACCTTGAACATTTCATAATGCTGCCATCAGCAACGGCCACACTGTTACCATCTTACACAAGCAAGAGAAATTGCATACACACATACACACATACCCCTTTAAACACAGGGGAGTAACTAGCTTAGTGGTATCCATACATTTTAGTTCCTTCAATACATTTTGACAAATTCATCATGCAAGAACTCCCACTGTCAAGATAATGGCATAAGAGCTGTGTGTTCTCCTCTCTCAGCATCTTAATCTGCTCGGATGTGAGCGAGCCCTGCATGTTCCTGAGGCCATGGCTACCACCATACCTTCACCACCATGAGGGAGCTCATCCCTTCTAACTGAACATAAAATTAAACCACTCCTCTCTTAAACCAAAGAACAACACAAGATAAGGATGCTTACACTGGAAAAGGGGCTGGAGAGATAGCCCAGTGAAGAAAAGTACTGCTTCTTGCAAAGGACCTGGGTTCAGTTCCCAGCACCACATGGCAGCTCATAACTCTCTGTACCTCCAGTTCCAGGGTGTCCAATATTCACTTCTGAACTTTGCAGGCACTAGGCTTGCGCACGGTGCACATACATACATGCAGGTAAAACACTGGTTCTCTATAAACAGATCTAAATTTTTAAAATAAAAAAATATTTGATACTTCTTTTTAGTCAATTTCTTTATCCCTCATTCTGTCTCTGTCACTGTCTCTGTCTCTTAGTGTCTCTCTCTGTCTTTCTCTGTGTGTGTCTTTCTGTACTCTCTGTGTCTGTCTGTCTCTGACTCCCTCTCTCTCTGTGTCTCTGTCTCTCTCTGTGTGTCTTTCTGTTCTCTCTGTGTCTGTCTCTGACTCCCTCTCTCTCTCTGTGTCTCCTTCTGTGTGTCTGTCTCTCTCTTTCTTTGTTTCTCTGTTTCTCTCTCCCCCAACCCTACAGTTCTGCTTCTTTATAGTTCTGTTGACCTGACTGTTAATCATGTTAAAAGCACATCACAGTGTTTCGTGCTTGGCACCTGACTTCTTTCTACAGCATGGTGCATTTCAGGTTCACTTCCATGGAAGCACAAAAGTCATTCCTCTACAAGTGATTGGCTCATTCCTCTTCTTGTCTATAGATGCTCACCGATGTTAGCTGTTTATACCAGTTGAAGGGCATTTATCTGATTCTCAATTTTGTTGGTTATGAGTAAAGCCACACGAATATGTGCACAGGTTCATATTCACACAATCATGTTTTTCAGTCTGTTCTGCAGTCTAGTGACAGTGTCATTTGCAGAGTGCTCCTGATGATGTCTAAGCTGTTTGTTTGTTGTTTGTTTTCTCTCTTGTAAGTTGAGCTTTTGATGTATTTTGAAGAGTCACTGTCCCACGTTATAATTTTTTTTTCTTAGAGCTTGTGCTGGTTAGCTCTTCATCAACCTGACACAATCTTCTAGGGAGGAGGGAAATCTTATAAAATGCCTCCATTAGGTTGGCCCATAGGCAAGTCTGTGGAGCTTGTCCTTGACTAATGGTTGATGTGGGAGGAACCAGCCCACTCTGAGTGGTGCAGATCCTAGGCAGCTGGGATTTGCTTGGCAGCTTGGGTTGCCCATAGCACGTAAGGCAAAGCAGTAAGCAGCATTTCTCCATGTCCCCTGCTCCAGTCCTTTCTGCCTGCAGGCTCTTGCCCTGACATCAGTGATGGATTGTGACTGAGAAAAGGAAGCGAAATAAACCCCTTTTCTTCTCAATTGGTTTTTTGTCAGTGTTTTGTCACAACTATAGAAAGGAACAGAGACAGGGATTATTGCTGGTCCTCATTAAACTTGTCCTAAAACCCAGCCTCGTGTTCATTATTATTCTGTCTCTGCACCTCATGACCCTACAGGGCAAACCTCATACATTGAAGAAAAAGGATGGCTTCAGTGTGGTCTTGACAGTGTCTTGCTACTGAAAAGTTATTTTTTTTCTCTAAGCTTCTCATTTTTTTGCCTCATATTGTTTTTGCCTCAGTAGCCCCAAATGAATTTCTTGAGAGCAAAGGTTCAACTCTTCAGTCGCTGCTGTGCCCAACAGTGTTGGACCAGTGAGGGTTACTCATTTGTGGCTTGGCAATGCAGCAGCTCTCATTCACTGACTGAAGGGAACATTGTGGTCTCTTTCTGTTCTGCTAACGCAAAGATGAAATGACCCCTCCCCCTGAGGGGGCTCCGGTCACATCTTGGATGGGCACTACCACCCGAGGAGCTGGGCAATCCAAGGTAAGAATTCCTCACTCTCAAATCAACTGACTCTTCAGGTCGACGATCATATAAGTACACAGAAGGAAATTTACAAAGAATTTTAGGAATTTGAGACACTGAAAAGAAACAACACAAACTGTGTGGAATCTGGTAAATGGGTCCTGCTTTAATTTTAAAAAAGGAATAAAGGAATAAGCAAGAGCCTCCATATTTTTTTGTGGCAGGCAGGGTAGGAATGACAAGTAGACAGGTTCAGAGTTCAATAAATTGGCTTAAAAGCAGTTCATGAGTCACTGTCATAACTTGGTTAGAACTCCGTCAAAATTCCTCATCCCTGGCCCAATGACGAATCATCAGAGCTGTGGACACCGTACAGGGGCTGACAAATCCTTCCATGATGCAACTCGTTAAGGAAATGACCTCCAGCAGGACCCTCCTGTGGAGCTGTTGGGTGGTCATTATCGAAGAGGAGGCGAGTAAACGCTGTCTTCCTTTTCACTTGGAGAGAGGAGACAGAAAGCAAACAGGAATGATGATGTGTATGGGGTGGAGGGAGAGGTTCATCTAGAAGAAGACACAAAATCCTCTTGAGAAGAGTAAGCAAAGCCCACGAGGTAGACAGTGTGGAAGAGACCAGTCCTGCAGGCTGGAGAAGAAACCACCCACAGGGGAAAGGCAAAACTGGGAAGGAAGCTTATTAAATATGATTCTTCCATCTAAAATGGTCTCGTCAATGAGAAATGATAGTTTTGAAAAGTCTTTGGAGTAGGGAGTCTGTTTTCTTCAGGCATATGACCTGTAGAGAGTATCCATGCTCTGGTAGGTGCACATACATATACCACAACACTGTAGGCTAAATTTATATATATATATATATATATATATATATATATATATGTATATATATGTATATATATATATATGAAAACACATGAAAGTGGGAGGGAACCGTAGTTGTGGGAATGTGGAAATAAGTTAAGAAAAGAGAATGGGGGGGGTGGACTTGGTCAAAAGACATTATACACATGTATAAAATGTCAATAAAAGGGGGATAATAAAATTTGGGGGGTATCATGAGCTACTAAGAGAGAGAGTCTGTAAACAGATCTAAGCAGTGTAAAGACTTTTAAACAGATGCGTACCTTATAAGGTGAGATTTGAGGTCTTTCCTAGTTGACATTCTGTCATTCCTAAACTCGTCCCGGTGTGCCATGTGAGAGGAAAATTACAAGACAAAAACCAGTCAGAACAGTGATGTGAAGGAGCGTGCCCGGGAAGGAAGGCAGAGCTGTGCATCAGCTCCATGCGGGTTAATATCACGATGAATCATGTACTGAAATTGCTTCGCATTTCAAAAACGGGCAGCGATCTGCAGTCTTAAAGGGTTCAGCCTAATTCTGAGCCAGAGTTCACTGCTGGGGATCATCTCAGGAGACGTGCTGTGTTTCTGGTTACTGGGTACCTCACCCACCTGCTTGAAGTTGTCCCATCCGTCTATCCCTGTTGTTGTCACTGTCATCGTCATCAGCCTGTCTCACCCTCCTCCCCACAAAGAGCTTGGGGAGTCATCCCCTCCATCATGTTCAGGAACTAAACCTGCTTGACTATGGTTTCCTGCTTGACTATGGTTTGGCTTGTTGTTGGTTTGTCTGTTTATATTTGTTTCTCATGGTGCTGGGGAAAAAAATCAATGTCAGGGCCTTGCACATGCCAGGCAAACATCTTAAAACAGAGTACACCCCCAGCCTTCTGCCAGACCATGCATATCTCTTATCTGTCACAAATGGCTGTTGAGAGTTTAATTCTCATCAGGAGATATTGCATGGTGGGACCACAAAGAAGTGATGCTCTCTTCTGGCCTCTACCATCCCCTCCACACACATGACATATGTTTACATGCACACATAGACACACATAAAAATGAAAGAAATCTTTTTTTTGAGAAGTTATTAGGGCTGTGTCTTCATGAATGGCCACTGACAGGTTAATGAATGATGTCAAGCTAGACCAGGTTTAAGAGCTTGTTTGGCTGGGTCTCTCACTCAGTCCCCGTTCTCACCCTGGAAGGTTGTATGCCCCTCTGAAAACACTAACAGTAAGAAGAACACTACCAGATGTAGCCCCTTGCCCTTGGACCAGAACTGTAGGCCAAACTGAACTGCTTATTATAAATTATAGTATTGTGTTATTAGCAATGGAAAATGCACTGGGGCAGGGGGAGGAGGACCACATCTCTCTCAGCGGTCATCACCTGCTTCTAGCAATGAGAGCAAAAGCATCGTCATCACGGTATGTGGGGTTGATCGTATTAGTTAGCACGAGTGTTACTGAGCCCTTTGAAAATGTCCAGCTGTAGGCTGGGGACCTAGCTCAGCTGGTAAAGTGCTTGGTCATGTACAGAGAAGGTTCTGACTTGGAATTCCCAGAGCTTATGCAAAGGTCAGGGGTAGTACTTGCCATGACAGTGCTTGAAGACAAAGAGGAGGGCTGGTCTTTGGGGCTTGCCAGTCTCGCCTAACTAGGGAGCTCCAAGATTCAGGAAGAGACCGTAAAATCAGATGGAGACTGAGGAAGACACCTGACAGGGATCTCTGGCCCCCTAAAACCTATATGCACCTGTATGCATGCAACACACACACACACACACACACACATTGAAGCAGGGTGTCTCGGTGGAACCTGGAGCTCACTAATAGCTTGCTGTCTTTGGGGTTACTTATCTCTGCCTTGGGAGGGCTGAGACTACAGGCCTCCAAGTCCACTGGGCATTTTTTTGTGTGGGTTCTGGGCATCAAGATTTAAATTTAAATGCTTGCAAATGGCAGGTGCTTCAGCCATTAAGCAATATCCCCAGACCCTGGGCAAGAGGACTCGTGTCCTAGAGTTTTCAACGGAGTGATTATAATGCTAGCAAGAGGGATACAGATGGTTGTTGTATGTGGAGAAAAGGGCCCATATGCCTTGAAGTTTATCGTGATCAGGCTAACGTGATCATGTTATTCTTTCCTTGAAGAAGGATGCTGGCACAAGGCCTGTCCTCTGGGCACCCTTTAAAATCTGTATGTCAGTGCTGTTAACCGTATCCAACGCGATATTCTACTCAGAGCTGCATACCTAGATGAGTCACCTCAAAGGACCTTCACAGTGTCTTTCCCTGTAACAAGCCTGCCCTGGGAGCTCTCAGTTTTATACTAAAGGTTAAGTGTCCTTAAGAGTTAATGTCTTGGAGCAGGCAAGTGAGAGCTGCAGGGGTTCCCTGCAGCCTTCCAACCCCTGTTAGGGATTCCTGACTCCTGTTCAGTCCAGACCATAGGCCAGTCGGCAAATAGGTAATGCCTGTCGGAGCCACTGGGTGGCACCAGCTGGCCTGAGATGTGGGCAAGAGGAGGGTGAAAGAAAGACAGAGAGAGTTGTGGAGGCAGGGAGCAGAGGATCTAGAGGAAGAGGGGGGTCGTGACAGAGCAGGAAGACAGAGAATAAGCCAAGGGCAACAGCTCTAGGCTGGCGTCTCATTAAAATGCAACCCAGTTCTGAGCAATCCTCACTCATGTTTGTTCACCGTTCCAACACCCGCTGTGAGATGGTGCAGCAACCACATAACGTCCCAGGGGCTACTGATTGGCGGGGTGAACAGTCACCCCTCTCAGAGAGACACAGTCTTCAAGTAGGGAGACAAGAGCATGTATGCTCTGTCCTATTGTCTTAGGACAATCTGGTGGAGACTCGAACCCTTCCGGAGTGGGCTTCTCAATCAGTGGTAAATCTTTTGCTTTGCAAAGAAGGAAGGCAGGAATATCAAGACCCCACAGCCTAGGGCTCAGTGTTTTATTTGATGCTGGGCTGGCTAGTAAATACATTAGTCTCAGCAAGCCACCCTGGCTCTTCCACAGCGCCCCACCTCTGCCAAGGTGCTGTATAAAAAGCAGCTCTCAGCAATGCAGACATGGATGGGTGCGGCTCTGTACCACAGAAAAGCTCACTTCCACGAAACAGACAACAGGTTAGATTTGTCTGTTTCGTTCTTTCAAGGTGATCTTTCTAACTTTTTTTCCAACCTCGTCCTTACACCCTCCTGCACCAGTCTTGGTGGAGGACTCTCTATTGATTGGTTTCTCTAGATCTGGCTTGACTCTGACTCTCATTAGGTAAACTCATTAGGGGAACTTGGGGTCCTGTGAATGGCCTCCAGTGTAAGTACCACCGTCCGACCATGTTCAAGGGCTGTCTCAGGGACAGTTCCAACAACACCTGGCCTCTGAAGGGCTCAGGGCACACAGCTGCCGGGCGAAGAGCATACTTAATGCACGTGGGGTCTAAGGTGGCACGTAGGGCTGTGAGCTGGCTTCAAGGCAGATCAGAAAGATTGGTCCTGCCTCAGGCCATTTCCGGAACCTTCCAGCCACATACTCCCCTCACCCTCCCTGCCACTCAGAGCACCCTTGCCCTCTGCTCTCACTCCCAACCTCCTTCTCTTCTTTTGATACTAATACGGAAATTGTTCGTAGCTGATTATACTGCTTTCCAATTGAGAGTGCTAACATCCCCGTAAGCCCAGGGGGCATCTTAGGAAGACCACACAGAGCCTCAGATGGGGCGGAGTACCTCCTGGTATGGATGTGCTACATGAAGGCAGAGCAGTGCTTTGATAAGGGTGGGTAAGGAAGATGTAGAAGTATTTTACAGGCAGCCATGGTGAACAGCCGCTATGGCTCCGCAGAATTCTGAGGATTGGGGTGGATTGGCCGCTTTTGAATTGTGTCACACAGTGGCAGCCCAGGCAGCGGGCTTTGTGTGTGTGTGTGCATGTGTGTGTGTGTGTGTATATGTGTGTGTGCCGGATTCTCTAAGGAATAAACAGCTGAAATATTACCTTGTACTTTGAATTTTCTTTCTTGACAAATGAAAGGAATCGACATGGGTGAAATTTCTGTAAACACCCTGAACTCAATAAAAATGTATTTTGTCTCCAAGACAGGGTTTGTCGACAAGGTTGATCATGAGTACGTACACCAGAGACCTCTGAGGTACTTTGGAGGCCCCAACTTTTCCCACACAGACTGTGGTAGGGATCTGTTCCTAGAGGCCTGGAGGACCTGTCTACAAGGCCAGTGAGACTGGCATACGGCCACGCCCCCTCAGATGCCCAGGTGGGCAAAGCAGGATGTTCCTAGAGGTCTCTGTGCACTCACACATGGGCAACACAGAAACAGGGAGGTTTTTTCAAGATGTGGGGCTCAGTGGATGGAGGTTTTGGCCTTCCAGCTCTGAGACCACAGTGCCCAGCCAACCAGTAAAGGGAAGAACCTGCAGTTGCCCTGTATGGGGGAACTTCCTGGTGTTAACCCCCCTCTTTCCCTTTCACTCTTCCCCTTCCTCACACGTTCCCTTAGGTCACATCACAAATGAAATGTGGCAGAGGCAGAGCTTTGGAGGAAACCGCGGCAAAAGCATTGTCTGTCCACTTACCATAACGAAAACCTGAGTCAAGCTATTGTGTCTGTACAGAAGCAAAACTAGTCTAGTAGACACACACCTTACTGTTTTTCTTTGCTTTCTGTAGTGGCGTCAAACTCCAAGCCATGTCCATGCAAGGCAGGTGCTTTACCCAAGCCAACATCTTCCTCATGAGTACTACTCTTCAGTGGCTGGGGGATGGCTCAGCGGTTAAGGTCATGCTGCATAAGCCTGAGGTCATGGGTTGGAAACTCAGCATCCACATAAAAGCCAGTCATGGTAGCCTGCACCCACAACCCTAACACTGGGAAGTGGCCTCACTAGTCAGCAAATCTAGCTGAACTGGTGAACTCCAAATTCTGTGAGAGATGCTGTCTCAAAAACTGAGGTAGAACATGATCAAGAAAGACATCCAACGTTGAATTCTGTCCTCTGGTGACATGTATACATGGATGAACATATCTGCACACAGACATTCATACATATCCCACCTCCCACAACACACACACACACACACACACACACACACACATTCTTCAGAGCATTTTGATGGTATGTAAACCACAGGATCTCAATGACAAGGGTTATCCATAATTCCCTTACCTCCCTCTTCTTCTTCTGGGGATTGGTGTCTTTTATTAGCCTTCCTTTTCCTATTGCCCAATCTCATAGGAACGTTGTTCAAATTCTGCTCAGTCTCCTAGTTAGAATTGGCTCACAAACTTCCCACTGCTAAGACAAATGTCTCCAGGCTGGGCTGGGCTGGGCTGGGCTGGTCAGTCCAAAGTCTGAGACAAAGATAGGTCCTGTATGGCGAATGCTTGGTCCACCAGTGGTTGAGGGAGAAGGGCCTCAACCATCTAGGCTAGTATCATTGGTTTTATCAAAAGCACACCAGCTCACCCAGAGTCTTCAATTGAAAGTGTGCTGTAGGCTACATGGGACAACATGCAGACAGGGACTGACTCACACTGAGCACTCAGACCATGGGGTTTTCTCTCTGGGACGACATCATATTCTGAGTAGCGTTGAATTCCTAGCAACAGTTCCCAGAAACCCTTCCTCCCTTGTGGGATGGGCTGAATGAGTGCCTCTGCTTTCTTGTAATTACAAGCACCTAGAGGGCCTACCATACTCTCTCAAGACCCTGTTTGGTTTCAGGCCAGTAATAAACTGTGATAGGCTAAGATGGATCACTCTGGAAGCCAAGACTTGGGAGCCAGTTCCTCACCTTAGAGAGGTGACACCCTGGCACTGGCCAGCAAGTGGAGGACTGGGGGACCGTGAGGATAGATTTGGTGACTCTCAGATGACCCTATTCGTGGAAGCAGCTCCTTGGCCTCTGGCATGTTCAGCCTTTTGATAAGAATTCAGTCCCAAGGAAATGATGAAGATCCAGTTCACATCTGGCGAGCCTTCCCTTCTGGAATCTGCATTCCACAGAGGCTGAGCTTGTGGCTTCTCGGCAGCCTCAGCGGTGACTAATGCCCCCTGATATAGGGTGTCTACGTTCTAAATGGCTTGGGGTTGTCTAGATTTCAAATGTGCCATCTCACTGGCCTATTCCAGAAGTTCCAGCTATTTCATAAATAGCTTTCACATAAGCCACCCTAGTGGGTGTTACAGTAGAATGTACGTAGATTCAAAATACTCATAGAGATTTTCACTGGCTGAAGAAATGTTAACCTTTCATTAAGACGAAGTCATGCTATCTAGAAAGGTAATTAAATGTGATCTTCAACTTCAAAATCATTGGATACACATTTGATAGCATGAAAATGAGCCCAGAATTATGTTTTATAATGAAGACATTATGCAAAGGAAAAGAGACATAAGGGATACACAACAGAAACACTCCCTAAGAAGAGGCTTGCAGTTCAAAATGACGTGACAGATATGTCCTAGTTTGCCATTTATAAGATGGATACATGTGCAGTAGACTCTTCAAAAGTATACTATTCAAAAGTAGAAAGCATTTTTTTCTCAATTGGCTGTATTGTATATGTTAATCAAAAGCTTTTTCTTTAGCAACAGATATGTTGATAGTGTTAGATTTATGGCATCTGAGATTCAATAATATATAGTTAATCATGAAGTACCATTCAATAATATATTTTCCACATGTCTGTGTACTTACGTTTGTGGAAGTATATATGTGCCAACGTATGCATAGGACTCTGTTATGGGGAGCCCTGAAGTTGAGGTTGGGTATCTTCCTCCATTGTTCTCTACATTCTTTATTGAGGCAAAGCCTCTCATTGAATCTAGAATTTGCTGATTCTGGCTACTCAGCTTGCTCCAGGAATCCCTTGTCTCTGCTACCCTAGTGCTGGGATATAGACACCATGCCCACCTGGATTTTTCTGTTTTTATGAGGCAGGGTTTCCCTGTGTAGGTTTGGTTGTCCTGGTCTGGCTTTGTAGACCATGCTGGCCTCGAACTCACAGAGATCAGCCAGCCTCTGCTGCCCTGAGTGCTGGGATTGAAGCTGTGCACCACCACATCAGGCTGTTCACCTGGCTTTTAAGTCCGTTCTAGGACTTAAAACTCCAGATTTCATGTGAGCAAGCACAGCAAGTATTTATACACTGAGCCATCTCCCAAGCCCAGATATTTCTTTTAGTAGATAAACATAAGTAGGTGGTCAGTCCCGTAGGTTCTTCTGTTAAATTGAAGACATTTATTATTTGCTTATTTTTCTTTTTTTATTCTTTTATTTTTTGAGGGCAGGAACTCACTACATAGTCTTGGGTGATCTGGAACTCACTCAATATGCAGAATTCATGGAGACAGGTCCACCTGCCTCTGCCTTATGAGTGCTGGACTAAACCACACCCAGCTGAAGAAACTTATCTTTATTATGTTATTAGAAATAAAGATCTCAGGCAATTGCACATCCATTCTGAAAGAATCAGCACCTCGATTTCATACTCACAGAAAACTAATCTTTTGGATAAATATCAATGATGCAAAAAACAAGTGTTCAGAGGAGATGCAGCTCTGTGGCAGAGCAATTGCTTAGCAGATGAGAGGCCCTGGGTTCCATTTCCGGTATCACAGACACAAACAGAAGCAAAGCAAAACCAGTGTTCCAAAAGCTTACAGTATCAGATGAGGCCTATTCCACACAATCACAATGAATTTAGCTTCCCATTAGTTAGGAAAAAAGAGTCATCTTTATCACACCAAGGTATATATTAAAAGTTAAAACTAGAGGAATGGCCTGAGAATAGATAATTATGATGGTATGGAATTGAGTACCCTGTAAGATCAAGACTCTGGCGTGTTTAGTGTCCGGTGAGACCGTTACCCATAAATGAGCTCCCCTGGGAGTCTTCTGTAGGTGTTATTTTTGTTGTTGTTGTTTACTTTATTGGGTTCTTATATCTACCACCCTTCCAACCCTAATTCCACACTAATCCCTTTCAACCCCTCAACACTAGGGTAGGAGAGACAGAAGGCTAGAGAGGAAAGGGGACACAGACCTCTGTAGACCACTTCCTGCTGAGCAGGGGCATCAAGTCCCCCGGGGCAAGCCCACTCTTCAGAACATCTCCCACCAGCAATCCAGAAAAAACAAACAAACAAACAAAAACAGCCACTGAACATTAGCAAACGCAGCAGCAGGAAACAGCAACAGGGAGAGCAGCCAGCCCTCTCATTCATACCCTTTCGAGATTCCCCAGAATCGAACAATCTGCAGCCCGCAAAAATCACACCCCTCCCAGAGCATGAGACAAACCACAGTTCTCTGCCGTGGACAATCTGAAGCAGCCCCATCGCCCGCACCTGGGGTTAAAACAAGGGCATATTCACATAACATAACTGTGTTCGTAAAGAAACCAGAATTCTCATTCCAATCTTCATCAGGAAAATGAGAAGGGGGTTGGGTCAGTATCCTTCCAAAGCCAAAGAGAAGTGAATTGGTCTCTCGGGCTCTTTTATAAGGCCCAATCCACTGGCGGTGGAGGAACACTCACAACCCTGTCACCAACGAAGGGCACCACTTCTTAATACTGCCACTGTGTGGCTCGATTTTCTACAGAGATTTGGAGGAGACACAGTCAAGCTGTTACAAGGGTTGAGTCACAGACCTTGGTAAGTCTCCTGGGCAGGGGCCCTGTATCAGCTCCTTTGATTTGTAAACACGCTCTTCCACTATGGGCAGTGTGGGGGGGGGGGGAAGGGATGGGGGGATTGTCACCTCACTTTTTGGATGGTGCTCTCTGAAAGACAAAAGTTTCCATTTGGGGGTTCAGGGTGTAACTCCACGGGAGAGTGTTAGTTAGCCTGATGCTGTGGAGGCACTGAGAGGGCTTTTTGGTGAAATGCAATTAATTGGTTTTTTTTTTTTCTGTAGCTTGTGCTCTTAGAGGTCTTCCCTGAGGCAAAATAACAAGAAGTACTTGTATGTTTTCTTCTAGTGTTTCTATAGCTGTATCTCTGATAGATTTTTAGCTCCTTTTTCTATATATGTGAGGTATTGGTCCAGGATTTTTTTCACATGGATTTATACTTATCCTGCATATTTCCTAAAAAGACTTTTCTTTGGCTATTAATGACGGATGTCTGCACGGACATCTTCATCACAGTCACTTATGACTGTGAGGGTGTATTGATGGACCTCCAACTTATGATCCATGTATGTGTCTGTTTTCCAATCAGTATTATACTGTCTTAGGAACAGTGGTTTTACATTTAGTGTTTAGTGTGTAATGTACGCATGTGTGCACACGTGCACATGCATGAAGACCAGGGGTCAATAGAGAGCATCTTCCTCCTTAATTTCCCACTGCACTTTTTGAGTCAGGGTCTCTCTCTAAAACCTGAGGTCACAATTGTCCAGCTAGATAGTCAGCCAGTCCCGAGAATTGTCCTGTTTCTCCCTTCAGCATAGGATTACAGAGATGTGCACAGTGTCCATATTTTCACATGGGCCCTGGACACCCAGATGCAGGTCCTCAAGTTCACACAGCGAGTGCTTTGCCCATTGAGTCATCGCCTCGGTCCTTATGCTTGGTTTTGAGATTGGAAGGAAAACCCTTCAAGTGTGCTGTCTTCAGAATCGTGTGACCACTACTACAACATATGATCAACACTCACTTTCACAATGCAGTTCCCAAAACCGATGAGGAAAAGGCAGGTGAGAGGATGGTCAGGCAAGGGCCAGAAACTGTGTTGGAAGTCAGATGTGAGCATGTACGTATGTGAGTGTGTTCCCTGACATCAGAACTGTGAATTAAAAAGCTCAACTTTGCCATAGAGTAGAAACATCTTCTCAGAAAATTATTTATAAAATCACCATAACAAAGACATTAAGTTTTGGAATAAATTATCTAGAGACAGCTTTAATTGCAGAGACCTGGGGATTCAAAACACCCTGCTCTTCATTAATTTTTCATTGCTGTGGTTCGCAATCCCTGCATTGGATGACATGGAAGGAATTGTTTTGCATTTTGTTTTGGTTCTGTATACCTGTAGCTACTTTGCTGCAAAACCATGCATGCAAAAGACCTTGTATCCTTAGTGTAGTGTGAACTTCATAAACAACTGCGGCAAAGTAAAGACGTCCACAGGTCAGAATATTGATATTCCTAAATTTGGGGATGCTAAGTCAGAAGGTGTATAGGTTTAATCATCTAGTGCTGACTGGAGAGAGAGTGAAGTGGAGGGAAGGTCGCTTGGCTTTCCTAACATTTCCTTGAAAATGTGCCTTAACAAGTCAGAAAGGAAATGGTACTGCTACCTGGCAGGAACAAAGCAAGCGGGCTTTGGAATGGAACTTCTATGAACTTCAAAAGCACAGTTCTTGCTGGCTTTGTGAGTTCCAGAGAGACATTAGACATTCAGTTCCATGAGTTCCAGAACTTGGATAAGTGAGGCAGAAGGGTGAGAACGCCCCGGAAAAACACCATGATCAGTCTCAGGAACCCTTGTCTCCAATAAGCACACGTGGACAGATGTTGAAAACGATCACACAAATGCCATGGTAACTATTATGATACATTCAGCATCTCTTTATATAGGCCCTTATTAGTTTTGGTCAGGAATATCTACCCAGCAAGAGTCATTAGGCATGATGATTATTTTAATCTGTCAGAAAAAAAATATTTATTACTAACCACTTAAATAAACTAACCGCAGAAAGGAGCAAACCCATTTCACCAGCTCAGTTGTTCTGACTCCTGGCAGAACAATCACATTTCTCGACACATGCAGAAATCTGTGCACACCGTGTATCAAGCTTCCGGTCCTTGTAGGGGAAACAGGACAAACATGAGCCAAATGCTGTATCCTTGCTGCCTAGCTCAGGACAAGAGCGTGTGGCCTCTGCGTGAGAAAGCAAGCATGTGGCAGAGGGCTACGTGCTCTTGACTTAAAATTATGATTCGCTTCCTACATAGAAATCTGTATTCTGTTCACTCTTGCTTTTCTGGGATGTTACAGCATAGAGCAAGCACTTAATAAATAAGTGTTTGCTGAATGAATATACACACGAGTGAGTCACAGCAAGTATCTGGTCCAGCGGTTTTTAAGCATTGTTTTTAGCTGTGACCTCTTTCTTTGGAGGGAAACCAAACAAAGCACTAGAACACAAGTGCCTGCCTCTCCACTTCAGGTCAAGCTCCATCTTAATGATGATCAGTAAGGTCCACAGAGGAGCAGGATTTGGCCAATGACACAGCATCAAGCCTGACCTTGGTAGTCCCTGTGGCAACAGGGAGAATGGCACATTCCCTCAGAATGACTGCATTACCAGGAGGGCACACAGACACCTTCAGGTCACCTTGGTGCTGGCCTGATCTTAGAGCAGGAGACTGTATGTATGGTCTTATCAAGAGATGGCATTGGAGGGCTCTCTGACATCATGACTTGGTGTTGTGGCCATATTGTCATAACTTCCCCACTATCTGTGCAGAAAATTGAGTTCCTAACTCAGATATACTTTTAAAGATGTCTAAAAGCAAATGGCAACAAACGAATGGATATGAGTGCTCTGTGTCTGTTCGTCTCAGATGAGAGAATGAGATTTTGGGAAGTGAATCCAGACCTTGGCAACCCCAGCACCCTTCCATACAAGATGCTTTCAGGAACACTCAGCTAGTGATCTTAATCAGCACTAAATATGAAAGGGACCCACCTTAGGCTTTCCCCAACCTCTCATACTTGCTTGGGTCATGTCCTGCTATTCCTCTTCCATCCCAGCCTCCTTCCTTTCTCCTCTACCTCCTCTCCTCAGGGACAAGCCAACTCCAACTCCATCTAGAAGATATCTCAGGCAGAGCAGACAAGCTTTTCCTTTGAGGTAGGTGCTGAAAAAAAATCCCTCTGCAGTCTCTACCATCATCATCATCTTCTTCTTCTTCTTCTTCTTCTTCTTCTTCTTCTTCTTCTTCTTCTTCTTCTCTTCCCCTTTATTCTGACCAAGACATCATCTCAGAGATTGGAATTATGTGGTACTGAAATAACATGTGGGTCTCAACTACCCAAAGCAGGTCTCTGTCACTCTATACAATAGCTTTTAGTAAACATAACAATAGCCCAACACACAAGCCTAGGCCAAAAGGACCTGGGAGAGGATGATGTCCTGGCCTCATTCTCCCAGTCTGCCTAAAGAGGGAGCTGTTTCCTTCAAATGCTGGCATGAGGGGGCTGCTGTTGACAGGGGTTTGCAGAACCACAGCAGACTGCTCTTGGGAGAGGATGTGAATAAGTTTCAAACAAACCTAAGCAGCGCTTTCCTGAGTTCTGTCTATAGAGGATGGGTAAGCACCAGGACAGGCAGATTCCAGTTCCACCTGCCCAAGCTACTAACCAGGAGTGCTTTAGGCAAATTGTTATCACCCAGGCTCAGTGTCCAGACCCTTAAAGTGGGAATCCTGAAGGAGTCTACCTACCTTTCGGCACCCAAACTAAGGCTGCCTGTGCCTGCAAAGATATCAGGGAGTCCTGGAAAATGTTAAAGATCAGTTTGGAGCAGAATGCTTCCTGGCAGCAGGTTTCCAAGCTCTTCAGATCTATAGTTTTGTTTATAATATGGGGAAAGAAGAACACCACACTTGCATAATTTTTTGTAAAAAAAAGGGGGGGGGGAAATATATGCAATGAGTTACACAGGGGCCAGGGGCCAATACACTGTAAACTCTTAGTGATTGATAGAGCTTATACATGCACACACACACACAGTTGGGGAGAGAAAGCTGTTGAAGCAATAATGTTCTCAACCCCGTCATCTTATACAGCAGTAAGATGTATTACCTACTTCCATACATAAGCAAAGCAATATCCCAGAGAAAAGCTGTATTTGCTATCAACACACTATCCAGGCACATCTCTGTCTCATCAGGAAGGGAAGGAATGCAGGCCATGTGGGCATGACACCAGAAAGCTGATAGTCCTGTTTACACATCTGGGGGGAATCACTACATATATACCTATATATACATGTGTGTGTGTGTGTGTGTGTGTGTGTGTGAGAGAGAGAGAGAGAGAGAGAGAAGATATACACATATTTTCTCAAGTGTTTCTCAACTTTCCTAATGCCTCGATGCCTCGATGCTGTAATACAGTTCCTCATGATGTGGTGACCCCCAACCATATAATTATTTTGGTTGCTACTTCAAAACTGTAACCATACAACTGGTATGAATTGTAATGTGAATATCTGAACTTTCTAATGGTCTTAGGCAACCCCTGTGAAAGGGTCATTTGAACCCCCAAAGGGGTCGTGACCCCCAAGTTGAGAGCCACTCACTAGTCTACCAACATTAATCCTTCCTCCAACCTCTGACTGGCCACCAACTCTCTCTGCAACAAACAACCATTGAGCACCAATCCGTCAGCGCACAGTCTCAGTCTGTAGGGACAGGTGAGAGGAGACCCCATCCTGGCTATGGTGGGGTTCATAGCACAGTGGAAGACTGAGGGACAACAGAACCCAGTTCTGGTGCAGAGAAGCAGTAAGCACACTCTGTTCCGGGGATACCCAGGAGGAGCCTCTAACCTGGGGTATAAGGAGCGAGTGTCCCACACCTTTCTAGAAGTTGAATCTTAACAGAAAAATGTAAATTTGCCATTTGAAGTGGAGCGCTCGGCTGTGCAAGGAGTGAGTTTTCCCGTACCTCCTCTGGAAAGAAGGATGTGACCGAGAGGGATCTAAAATCATCCTCTGAACGGAGGGAAGTGTGGAGTAATAGACAAAAGACTTCCGGACACTGCATCTTGTTTGTGGCTCCTTCATTTGCATGTGGCCCGAGGGAGTGTCCTGTGTTCTAACTACTGTGCTGTAGGGCTGGGTTTTGAGTGGAGAGATGAAACTAGATTGGGATGTGGCTGTGGGTATTTGGCAGAACTGCAGCTGAACAGAGAAGGGGTTGAAGGCCTGGGTGTTCAGCCAGAGACAGCAAGCAGGAAGAGTGGGCTCAAGTTGAGCATGGGGACTGATGCAAGGTCATAAAGGTCAATTAGAGGAGGGCCGGCTGAGGACGGAGCTGAGTGGCATAGTTTCTTGTCCAGTGTGCAGGAAGCTCTGGTGGAATCCACACTAGCAATCCCCACAGGTTACCACTCCCCCAAAGATAAGGGACTGTACTTAGGAGGAAGAACTGACCTGATGAACCCTAGGAAAAAGTTAAACAAACAAACAAAAACCCTCCAAACGCTAAAGGCCAAAGGCACAAGCCCATAGCTCCTTCATCAAGTATTTAATGAATACCGTCTTTGTACACACAGACTCTGTGGCCCTCAGTCTTTCAGAGAGGAGTTTTTTATCCTCACATAGTGGGACCGCAAAGTGTTAGCATCACCTGTTCCCCACCTTTGCTTCAGGAGTGATAGTTCTGCTGTGATCTGGGAAAGGAAGAAAGATGGCCCTGGGAATGACCTTCAGCATAGGGGAGAGGGAAACTTACGCTCCTGCCAAGGGAGCATAATCCAGAATTCCTGTAAAAACCTTAAAGATGAGTTCATTCTTTCCCTAAGGTTTCTACACTTTTTGCATGTAGACTAAGAAATCAGTAAGGTACCAGAATGAACCTGAATATTTTTTTTCAAAGATATTCCTTTCAAGATTGTTTTTAACCTTGAAAATCTGAAAATGACTGTGTCATACAGGGATGTTGCATGGTCTTAGATAGCTCAAGAGGCTCTGTAGCTTAGGACCTTCCACAGAGAATGGGGAATGAGAAACAGATGCCCAAAGACAAACAAGGCAGTTGGTTTACCATCTGGAACTAGGGGCTTATGGCAGCCCTTTCTACCAGAGAGGTCATCTCCCCTTCTCATGCCTCATGGGCATTGCTAGCTGAGTATTCTCAGTCCTATCAAGTAAGCATCAGTGTGGAGTCCCTGGCCGCAAGCTGTTCGCCCCCATCTTGTTGTCCTGCATTTCCAAATATCCACGTGTCTGTAAATACAAAGACTCGATGTGGAAAGAGCATTGGATTGGGCCATCACGAAACTTCAGATCCTTTTTGTTTGTTTGTTTTTCCTTTATTTATTCTCCCATGTTCTCTGCTAAACCCCAAAGAGAGACTGGCAAGGAAACATAATTTCTGCACACGGTAGACATTGATAGTTGCCTACCTAACTCTAACGCTTCTCTCCTGTGTTGCTAAGCAAACCCCGGCTATCTTTGGCATTTCAATATATCCAACTGAGCAGCGTATCTCACTGCCTCTTTTATCTATTGAGTGATATCCTGATGATCCCACCATGACCAATGAAAAGAGAGGAAGAGCAGGCTTGGTTACTGACACCTTATTAGGTATTGGCTCAATCTTTTGTCCAGCCAGAAACTAGACATGGTAACCATTTTAAGGCCACTGAGTGACAGCCACAAGGTAAGCAGCCGCAGGATAAACACAGCCGAGGAGAAACGTGGAAGGAAACCGGGCCCCTCAAGAGAGAAAACTTGGATGTGGTGTGGTAGTGCACATCTTTAATCCCACTACTCGGGAGGCAGAGGCAGATGAGTTTGAGTCCAGCCTGGTCTACAGAGTGAGTTCCAGGCCAGTCAGGGCTACACAGAGAAACCCTGTCTCAGAAGACAAAGAAACAAGCAAAACCCCAATAATATCATGAAGCTGTCACAAGAACATTAGCTATCCATAAAGTATACTTTTAAAAATAGAGAACCTACTAGTTTTTCCAGCTATTAGTTAGCTGACCTTTTAGTTACTTGCAGCTGTACCCAGTTTTAGCAACTTCTTGAGTCTATGGCCCAGGAAGAAATAAGCAGCTGTGTGATCACAGCCCAAGTGGTATAGGGCATGGAGGGGTCAGCTGTTCTTTGATGGGGAGAAAGGTTCTTCTGGGGAGGGATGTTTAGCTGCCCAGGCTTTGCGACAGGCAGGAATGTTTAAGTAGGGTCTAGTAGGAGTCTCTAGCCAACCATGCAGGAACAGCTACAGTACGTCAAGACGATGGGACACACGCGCGAAGATGAGAAGTGAAGTAGCATGTCAAAAGGAAGAGGCTATGATGTCATTTGACGGGGGAGGGGGTATGTGTGTGGGACAAGGTAGAAGGATGATGTGACGTGATATAGCCAGGTGGTAAAAAAGACTTGTGGGTCCTTGGGCAACTTGCTGGACTGGTTCTTCTCTTTCTTCAGCCATAAGAAGGCCTCACAGAGAGGAGAAGGTGGCTGTAAGCAAGGGACCGCCCTGCAAAGATGCTTGAGGGACCCTGCTGGAAGCTCCACTCCTTTGCAGGACATGGAAGTTTCCATGAGAAGTGCCAATCTCACTCAGCCCACTTGCCTTCACACTGCATACTGTACTCAGGACAGCGCTGGCATTTCAGTTTGAACACTAAGTGATGAGTCAGAACCAGCAGAAGTGTGGACCACTGTTTACTCAGAAGGAAGCATCGGGTGTGACAAATTAGAGTGGGCTGCTTCATTGTGCACTACTCATGAGCCAAGCAGCTTGGAAATAGCACATACCACTGCTCTGGGAAGTTGATTCGTTTCTTGTTCTGTCTCCTCAGGCAGGGCATCATATGCGAGAGCAGGCAGATCCACAGCCTATCATGGGCAGTATTTTCTTTCTGGACAGGGCCCAAGGGCGTCACCTCAGAAGGAGGAGGGGGTTGTGAATCTGGAACTGGCTGGGAAAGGTTACCGGAGGCTGTGGGATGTCATCAGAACCCATCATCGTCTCTACGAAGAGGTATTCCTCAGTTAACAGTTGCAAAGGATTCTTTCCTTCTTCCCTTTTGTCCCTTCTTCCCTTCCTTCCCTTATGGGGAAGAAACACAGAAAAAGAAAGCCTGAGTGAAGGCATTCAGAGAACACATTAAGAGGAGAGAAAGCTTTCTGATCAGTCCTTCACACTTTCCAACTACTGTGTAATATGGACTTTGTCTAACACCCCCCAAAACACTATCAGTAGCTGTCATGTGACCACTAACGTGTGTGTGCAGCAGAGAAAGTGGGATATAGATCATGAGCTCGACCACAGGCACCTCACATGCTCATGCCCTCTGGGACCTGCCATTGATTCTTAACCAGCATTTGTTAAAGAGTCTCATGAGCCAGCCTCGTTCTCTGTTCGCAAGGCTCTTGTCCACTGATATTGGACCAGCATGGTGGTGTCCTTGTTTTAAGGCTCTTATTAAGATCCGAAGTCATTAGGTTCAGGTTATTGCACTTGCTCTGGGGTGCCCAGTGTTGCTTATGTGGACTTCACGTTCGAATGAATGGTTCCCTAAATGCATCCCCAAAGAGGCAGGGGTGTGTTATTTAAGCTAGAAGTGGCTGCTCTCTGTAAGATGACACTCCGTGTCTCTTTGTGGCTACATTGCCTGTCTCCTCTGCAATGGCTGATGACATTACAGCTTCCCTTTTCAGCAGAAAGTGTCCCTTCCTAATCGAGGTCCAATCAGGACTTGGATCCCCATTGTAGAAGCAATGTAACTCGCCCTTCTCGATTCACTGACATGGATGTATGTCCCTACGGGGTGCTTGGAAGTGCTTAGAAGATGTTTCCTAACTAGCCCAGACTCAGTGAACAAATACAGCCAGAAGCATTTCTGTGTGCATTGAGACAGAGCACTGAAGGGTTTCTGGATACACTCAGTCAGTTCTAAGACTAACTTATTAAGTTTGATGATATGAGCAGCAAATGTTGATTTAATAGTCAAGACATGCATGTGCACACACACTCAAAAATAATGGTTTTCTTCTCTTCCTTCTCGTATGATGCTATGGAGTAGCTTTCCCAGACTGTGGGTCCCTAAACAGAGGCTCAGGGCCAGCCACACCCAGCCTCCCTGGGAAGCCTTTTCAAGCTCAAACTCCAAGCTCTTGAGCATGACATAATCTTGCAATGGGATGAAAAAAAAGTCTCAAGGGAAGTTGCTTGGCTTTCTGAGTGTGGCTAAATAAAGTCTGTGCTGGAAAACACGAAGTGTCATCACGGAACAACAATGGGTTCCTCACACTGGTAAGAGTTTCCCCCCTGCCTTCCTTTGGAGGAGTTACTGAAATGGACTTCAGTTTCCAAGGAGGCGGGATCCAGTGGCCCCATTCATTGGGCCAGTACCGCTCTCCCAGGACTCCCAGCTGCCGGGGGCAGAGGGTCAGCTTCGCCTTGCAGAGTCTAAGTGTTGTGCTGGCGGCGGTTGCAGATGCTTCTCACGCATGGAGAGCCCAGAGCATCCGCAGAAGAGCGGGTGCTGGCAGAGGGTTAGTCCTGGCTCCCAAGCTGCTGAGGCATCCCGCGCTCCCTGGCTGAGACCTAAAGCTCAAGGTGTCCTGCTCATTCCACTTCATCGGCCCCCGAGAGCCGCAGATGTGCAGGTTCAGAACCCACCTCAGCCCGGTCAGCTTCTCCGGAAGTCATTACCACTCATATCAGACTGGCTTCCAACAGCTTCCTTGGAGAAATAAATGGACAGCCCCTTTCTTCTTCTGAAAGACACTGTTTAGTTTTACATCTCCTATGTCCGTCCTTTTTTTTTCTTCCTCATAATTTAAGCTCCAATTTTAATTTTTTAAAAAATTTCTGTGGACTCGACAGCCCCAATGCACTGTAACAACGCCAAAATCATCCTAAGGCAAACCGCAATAGTGTGTGCTCAGTGTCCCCTCGAACCCTGGGAACTCTTTCTCCACACTCACACTCACCCATAACACTTTTGTGTCGAGTGATTGCCATGAGTCAGGTATAAATGTTCCCCCTAGAGTACCTCATCCAAGTCTCGAAATGGAAGTATTTCAAGGCACCTGAGTCAAGAAGTTGCCAATGACTAAGAGACATCAAGTAGTCTGCCCCCCAGCCTCGTGGCTAACACAGCTAGTGGACCTGGGAACGTGACACCTGACCCACTCCCACAGCTGGGAGGTAGGACAGCTGTCACAGGTGAGGCAACTGACGGTTGTCAGAACGAAGGTCTAGGGCTGAGCCTCTAAGCCCCTGGCTCTTGGATGCAACCATCTGGAGAGCTGAAATTAGGACCTGCTCTCCAGTCACCCCGTCAGGGCTTTTGATGGTGACTCTGGGGAGAGTCCCAGCCATTAGCGGTTTTAGAAAGTTTCCTGCGGGGGTTGGGGGGTGGGGGGGACTTCTAAAAAATGCAGCCAGATCTGAAGGTGTCTGGCTGTTGGAACAGCTCCGATCCAAAGCTCCCCTAGCCCAAACGTTTCACACGCTGCAGCGGGTCCAGCTGGGAAGGGTCAGGGCCAGCAGCCATGCTACCACATGCCAGGGAGAGTTGAGCAAGTCTGCCCACGGTGAGGCTTGACGAGGCCTTGGAGATGGTTCCGGTGGGTAAGAGCGCTTGCAGCACAAGCATGAGGAGCTGAGTTCAAATCCCTGGCATTCCGGTAAAGCTTGATATGCCTAAAAAGCATCTGCAATCCCATTGTTGGGTGAGGGTGTCACTGGGCTTGGTGGTGGCTAGTCCAGCTCCGGGTTCAGTGAGAGACTAGGTCTCAAGAGAATAAGATGGAGAGGGACAGAGCAGGACACTTAATGTCCTCTGGGATGTCCACACACACACACACACACACCTCTCCACACACATATAATTTTTAATGAAGAGAATGACTTTCCCTAGCACTACTGATTCCACCAAGGACTGTGTAATACTGACCTCAAGACAAAGTGGCCAAGGAGCCCGAGTGGCCACGAAGTCAGTTGTCAGTCACGAGAGGCAGAAGTGTTCTGGACCTACTTTAGTGACTGCAGCCGAATGGCAGGACCTCATTTGCTACAGCACACACACAAAAAACAAAACAAAACAAAACAACAAAAAAACCAAAACACCAAACCTTTCTCTCCCTCTCCCTCTCCCTCTCCTTCCCTTCTCCCTCCCTGTCTCTGTGTGTGTGTCTCTCTGTCTTTCACACACACACACATCTTTACACGTATGTGTGCATCCAGGAAGCAGTCCCTTCAGCCACAGTCTGTGCAGGTAATTGAGGCATGCCGGTGATGAGCATAAGCCCTTGCACTTTGCACTGTCAGTCTGAGTGTGCAGAAGCACTCCCAGCTCAGAGGAAACTCAGAGAGGAATCTCTTACTACTCGCTTGCTTAATCATTTCCACTTAACACACAGTGAAAGCAGAACTTTGTGACACACTTGCCCTGTCTGGGCAAAGGTTCTGCTTTTTCTGAAAGATCTTGGAAAAAGAGAAAAAATTAAAAAAAAAAAACTTGAGGGAGGGAGAGAGCTTTGCAAACTTTCGTCCATTCTATGAGCATCCTTTCCCATACCTCCCCGCTGCATGCCGTGTTGCACTGTGCTGGGACAGAGACCTAGAATGCATTAGAAGTTTTGCAGGTCTAGAGTTGACACAGGCTACTGGACCACGGGAGAAAGCAGGTGTGGCACAGGCCAACTGGAGCCAGCAGCTGGGATCCTTTGCCAAAGTCCTTCCAAGAACTTGGCGTATTCTCAGTGTGCATCCTGGTTTGTGACCCTGTTGGTAAAGTTGAATCTTAGACTGTAGGCAGAGAGGTTGCCACAAGGTTGAGTAACTGACCACCCCCCACACACAAACACACCACCACCATCGACCTCATTACCGCTCAGAGAGTGCAACCGCTAAAGGTGAACCCCTGATACATGGGCTAGCTTGAGGACAGTGGTCTGACCCCGTGTCAGCTTCCCGATGGGCCAGCGACTGTGGTAAGCTAGATGTTTATTATTTTGACCTTTAACCCTGCCTGGTAAATCACTAGTATTAGAGTTCTTCTAGAAAGGGGTCTTAGGAACTATTGTTCCTCGAAAACTAGGGATTGGAGACTTGTCTTGGGTCTGTACATACATAAGAAGATCATGGCTTTTTCCTGACACCTGATTGGGATAACTTAGGTGCCGGTCAGTGGCTATGTTAAGGGCCTTAAGTCCTCACTTATATAAATCACTTCTTGGCCGTGGGTCTACCATTAATGTGAAAACTCAGGATGTCCACATTTTCAAGATGTAGCCATAAAGAAAAGGAAACATACTCGTTCTACAGAAATCCAAGTAACACTAGAAATTCTTACTATTTAGAAGGGCTGATGCAGGCTTGCATTCTGTATGAGCCTCTCCCCAATAGGACACTGAAGCAGGAATGCATTTGTTGACGAAACTGAACATAGTTTGCCCATGATAAAGCAGTTCCTGTGGTTGCCACCAAAAGATAGTTTTTTCCCAAGGAGTACCCTGGATAAAGGAACGCCCAGGACATGATTAACTCACAATGACCCTTCCTTGTTTTAGTTCTGCTCTTTTCTGGGCCGTGTTCCTCACTTTCCCCAATGGTGACTCCTTGCTTCCTACTGAGATTGATCATTAGGGGTGCTGGATGTCCTAGGAGGTCAAGAATAAGGAGAAGGCTTGGGATGTCTCTTCTGTCCTGCCTGCCTCAGCAGCATGCCAAGCTCTGGTTTATGACTTTTGTAGGACCAGTCCATTGAAGACCAACAGGCTTCCATCTTCGGCCAGGACTCCAGGAACCCTGCCTTTTCTTTCTTCTTCTCTGTACCCTGGAAGCTGCATTGCCTTTGACTGTTGGGTCACCTCTCCATAACTTATTGGCTTTCCTACATCCCTATCACCTATCTGTATACCCCATTTCATGGGTTCAATCTTCTTGTTCCAACCATTCTGTAGATGTTTGTGTAAGACTAGCCCCCATAGGCTCTTATGTTTGAATACTAGGTCCTCGGTTGCTGGAACTGTTTGGGAAGAATTAGCAGGTCTGGCCTTGCGGGAGGAGGTGTGTCCCTGGAGAAAGGCTTTGAGATTTCAAAGGACTCACCCCATGCTAAGTCAGTTCTCTGCTTCTGTGTGTGGTTTGAGATGTGAGCTCTCAGCCGTTCCTGCCCTCATGCTTTTGCTTCACGACCATGGGCTCTAACCCTCTGGAACTGTAAGTCCAATTAAACGCTTTCTTAAGAATAAGTCTTGG
Source organism: Pachyuromys duprasi (assembly GCA_028658305.1). NCBI lineage: Eukaryota > Metazoa > Chordata > Mammalia > Rodentia > Muridae > Pachyuromys > Pachyuromys duprasi. The sequence continues at coordinate 41,963,211 of CM053756.1, read as the reverse complement.
TTGTGGTGTCCCATCACAGCGATAGAAAACTAACTAACACGCACTCCACGTTTGTTTGATTTCCCAGTTGCACACTGATCAATGCACTAGTTGACTCTGAGTTCTTTACAGGATCATCTTTATAGTGGCCTTGGTTCCTTGTCTGCACCGGAGGGAGGAAATGCTTGCCAAGATTTCTCTCAGTCCTCTGGTCTGTAAGGCTGTTTACCAAGGGACAGCGTGAGGTCAACCTCCTCAATCTGAAACACCCTTCTCACTTCAAGATGTCCTATCAGGGGTACCCTTGTTTCTTGGAATAGTATTTACTCTGTCCTGCAAACAAAACCCTTTTGTTAGATACAGGCAGAGTCTAGATCAATGTTTCTCAACCTGTGGATCATGACCCTACCGGGGGTCAAATGACCCTTTCACAGGGGTCACCTAAGACCATCAGAAAACACAGATATCCGTATAATGATTCATCACAGTAGAAAATTTACAGTTGTGAGGTAGCCACAAAAAATAATTTTGTGGTTGGGGGTCACCACAACACAAGGAACTTAGGAAGGCTGAGAGCCGCTGGGCTATGTAATTGTTTATAAGGAAAAAAAATAGATCTGTCATTTCTTCCCTACCCACTTCATCTTCTGTTGTTGCCTTATCCATTTTTAAACCTCTACCCTGTAGGTTCAGACAGTTCCGCACATCAGCACGAAAGGACCGGTGCTCGGAAGAATACCTGTGGCTTGTAAAGTCATAATTTTTGATAGTTTTTTTTTTAATTGACCAGTTGCTTGGTTGTTTTTGCCCACACAGATGGTGATTCCCATGCAACCAGATCATTTTAATCATTTTAATCGCCTGTTTTTGTATCCTTGGAAATCTTTGGGCATCTTGCATGGCTTCTCTATGTCAATATCAAAGATGCACACAGTCATATGGTTTAGTCAGAGAGAACTTTCTTGCTTTCTTGTTTTCCTTTTCCAAGCAAGTCATTCTACACAGAGCCAGTCCCTTCCTGACTCCTTTCCTCACTCAGAGGCCTCACAGGGATATAAGTTGGCTTGGATGCTCTTATTCCACCCTGGTGGCAAGGCTCGGGGACTTCTTCAGCTTCTTAGAGAGCTTGTGGCAACCAGAGAACAAGAAGCACGTGTTGTTGATAGTTGGATTCCTGCAGGGAGTGACACATTAACTTCCTTAAGCTGGACTCTGAGAGGAAGAGAAAGAGCCTCACAAGAGCAGTACACAGCAGACTGGGGACCGCTGCTCCCTTAGTCTCTATATGTACCCGAAAGCTTTGGATCAGCCTTACATTACACTCTTTGTAAGCTGGACTGTGCACTGTCTCGTGAGCATCATTTCCTTCTGGCCACATGGGCCAAATGGGACATGTTTTAAAGATGAGGAAACAGCTTAAATCATCAAGCAATTTTCCCAATAAATGGGAAATGATAGAACCAGGAAATCCCCACCACCCCACCACCCCAACACCCACTTGTTCAGTGCTTTCAATCTTTTTGCATTTTGCTTGCAAACCAAAATGTTCAAGCCTCCATTACCTGCTCTTCTACGTCAAGCTGTTTCTGCCTGTCTTTCCCCATTGGCTCTCTCTTCCTGTCTTTCTGTGTCATTTCACCAATACACTGAACTACAATCGGATAATATTAGAAGGCTGGAGCAATGATTCAGCCTTTAAGGGCACTCGTTGCTCTGACAGAAGACCCAAGTTCACTGCCCTGCACCTAGGAGATAGCTCACAACAGTCTGAAACTCCCGTTCCAGGGCCCTATTCTGACTTCTGTGAATGCCTGGTACACACAGGGCACACATATTTATAGGCAAAATACTCATAGGCATGGAGTAAAAATAAATGATTTTATATAAAAAAGAATATATGTAATTTTGAGTAAGTAAGCAAAATTCACCCACAGATTTTAGAAGTACAAGATGTGGACTGCAGTGGATCCTCTAAATTCCTGAGGATATGGAGATGGATCTGTGACTCACAGCTGACAGCCATTGACAGGCACTCTCTTCTTTCTCCGTGTCTTCCTCTCCCTTCCTTTTTTTTCCTTCATTTTCTTTTATATTACCTTGTTCCTTTGAAACAAGGTCTTGCCATGTAGCCAAGGCTGGCCTCGAGTCCTCAGTCCCCCTGCCTCAGTCTCCTAAGTGCTGACATTATAGATCTGTATAGCTAGACCTCTGGCTAGACAAAACAAATAAACAAAGACACCTCTGCACTCATCCCCTGAGGCTATGGAGCTTGCTCCTGTCCCAGTAACAGCTGTGACACCCCCCCTTCCCCCCCCCACTGCTTGGAGGGAAGACAGATGGAGGGTCTGTGGATACCTTCAGGACAACAAGATCCTGGCTGGAGGCTGTAGTTCTAAACCTGAAGTTGCATTTCTGTAGAACCTGGGTTGGATAAAACCTCACCAGATACCCATCTTCCCTGAGCTCTGGGCTGCTAGGGCCTCTGGGAGTGAGAGCAATCCAACCTCTGAGGGCTAATCAGAGGTGGCTTTACAGGACACAACAACATTTGGACTTCTTGTGAATTCCGTTGACATTTTCTCTGTTTCTTTGCTTGCTTTGTAAGTAGTTTACAACAGAAAGGAACTGGAGGGAGAAGGCTTAAACAATACTAAAAGCTAAATGGCCTCAGAGAGAGCAGAAGCCAGAAGGCAGGCAGTAAGATGCCGACGACGACGAGGCTAGGATTTTCTATAAATCTACAAAGCAAATTCATCATTCCCCAAGAAAGAATGAGGAATTACGTGTGAGTGTGTGTGTGTGTGTGTGTGCACGAGTCCATGTCCAAATCAAGAGACAGAACCACGAGAAAAGAAACAGACATGTTGTTTAATAAGATATATCTACACTACAGACACTCACGTGTATTCAGTTGACCTTCCATACATACTCCCTTCTCCAGGAAGATGTCCTGCGTTTCCTGGGATCTGAGCCCCTCCCTCTTCTAAAGGCCAACAGACCCCTCCCTATATCTCTATCATCTATCACACACAAATGATTTGCTTCAGCGTCTGTTAATTCTGAGTATTTCTAAACCAAGAGTGTGGCTTCCCCACCCTCAAACCTCCCATTCCTGCAGTGCTGTCCAGCACAGGGCAGGGCTGGGAGTTGACAGCTATTGTACATGGGGACTTTCAGTCTTTAACCTGTGGGTGTAGGACTGGCAAGACTGCCTGCCCCAGAGAAGGGAACAATCTCATCCAACAAGCTTTCCCTTTCCCCTGGAGTTCTTATCCTGGTGGCCTCCATTCTTATGTTAAAACGCGCTGAAATTGTCTCGTACCTTTCTTTATTTACAGGGTTAGTGAAAAGAGGCATTAAAAATGTGCTGGAAGAATGAAGGTTGCTGGGCTAAGGAGATGGTTCAGTGGGTAGAGCACGCGCGGACATGCAAGCAAGGGTGAGGCCCGCAGTTTGGATCCCCAGAACCCACACAAAGGAAGGAGAGTGTCACAGCTTTGTCACCGTGGTGCTTTCTATGATTGGGTGGGAATCTCCAGAAGGTTCTTTGTCAGCCAATCTGGCACACACAATAACAAAGAGCAAGAAGGAAGGAAAAAACTCGGACCGGAGGTTCTTTTGACCTACACAGGCGTGCCATAGCATGTCCTTTTACATACACACAATAAGATTTTTAATTTTTATTTTTTTAAGAATGGAGGGTGTTCAGTCACTCGGGAGACTCTGGAATTAGAAACATTGATGAGTTAGGGTACTGAGACTCAAAATGTATCTTTCCCTTTTAGAAACAAATACCTTCCTTATGCTTGTTACATTTGTGCAAAGATAAGCTCACAAATCTGCGAACAGATACATAATAGACAGACAACACCCGGGACTGGGGTGGAGTGGGGAATCATGCTTAGATACCCAGACTCCTGTTATTGAGAAGGCAAGAAACACATGTCTCTAGTTGACCAGAAAAAGGCTGATTACTCAGAATAGCGCAGGGTCTGGGTGCGAGAGAGTCTGAGGGACAGTGTCCAGAACTCACACTCTCGCTCCAGGGGGCATATAACTAGGGTTTAATTTTGTTCTCACAGCATCTTTTACTGTGCCTGGTCAATATAGTTCCAAAGAAAAGGCAAGGATTTTGTAATGTGTCTCTGGTTGGTGACACGTGCTGTAGTCATCTCCCCTCTCTCATCTCCCCCTCTGCTTCCTTCAGAATCAGCCAAACACACTGTCCCACAGTAGCCTCAGAACTTAGTCAGGGAGCAGCGGGGTGTCAGCCAGCCTGGTTCCGGGTGTGAGTCTTCTTGAAGATTATGTGAACTCCATGGAACTCCTCTGGTTGCTAGGAGACACGATATCTTTAAATGTCAATTACCATTCCCTCTCAAAATAGCTCAAATATCACCCAGTGTTGAAGCTTTAAAAGTTTTATGAGATGCTAGATTTTAAAAGCGTGGATTAAAATCCCGAGTTCATGATGTGCCGCTTTTGAAGAGACACAGATAAAAATCTTGACTTGACTACTGCTTCGCTGGGTGACCTTGGCTGAGTTACTCCTCTCTGAGATTCCTTTTACCTCCCCTCTTAAAGGGGAAAGGCAACAAAAGTCAGTTTCACAATCTCCAATGCACAATTTATTTGAAACCACTCAACTCACATCAGACACAAGTACATATACTGGAGAGCCAGAAAATGGGAAAACACCAAAATGTAACTTACTTCAGCGGGAGCTCTCATCCCTCTTTGCTTGTAAATGAGTTTTCTTTTGGGTGAGGTAGACACTGAAATTTCTGGTAGATGCCAAGAGGCGACGTGCGATCTCAGAATAACACGTAGGGGAATAGAAAGGAAGCGGGGAGGGGGTGCTTTCTCCCTGTCATTCTTCATTCTATGCAGTAACAATGGGCCAATACGTTCTTACGTGATAGTCCATACCATTCAATGGACGGTAGTAAGGACCCAGGCAGCCTTCTGAAGTGTTGTTTCCTTCACAAACTGTTGTCATGGGCCTCAATGGCACTTGTATGCAGCGCAGCAGGCAGGCACTGGCCTTCACAGTGTATTTTGAAGATGAGAGAGATGAGCTCTCCCATCTGTCGATGGTCTGTGAAGTCTCTGGCCTGTCTTGGGCGCGGTCCATGCTTTGCTCCTTTTGCCACTGGGCTCTTAGGCAGGCGGGTCAGGCCTTGCAGCGTTCTGCCAGCTCTTCTTCTTGGAACCACCATTACTTCCAAAAGCAGAGCAGCAATTGCTTTAGGGTTATATTTCCCTGGCGGCCAGTGACTTACCCAGGAACCCCAGGCAAGGGTACTTCAACTCTCTGAGCTTTGATATTTGCTTAGCTGTAAGCTCACAAACGGTTTATATTAGAAAAAACGAAGGTCATTTAACACAGTGCTTAAGAGGCCTCAAGCCCCCAGCTAGCTGTGAGTGTCATCTGTCACTCTGAGGCTGTTCACTGTGGCGTCAGCGTCGCATACGAGGGCAACCTACCAGAGTCACCATCGTGTAAATATCGGCTTAGTCCCGGGGCAATCACTCTACCAGAAGAACTCACAATTAAAGGTTTGGCATATTCATATGTAAACATATAAAATGCTTTCAGAGGCACATGCATGATCAGCTCTACTCATCAAAGCAGAAATCCAGATTTTTTTTCTTTTGAGATATGGTTTTGCTGTGTAGACCAAGGGGACCTTGAACTCATCCCTGCCTCAGCCTCTTGAGTGCTAGGTTCCAATGCTTAGTAACTAACTTTTTTTTTAACCTTGTAATACTCTACATGCTTTTCTGTGTGTGTTTACTATAGATTCACCTCCAAACCACTTTTAGCTTATGTCAGTAGAAGGACAGAATGAGATCTGTATCCCCAAAGTATGAATCATCTACCTTAGGGAAAGGAAGCAGACTCAAAATGTTTAAGAAAGAGAGAGGGTAAACAGTTGCATGCAGTGTCTACAGTTGGATGATATTCATACTTTGATAGTAAGAGTCAGCTGGAAGGAGAGGATGAGGAAATGCTAGGAATGCTCAAAATATAAAGGGAAACAGATTTTTAAAGGAAGCTTTCCTTGGCAAAGGAGAATGCCATGCCTGTGTACCTGGAAAGGAAACGGGATGTGAGGTGGTCAGCTCAGCCTTGGAAAGTCTGAAGACCCATCATGGAGAGGAAAGGGCTTCTTTTCCCGTCAAATATATCCCCCACTAGACTGTGTAAGACATTCACAATTATGCCTTGTAAATAATATTACCCTTGACTATTAAGATTCAGAAATATGAAGCAATCAAATGTGTTTAAATCCTCCGAAATAATTAACATCGGCTCTGTAAAAGAAAAACTTCTAAAAATACCTTTCAGTGCTTCCGTTCTTTTTTATTAGTTAGCTCTCTCTCTGTGTATGTGTGTCTGCGTGTGTCTGTATGTTTCTCTGCGTGTAAGTCTGTCTGTGTGTGTACCTCTCTGTGAGCATGTGTGTGTGCTTGCGGGATGTGTGTGCAGGCCAGAGAATAACCTCACCTTTCACCTTATTTGAAACGGTTGTTTTTGTTGTCTTTCTATTGTTCACATTCCATGACCTTCCCAGAATTCTCCTGTTTCTGCCTCTGGTCTCCCTAAGGAAATTCGGGGATCATAGCTACACACTAACATAACTAGTTTTATGTGGGCTCCTTACCTACTGAGCAATCATCTCTTCAGCCTTAGGGTTGCATTTTATTTATTTTTTTTTTCATAAGGACCATATCAAAGTCAGTACCGAATTATCCACCATGGATTGGATGAGCCAACAATTTCAGAACACCTTGCTTTTCTAATAATCAAAAGTGTCATGATAATAACAATGATGCTATAAAAATCAAAAGGCCCTGCATGTTGTATGATTCTAAAGCCCCCACAAGAGGCATTTTTAGTCTTTGCCATAGAAGGAAAAGATACTAAGCCTCAGAGAGGTCAAGAAACTTGCTCAAGGCCAGCCAACCCAATACAGAGCTGTCTGACAACCTGGCCCCCTGATTTCCATGGTGTCATACTTGTTGGCCACTTCCTGTCTTGCCTACACACATATGGTTCAGGCAAGATGCAATAGCACCAGTGACCAGGGACGTGGCACTGTCCCGCTTCCCAGCTGAACCCTGTAATTTCCGAGTCTGAGTTGCAAGATCTTTGGCTCTGTGTTCCTACCTGGCCTGGCCTGAGAAGATGTTTATTTTGAGATGTGCCTCGGTCAGGATGGCTGAGGGTCCTCATACATGCTTGAAACGCATGTACCTGACCATACAGAAACTAAAGATGATAGCATCATTTGCATTGCCTCACAGCTGAGAACGGCCCTTGCCCCTGCTGCCCATCCACAAGTCTGTTTCAAAGAGGGTGTCAAGGCTATAAGTGGGTTCACGGAGGTTATAAATAGAGCCCTGGGCTTAAGCCAGCTCATCGTGTTTATGTTTTTGAGTTGCGCTGCAACCGTTGTTGTAATTATAGATGTGTGGGTGAGGATGGGTCCCGACTGACAGTTCCTCCCCCTGCTTCCTTTTTTGTACAGGCCAGCACTGGGGGTGTCAGAACTCAAAATCCCCGTCATAAAGTCCCTCGTGCCCAGTCACTGCTGTACTTCCTGGCTAACCTGAAGAAACCAGGGCAATTGAAAGAAGCCACCACATCCCCTAGTATCATTTGGATCGCCTCTTATGTAGACTGTCTCTTCTTTAAAAGACGTTCTATTACGTGATTTTTCTTTTTTAAGACGCTCTTTGCTGGAGAGGTAGCTCAGTCAGTACAGTGTTGGTCTTGCAGGCACTAGGGCCGGAGTTTGATTCCCAGAACCCACTCTTAAGAAGCCAGGTGTGTGGCATGTGTTCTTAACCCCAGTGCTGGGGAAGTCTGGGGAAGTCTAGGCTGGCAGATCACTGAGGCTTGCTGGTCAGACAGCTTGGTCTGCTTGGTGAATTCCAGGCCACGGACAGACTCTGTCCCAGGAAAAGACAGACAGCATCTGAGAAACAACACACACACACACACACAGAGAGAGAGAGAGAGAGAGAGAGAGAGAGAGAGATGCTCTTCCTTCTACCTGTACAGAGAACAAGAAAAAATTTTCTCCTCTCATGACAAAGAGCATGCTCCATGATCTTTGCAGAAATGCATTTAAATAGGACTCCTGGATCTGATGAAAGCAATGGTTCCTTCACACCCCACCGTATGACAAGTACGTTGTCTGTACATGAGTCTAGTGCACTGCTGTGCTCTGAGATGCAAGCTCAGAAAGGGTTAAGTGTTGTGGTCTACATCAGTACTCCAAATGGGTCTGCGATCTTTCACCAGTGAGGAGGGCAGAGTCCCCTCTTCCTGCTAGGCTCTTAAGTCTCTAGGTGCCAAAGGACTAACCACAGCCTGAGACTATTCCCTGGCTGACCAGATCCAGCTACCGGAACAACCAGGAAGCTCCAAGCCTGTACCAATGAGACACCAGCGGAATAGATATAGTTGAAAGAAATCAGGAGGAGTATGCTGTCTGTTGGCATAAAGGGACATAGTTCTGAGGGCAAGTTTCCCCTCTCTCTAACCTCACCACACCCATGCCTTTGGAAATTGACAAGAGTGAGATGGAAAGAAAGAGAAACTGCAGATGTCTGAGAGGGGCTAACCTTTGCCACTGTCCTGTCTTGTCTTTGCATTTGTTGTCTAGTTCCAAGGCTGTGATGACAGGCTTAAGCTGCTCGGTGTTCAGGCTGCTTAGAGCTGTGGGAGCAGCCCTAAGTACATGAACCCCAAAAGAAAATACCCACACGGTATCCACGGACATGGTTCTGAGGTCACATTAGCATGTGATGAACTATTCCCAAGAGCAACCACAGTCTGAGATTGGTCCAGTCGCTGAATTGCTTGCTGCAGAGCCATAAACACCTAGTTTGGACACCCAACATCCATGTAGAAAGCAAGGTACAGCATCCATCTCCCTGTGCTCTTGCCTGCGGATGTCATGTGACATATTGATGATTCCTTCCAACTCATGCCCCTGTGACTTGTCCACAACAACCGACCACAATCTGGAATTGTAAGCTAAAAATAAATCCTTTCTCCCCTACGTTGCTTTGTGCCAGGGTACTCTGTCACAGCAGCAGAAAGGAAAGTAAGAGCACAGCATTTTCTGTATTTTCATTTTACGAGATTCCCAATCAAAGGCAGAGTTTGCCAGTCCCGGGAGCAGGAGGATTGCTTTAGTTATACTGCCCCTGTGTTTCTGTGGTTGAGAATGAACAAGGAGCCACGTGTGCCAGGGCCAGTTCTAGACACAGTAACTGTAGATGTCACCCAGCAGCAAAGCGTGATCTGGGTCCCCTGTGGTGCTCCATCCTCAGGCCTCACTGTCTGCAGCCAGGTCCCATGCACAGCCACACCTGTGCTCATCCCCTGCATTTGAAGTGTCCTTTCTCCATCACCACACATACTGGATTCCTACTCTTCGGCAGTCTTTTTCTAAGCTTTCTGTGAGTTTTCAGGCCAGTCAGAGAACTCTTCCCAGTCTCCCCTCAGCCCCATGTTTATACCCCACCAATGCGTGTCTCACACTGTAATGGGGTTTTCTAGTCTCTTGTTTCCACTGACCTAGGGCTCATCAGCACGTGTCCCCACTCAGTTCCTGGATTAGCTTGCAACCAGCTCCTGCTGCATTGTAAATAAGTGGGAACCGAAGCCCTTCACTGCAAAGAAGAACAAAAAATTTAAAAAAAAAGAATGGTGCCAACTATATTATCCCAAATACTACTCCAGTGAGTTGGCTGGTCTGCTAAGGGTCAGGTAGCACCATCTCATTCTGGTTTCCACTAAGGCTGAGCACACAGTCAGTGCCCTTAAATGTTTGCTAGATTGAACAATTTGTTCTTGACTTTCATGCTTGTGTTACTGCTCAGACTTTGAATGGTGTATACACTCCTGCCCCTAAGTTGTGTTTTTGTGCACAGAGTTCAGAAGTTCGTTCATCATCTGTCCGAAGAACACTGGGAACTCGGCGTAATGAAACTTTCTTTATGGCAGAACTGTCCTGGGATCGGGTAGCTGTCTGAATATTTGATTGCCTTTTTTTTTAGAACATATGTTCTTTTTTAAAATTAAGTTTTTATTTTTTTTACATTAACTACATTTTATTTGCTTTGTATCCCAGCTGTAACCCCCTCCCTCATTCTCTCCCAATCCCACCCTTCCTCCCTCATCTCCTCCCATGCCCCCCTCCAAGTCCACTGATAGGGGAAGTCCTCCTCCCCTTCCCTCTGACCCTAGCCTATCAGGTATCTTCAGGACTGGCTGCATTATCTTCCTCTGTGGTCTGGTAAGGCTGCTCCCCTCTCAGGAGGAGGTGGTCAAAGAGCCAGCCACTGAGTTCATGTCAGAGACAGTCCCTGTTCCCCTTACTAGAGAACCCACTTGTATACTGAGCTGCCATAGGCTACATCTGTGTAGAGGTTCTAGGTTATCTCTATGAATGGTCCTTGGTTGGAGTATCAGTCTCAGAAAAAAAAAAACCCTGGGCCCAGATATTTTGGTTCTGTTGCTCTCCTTGTGGAGCTCCTGTCCCCTCCAGGTCTTTGATTGCCTTTTAGTTCAATTTGGAAATTAAGAAAAAAAAATACTGATATAGGCAAAGTGTCTCATCACTTTGGTAAAATTAACACAAAAATTGGAAATCATTGATTGTGTAAAAGTGGACAGGTCTTTATCCCTAATTGGATACCCAGTGAGGGATGGAATGATATGTGTTCATTTACAAAGGAATAAAAATAAATAAATAAAAGGAAAATTAAAGGATGTGGAGAAATTCTAGGACTGTTATGGCCAATTGTAGTATACAAAAGTCATGCAAAGAAAATATAGCTAGCATTTTGTTGTGTGCATACGCACATGTTCCTGAGTGTGTGCAAAGGAACATGTGTATGTATGGGTGGGTGTGTACGTGTGAGTTTTAGTATGTGGAAGCCCAGGACTAGCCTCAATTGTCGGATACTTTTTTGTGTTTTTGGACAGGCTCTCTCACTGAACATAGAACTTGATGACTTGGCGAGACTGGCCAGTGAACCCCAGGAATCCTCCTGTATCTTTCCTCCCTGCACTGGGATTCCAGGTATTTGTTTCCATGCCAGTGGGTTCTGGGGACTCAAACCTAGATCCTCATATTTGTACCGTGAACGCTTCCCCAAAGAGGGAGCCCTATTCTCATCCTCCATGATCAGCATCTCTACAATGGCTTCTGAAGTTCTTGGAGGTCTCATCACCCCTCAAACAAATAATGTCCAGGTGTGCACCTCGATGCTCACACCTTCTGTTTTCGTGTTTGCTGAGGTTCGGTTTCAGCTCAAGCATGTTGTTCCTGGTCTCGAGCGTGCTCAGCGTAGGGCGGTGAACCATTTAAGGGTGAGGCCTATGGGAGGAAACTAGGTTGTAGGAGTGCTGGCCTTGAAAGGGGCTGATGCCAGTTCTGCAAAGTGGGCAAGCTTTTTGTTGTTTTTTGTTTGTTTGTTTGTTTGTTTATATTGTTATAAAACAAGCCATCCCCCATGCTGGTCTCTTTATGCACAGAGCTTTTCATTTTTCTTGTTCTCTACCATGTTGTGCAGCTTCGGGGAGGAACTCACTAGAGGTCAAATGGATAGAGTCTCCTGACCTTGGACTTCTGGCTTCCAAAACTGTGAACAAAATAAACCTTTTCGCTTTATAAAGCACCACATATCGGGCACTCTGTGACAGTAACATGGGCCCTACACAATGTTTTCAAGATGTAATTCTTAAGCCAAAAGAAAACAGTGTGTGCCATATTAGAGTTTTAAAACATTTTCCATCCCTAGAAGTCTTTGGGAGAAGTAGCACTTTAAGCAGAGACAGGAGTCTGTGGACCTCTTGTCTCTGCCTCTTCAGCATCTCAGACTGGTACGGAGCTCTGAGCACGGAGTGGAGAAATGCCTTTGTGTCGATGGTAGCAGTTAATGCAGAGATTCCTAACTGGTCCAAGGGCTGAACGTAAGTGATGGATGAGCAGTTGGCCTTAAGCAGAATGCCTGTATCACCCTGTTCCTGCTCAGACCCAGAGAACATCACAAAAGAATGGGAGAAAAGAGTTTACGATTTAGAGGATGAGGAGGAATGTCACCTCCGTTTAGATATTTTAGATATGGTATTGACATTCCAACTGTGAACATACAGCAGCTATGGGTACCTGCTTAATGTCCCCGTGGCCCCTGTCTTTCAATCACGGGTAAAGAAGGTGCCTATGAGGTACCATCCTTTCCAGAAGGGCTAATGGCTATTAACGGCTGCAGGAAGAACAGGTGTCATTTTCTCTATTGGTATAGCCCCTGGGGAGCTTAGTCAGTTGGAAGAAGAGGTGAGAGGGGAAGAAAGGGGAATGCCAGAGTGTAATGGGCATATGAATAAAATCACAATATGTTAAATATTTGTATGAAACTGTCCAAAATACAGGAGAAAGAATAAAACCCTAAGGCTGTATCCTGGCTGCTGCTTATTGCTGAGTGATTTATAACATGTGTGATGTAGACACAGCTAGATAGAAACTGCAACTTTTGCCATCCCCTTACTGTGCCATTTGATGAAGGTATCCAGGTTCACTTTCTCCCTTTGGGAAATGAAGACAGTAATAAGATCTATCCATTAGACTGGCCAAAGAGTGCCCGCGAGTGAGGATGCTTCAGCATTTCACTTGCAGGGCTTTTACTCTGCGCTCTCGAGGCAGAAGCAGTTTTCTAGGAAGGAAGGACACAGAGGATCTGGGAGGGGTTGAAGCGGTTCCGACTCCACAGGCTGTCTGTGATCCCACCGGATCCCAAGCGCTATTAAAAACTTGATTCGGAAATACTTACAGCTTCAATTACTACTCCCCGACCTACCTACTGGGTCATTCTGGCTACGGCTGGTGTGAGTGGGTGTGTTCTATTTATTCACCCCATGACTCCTTCCAAGTTAGAGAAGTTGGAAAGCCTGACAACTGTTCCGTCCGTAGCTTCTTTCATGTCACCTCCTCTGCACTCAGAAGGTGTGTCTCCTGTGGAACTGTCACATCTGCACATGTGTTTTCGGTTGTCTGAGCTTCCTGACACTCTGAAGTCTTTGATCATGACTCGGCAGTCACATAACCAGAAGAGGCAGCATTTAGAATATGCTGTTGACCACAGGACAGGGTCAGTCTACTATGGCCACCATAGCACACATGGACCCAGGACCACCCCAAGCCTCTGGGCCTGAGATGGCTCCTCTTGATGTGGCAGTAATTCTATCTCATTTCCATGTGACAATATTCTTGCATGAGTTCTTCAGAGGCTCTCAGGTGGGGGATGGGGTGACGTGGTTCATGGCATTGCTTGTTGCTAACTAACATGTATTTATGAGTGTCGGCTCTGACTTTACAAGAACCTCAAGAGCCTTGCGTCTCTAAGACTGCAGACCTCAAAGGACCTCGAGGTGACAAGAGTCTGAACAGGGAAGGGAGAAGAGAAGCAAGGCCACAGAGAAAACCAAAGAATGACACAAAAGTTACTCTACCAAGACTGCCATGCTCAAGCGCAAGGTTAAAAGGTCTCAAGTTGAGAACCTACCCTAGTTCTATCAAGCCACCCTTCCCTATTCTGTAGTTTAAAAAAAATTCAGAAAAAGTGTTGTACATATTTGAAAGGCGGACTTCAAAATGTTCCATTTTATCCCCAACATCTCCTGCATACTGGAATCTGAGCTTTATACCCATTGTCCCTCTGTGGCCATTTTCCTTCAAGGTCACCAGCTGCCTCATCCCTGGAGTTCTTTTAATAGCCACCTCACTGGTCCCCACAAAGATGTGATGCTATGGACAAGTCTCTTCACATTGAAACCCTCTTCTCTACTTCCCTCAGCTTTTTCCTCTTCACCCACTTCATGGGTTCCCTCTCTCTCCTCTCTTTCTATGCCCACTGTTTTAAGTCAGTGAGGTAAGAGGTCTGTCTTTGGCTTTCTGACTTCAATGGACGGTGCTGTTTTTCCTGTCCCACTTCATACATCTCCCTTCATCCACGAGAGCTAGCTTCACACAATAACCCTCCCTTATGCTTCCCAGGCTCTCAGTTTCCTGCCTAGAAACACTGAGTGGAAAAATGCAAGAAATAAATTCTTGATAAGCGCCTGATAAGTACACAGTGAAGGCACGATGCAATCTTGGGATGTGAATCACTCTGGGTCAAACTTATCCACATGGAGCCATCTCCTGAGCCGGGAAGCTATCATTTGAGTTTCAGTGCCTCAGTCTGGCCTGCTCAGAACAGCTGCCCAGTCCATGACAGGTCAGAAGCCATCCAACCCACGCTGTCAAACAATTGTCATTTGCTGATAGAGAGTCGACGGAGATGCTGCTGATAGGGGAACCTTTGTCTTCTCTCTCCTCGTCCCCACATCCTCCAGACTGTGCACCTTAAAGGTCATGGTCATGGGCAGTCCTTATCGATCAAAGCATCAGGAAGAGAGAGAGAAAAAAAAATCCCACTCCGGGATACGGCTAGACGTGTGGGTTTCAAAACAGTACAGATTGTTAAATGAGTAATGTTAATGTGATCTTAGCATGGTAAACACACCCCCGCAAGGATAATGATATTAGTTGCACTATCTAGAAAGCAAGCATGCAGGAAAGACAGCATTTGGCTGCAAGGACTATGGGGAGAAGTCCAGGCTGAAACTTTCTCCATTGCAGCAGGTAAACTGAGTTACCCGCCTCTTTTCCTCCCCCATAACAGCATGCCCTGCCTACTCTGGGGAAGGGGTGTGAGCTGGAGGAAGTGAGGAGACAGTGGACATAGAGGAAGAAAACAGAGGCCTTCATTTTCTAAGCCAGTCATGGACTCTGGTTGGGCAAGAGTTTCTCAAGAAGTGTGAGTGTCCCTCTCCGGAAGCAGGCTTTGTGGTGGGGAGGATAATCAGCACACGCTTGCTGGGGATTGGCTTTTCCCTCTTGCGGTGAGGAGAGAGCTCCGGCCAGGCTTGGCATCTTTCCCAGCAACCAGAGAATCGTCTGGCTGTATCTAGCACCCATCTGAACAAACGACAGTCTGCAGTCCCTCTTGCATCCCATAATATTGAAGATGCACTATGGCAAACGAGAAGGGTCTGTAGCTTCTAAGTGTTTGTAGTACCAGGTCAAGGCCCGCCACCCCAGATGGCCTTTGGCCCAACTGAGGCAGCTCTCTTGGTTCTGAATATTCGTTCCATTAAATACAATATTCCCTTTTCACCTGTAGCTTACCTGAATCCATCTCTTCTTCCTCTGAAGCGTAGTGCTTCATCTAAGATCCTCTAGTATCATAAGGCCCTCTTACCCTTATTAAAAGCAATCAAGCCAATTAATTTGCTTTCGAAAGTATTGGAGTCTTTTTAACTTTTATTAGTGTCAGCATCAACTTTGTCTGGAAGTAGTATTCTCTAGTAGTGAAGTTTCTAACTTGTCAAGATGACATTTTTTTTCTTCTAGTGCCTCAAACTCCTACTTGGTGACCACTGATAATACTTATGCCCAAGCATGGCCCTCATACCCAGGTCACAGTTCAACCGCAGAAAGCAGGTGGCAGCTTTCATGAAGCTTAACAAGTTGCTTTGGTTCAATGTCCATTTCAATGGCACTGTTTAGAAGCATTATTCACAATAAATTTAGCCTTGATGGTGCACCTTTGCCCCTGGCCCAAATGATCTTTAGTATCTCCCAGCCTTACCCGGACCCAGGCTGAGAAGTGATGAAAACATTAAAACTCATGTCACCTTACAGTCCGTCTTGCATCCCATAATATTGAAGATGCACTATGGCAAGTGGGAAGGGTCATGAAGTTCCTTTACCCGCCCCCATGAATTCATCAATCATCTATTATGCTCTAAAGATGCAGCAAAGAACCAAATAGGCAAAGGCCCCGTAGTTATGAAGCTGAAAATTTGGAAATGGCTTAGGTTACTTCTGTTTATCTTTAGAAAGCAGAACTGGGGCCTGTGGGCAGCAGACCCAGGAAAGCATACTTCTGTTCTCTATGCCACACAACCAAATACGGAATGCTCGAGAGCACCCCTTCCCTGCAGGAACTGCATCCAGATCAGAGCGCAATTGCATCGATGCTTGTTGCAGAAGATGTGTGCAGGGGATGGGATCAGATCCGTTGCTCGCTGATATTCTTTACAGAAGCAGAGACACCTTTTTTTTTAAACCAAGCAAGCATTTTGCATCAACTTCAATACAGAAAGGAATGGAGTTTCTGCAGCCAAAGGCGAGGTATCCTTATTTCATCCCTCCATCCCCTGGTTACTCATGCCAGCTGGATAAGGTGACCGAAAAGTTTTTTCCCCATCTCAGTGTCATCCTGTGACAGACCAGGATGGCCTAGGCCATTCTCGGATTTTCTTCCTCTCTCTCCTTTTATCTTTCCCCACGGCACAGTCTAGAGCAGTGGTTCTCAGCCTCCTTTATGCTGCGACCCTTTTCCAGTTCCTCATGTTGTGGTGACCCCCAACCATATAACTATTTTTGTTATTACTTCATAGCTGTAATTTCGATACCGTTATGAACTGTAGATATCTGATACGTGATCCCTGTGACAGAGTCATTTGACCCCCAAAGGGGATGTGCCCCACAGGTTGAGAACCACTGATCTAAACCAGAGGAAGAAGGCAGGGAGGGGCTCTGGGTTGTAGAGACACACTGCAGGACCGTTAACTGGTCATGTCACAATGAGTCAAGGACAGTACCGCTTAGATGTACCTGGAAATCACAAAGGCTCCTTCAGCACCAAGTCCTCCTTGCCTAGGATCCTGGACTGTAAGGAAAAGCCAAGAGATCAAAAAGACCAGAAGGACCTCGGAGGAAAAAAGACAAGAGCACAGAGAGAGGTAAGGACGCTCACCTCTCAGATCCCGACCAGTCAAGTATAAACCTGCACCATTGCCCACAGCTCTAGGCGTGTGTAAGTGTTTGGTTTACTAAGGAGGCGGGAGCTTGCTGGTTTGTTAGTGGGAGCCTCGCACATACTATAGAAGTGCTTCGCCACTGGGCTGCACCCCAGCTCACGGTCAGGATCTTCCACTATCGTGTTTACTTTACCACAGCTGATTCTCCCCTTACACCCTCAGAGATGCAGCGGCTGGGGCTGTACAACAACAGCTCACTCTCCTGCGGGGAACCGCAGAAGCATTTTCCCATGTGGCTCTGCGCCACCCAAGTCCCACCCTCACAGGGCACAGGGTGCTTGGGAAGAAGGGCAAGCCTTCAGCAGCCCAGAGTCCTCAGAGCTGGCAACTGCTCACTAGTTTGAGACCGGTGAGGGGCAGGAAGACAAGAATGCGAAGTTCATGACTTCCCTCGGTAAGGAGGAGTCACACAGCTCGCCAGACTGCCCACCAAGACCTTGCAGCCATGCTGATCTGGCCCCTGAACTGAAAGGATGTTTTGAAGAGAAGTGACTGAATGCCAGGCTCACACCGTCTAGTTCCAGGCTCTCTAAAGTTGTGAGCTGAGATGGACGAGTAAGTTGAGTCTAAGGTTTTCCATGGCATCTGATGAGTGATGAAGCATGAGGCAGTTGATGCCAGGTGCTGGTGGAATTCTGATAAGTACAACTCTGGGCAACCCCGTTTTAAAACACATCAAGGTTATCTTATCCTGAAAAACCTGTCAGAGGTTTAAAACCACTGTGACGGTCTAAGACAGGTATAAGGAATGTGGCGTTTCTAAATTTTATCTTCACTCTGAACATGTTCTCTCAGTGGACAAATCATACCCCTGTTTCCAAAATCACACTTTGGAAGACACTGTCATAAGCCAGACATGACTTAGGAGGCAGGCAGGAAAGTGAAATGCTTGCGTCACAACCCAGAGGGCCTAGGTTTGGCCCCTGGGTGAGGGTGGGAGGGAGCGAAGCCTGATGGGATGGTGCAGGCTTGTTATCCCAGCACTGTGAAGATGTTCCAGGCCAGGGAAAGGACCTGTCTCAAAAAGGCAAAAGTGGAGCTTTTCGGAGGAACCACGATTAAGGTCACCCGTGGCCTCCACACATTCATACACACACATACAAGCTTACTGAATACACACACGTATACTGACACACACATACACCTAACATGGTTATACATACATACATGCATGTGCAGGCACACAAGATAAATCAATAAGCCATCATCATGGGACAGAAGCGTTTATGGAGATGATCCATCATGCTGTGGAGTTCCGTTCACTGTTAAGATAAAGAAATCGCTCCACCTAAGCATCTTCTGGAAAAAAAAAAACGTCGCATATTTCTATTTTTGTTAAAACATACTATTTCAAATGCTTATATTAAAAATAAAATGGTCCTCTGGTGGCACAGCTCGGTGGATAAAGGTGCTTGCTGATGAGTCTGATAACCTGACTCCTTCAAACTGACCTCTGATCTCCACATCCAAGTTATGGCCCACATCTCAGACCCGGCACACAAAATAGAGAAGAGTGAAATGAACACACAAATAGACGAAATAGCATATTTCTGAGTCTGAAAGGAAGTACATGCTTACTTTTCAAAGCCTGGAGGGTTTTAACAACTGTGTTATAATCCACAGCAATAAATGTCTCTGATTTCAGTCACTGCACTCTGTGAATGAACTTAGTGGATTCATCTTGTCAGCAAAGATGACCATCTTTTGTCAAAATCCTTGTTTACCTTTGTGCTTCTTCTGAGTACACACCTAGCCATGAAGTCAGTAGGATAAAGTACAGACAGTTTCTGGACTCTTGATCTAAATTACAAAATTCACTTTCAGAAGGTTTGTAATACACATGGCAATAAATATTTATATATATATATATATATATATATATATATCTGTGCTCATTTGCTAACTGCCATCTTATAACACCTCACTTTTTCCCTGAATTTTTTTTATTTTATTTTTTAATGTGTTTTGCCTGCATGTCTCTGTGAGGATGTCGGATCCCCTAGAACTGGAGTTTCAAACAGACATGATGGATGTCATGTAGATGCTGGGCATTGAACCCTGGTCTTTTGGAAGAGCAGCCAGTGCTCCTAACTGCTGAGCCATCTCTCCAGCCCCAACATTTCATTTTTGATTTGCCAATGACTTTGAACACTTATCAAGACAGATTTGTTACCAATAATTTTGCTTCTATTAATAAGCTATATATCGAGACCTCCGCTGAAACCTTGAGATTTTTCTCACTGCTTTGAATAAACTTTTATAAGGTTATTGAGAGTGTTATTATGTCAGTGACTCCTAAAACTTGATATTGACCTATGTATTTGTTTTACGATCTTGTGCATATCAGACCAGCACTCTACCACTGATCTAACAAACCCAATGTCTATTCACTTTCTGTTTTGAAAGTGGTTTTGTTTTGTTTTGTTTTTTTGTTTAAATGTCCCAGCTGGCCTTGAACTTGGCTTTGTAGTCCAAACAAGGCCTTGAATTCAGTAGCCCTCCTGGCCCAATCTTCTGAGTTGTTACGATTCTAGGCTGGGGCCACCAGACAGAGCTTTTAAGATAAACTATCATATTACTTTTTCTTTAAATTTTTCTTGCTCTTTCGGATGTCAGACTCACAGGATTTTTCTGAAGATGTGTTTTAGTTTCATTTTTAAAACTCTTTTTAAAAAAAAATACAATATGCTTTTTTCTTTCTTAATTGAACTAAATAATTTGTTAATAACTTGGAGGGGTATCACACATTTGGACAGTGTTTAAGGATCTCTGCTGTAGAATGGGCCATGTCCAGTAGCCACTGAAAAGGGAAAGGATAGTTTTCCCACTTGGTGACCTCATTCTCCTGTGATTTGCCAAGTGTGTCTGTTTTTTTTTTTTTTTTAACTTTGACCTCTGCTCTTTTTGGTGTTGAGCTCTCAATTCTCATTTCCTAACTGCCTCTCAGGAATTCTTGCTTTTACCAGTTCACACGGCACATAGGCAAATTTGTATTCCTCCATCAGCCAACCTTGAGATGTGGGAATGAGTCGTGATTATCCCACGAGCCCCATGTCAGCCCAAGGGTCCTTCCAAGTGAAAGAGGAACACAAGAGATTCCATGCCACTGTGTTTTGATACGACTAGTCATTGAGGTTTTCAAGATGGGAGACCACAAACCAAGGAATATGGAGGGACTAGAAGCTGAAAGTCATCCTTAGTTATTGGGTGCTTCTCCGGTCCCCTGGCTGCCTGGAGTGAAGGACTGTCAGTCATACACTCAGTGGAATCACCCTCATGCTAGCACCAGCCACCGTGATACTCATGGACATTTTGAGGAAGCTACTGGGTAACCACAGCTGCTCATTGATGTGGCACAAATCCAGCTCCTCGAGGTACTGTCTTGAGAATGACTGTTTCAAATAGCTTGTGCTGAATGCTTCTTTTTTTACAGGCCTCCAGAAACCTTAGAAAACCCTAGACCCCTCAGACCACTCAGACCAGAGGGGTAGCATTACTTGGTAGCCCAGCAGAAGGCCCACAACTGGTGTAAATACAGTCCTTCATTTATGCGACTCAATAAAAGGCTCCTCTCCAACGGTCTTCTCTTGCCTGCCTTTGATTTTTGCCATTCACACAGTAGTCTGAGATGATAGCATGAAGTAGGAAAAATCGGATACAGTAATGCAGCTTCAGAGGCAATGGCAGATGTGTCCCTGTACTGTGGCAATGGCAATAAAGACAGGAAGCCACCCAGTAGCTCCAGAGCAACCTTCCTAATGCTGCGACCCTTTAACACAGCTCCCCATGTTGCGCTGACCCCCCCAACCATAAAATCATTTTCATTGCTACTTCTTAACTATGATTTTGCTACTATTATGAATCATAACGTAAATGTCTGATGTGCAGGATATCTGATATGAGATCCCTGTGAAAGGGTCCTTTGACCCCTAGAGGGGGTCACGACTCACAGATTGAGAACCACTACTCTGATGACTAGGGAGTCTTCAGGTCAGAAACAACAAGGAATGGGGACAGCAGAAAGTAGAGACCCTGGGAGTTGAGAGAAAGCAAGAGAGGGATGAAGCTGAAAAAAGACAGCGATGTTCACTGAGGCAGGAAGACCCACCTAAATGCAGGCCGTACCACTCCCTGGCTTGACTGCAACCTGAATAGAAAAGGAGAAAATGAGTACCAGCGTTCACCTCTCTTTGCTTCCTGGCTGTAGATGTGATGTGACCCGTGGCCACGCCTTCTGAGCCATGATAGAGGATACACTCAAACTGTGAGCCCTTCCTTCCTTTCTGCCCCTCACCTCCACAACCGAGACAAGGTATCTCTGTGTAGCCTTAGATGTCCTGGACTCGCTTTGTAGATCAGGCTGGCCTTGAACTCACAGCGATCCACCTGCCTCTGCCTCTCTGAATGCTGGGATTACAGGCATGCACCACTGTGCCCCAGCAGCCCTTCCTTTCTTCAGCTTCTCTCTCTCTCTCTCTCTCTCTCTTTCTCTCTCTCTCTCTCTCTCTCTCTCTCTCTCTCTCTCTCTCTCTCTCTCTCTCTCTCTCTCTCTCTCTCTCTCTCTCAGGTGTTTTGTCACAGAATTGAGGGAAAATAACCAATACACATACCGCCTGCTGCTTGCCATTGTTTGCTCTCCTTTCCACCTCCAGAACCTAAGTAAGAAACACAGGAGCTGTCAAGTCCCAGGACTCACGATGACTAATGCCCAGGTTTGTGGGCATCCAGGCTGAGTGTGTAATTCCTAACTCTCTGACTGCTGAAAGACTTGAAGCTGCAGCACCTGAGTCTGCCATGGCAGCTCCTATGCGATGTGCACTCTGTCCAGATTGCCAGCCTTGGAAGAGGTTCCCCTTGAGTGCCCATGTTGCCCATGATCCAAGGCCCCAGAAAGCTGATTAGTGACCATCTTAGACTTCTTCATTATGGCTCTGTTGGCCCCACTGCTTTGTTTTTGGCAACACTCAGTTATTTCCAGGGTTGCTGGAAATGCAACCTACATCGAGAAGCAGGGCCTAAGTAGGAAGAAAATTTACAGGAATCTCCCCCAACAAATCAAGTGGCAAGGGTGAGGTAGAAGGAAGCTGGGGATACATTCTACTTAAACTTTTTTTTTTCAAAGAAATCACAAGGCTGGACTTTCTGCCCAGTTTGAAAGAAAGGAGATCTAAGAGAAGGTCATGACCCCTGGGTTGGGTGAGACCATTTAACTGCTGTCTGCACTGGCTCAGATAACCATCTCTGGCTCTGAGGTAAATCTTCCCTCATCTCCTGTCTCTAGAAGACTAGGTTGTTCAAGAGTATGGAGTGCAAAGACTTCGTAGTTGGAGTTTCAGAGGGTTGGGCTGGCAAGCTAATTATGGATAAGATTTTGCACTGCCCAAACCGGTAATAACTGGGTTAGTCCTCAAGAATTGTGTTCAAGTAAATTGTCCAAGGAAGACACTGTGAGGGTCAGGAAGATGGCTGTCAGCTCTGCGCAGAGGGAACCTGCTTCAAAACTGCACCTACGCCTTTGTCCGGTGGTTTGAGAGGGACCTGCTCTCTGCATGTCACGGCATGTCATGTTCTTCTTGGAGGGGACTCTAAAGAGAGTATTAGGTATCTCTGTGCCCTCAATGCCCATCACACTACCTGGATGTGGTCAGTAAACTTTCTCTGAGAGTGGATGGTGATGCTCCTAATGATCTGCTGTTATTGCTAAGGTCCACTGTGCACCTGGAAATATAAACGCGACACCCGTCAGATTTTCTAGCTTCAACTGAGATTGACTCATTAGCCCTAGTTCACTAATGTAAAAGGTCAGAAAGAGTCTTCTTCAGCAAATAATTTTTCATTAAGTTTTCTCCTTAAGTGTGGATGAGTGTTTCGCCTGCATGTACGTCTGTGCACAGCATGCATGCCTGGCGCCCATGGAGGCCAGAAAGAAGGCGTTGGATCCACTGGTACTGGAGTGTCAAAGAGTTGTGAGCTGCCAACAGGCATTGGTACTCGAATGCAGGTCCTCTGCGAGAGCAGCCAGTGCTCTTAATAGTCGAACCATTTCTCCAGTCCCTTCTACCACCTGCCAGAAAGTATTTTTTCACCTTAAAAAAATTATTTTTGGCAGTTTTGAGGACTGAGCCCAAGTCCTGACACTGGGGAAGTGTGTGTCTGTGTGTGTGTATTTGCACATGGGTGTGCATACACCCAAGTGCACACACCAACATGACACACGTGTCATGGATACTGGAGATCCAAACTTAGGCCTTTAGGCTTCTGTAGTAGGCACTTCGCAGACTGAGCCATACCCCCAGTGCCACGAAGAATTTCACTGCTGTATTAGAATTCTTTTTTTATTTTTTCTTACGAGAGAGAAAACGTCTTCTCTGAGTTATAAGGTTTGAGGTGATATCTGAGGAAGTAAAGCAAAGTGACTAAAGGTTAAAAAGTTATATGGAATGCCATGATTTAATGCACAGTTTGAAGAACAATGTGCACGTGGCATTGAGAGAGTAGGTCCTTAGTATAAACACACATGAGAGGTAGTGCCTGTCATTACTGTTACTTGGCATGGATCTCTGTTCTTCAGTGAATAAAATATGATGCTTAGAAGGACTGGGGAGAAGGCCCAGCAGTGGGGAACATGTATGGCTCTGGCTGAGAACCCAAGGTCAGTTCATTTTAGGTGGCTCACAACCACCTTTTTGTTTTGTTTTTCAAGACAGGGTTTCTCTGTGTAGCTTTGGATGTCCTGGACTCACTTTGTAGACCAAGCTGGTCTCAACCTCACAGCGATCCACCTACCTCTGTCTCCTGGGTGTTGGGATTGCAGATGTGCACCACCACGCCCGGCTCACAACCTCTTATATTATTCCATCTCAAGGGTCATCTGACATCTCTGGCTTCTTCGATGCCTGCAATCATGTGCACATAATTAAAAATAATACAAATGCAATTTAAGAACCAAATAATATGGCTTGCAAGCACACTTACATGAGATGGTAATATTTAGCACAGTAAAGGGATATTTGGGTTTGATAACTCAAGGAAGAGTTCTAGATGAACTGTTTGCATGCAAAGAACAACACACAGTCAGAGAAGAGCTCATACACTTAAACAGAGTTCCCCAATTAAGCTTGCCACTTAAGGATATATTTTGAATCCCCTACTAAAGCAAAGGAGAGTTCTTCCAGGTGGCAGTAAGATGGCCATTTTGATTTGTAGTGTTGTCTTCTTATCATGGCCTATGCAAATAAGATTGAATCAATAAGCTAAATTAGGGTGCTTGCACTGGGCCTGGAAACATGGGCAAGAACATGACACAATAAGGTAACAAAGTGATCAGATATACTGGATAGCAGTGATTGGACCAGCTTCCAAGAGCATGTAGAGAGCACACTCAAAGAATTCTACCTGTAGAGGGCTACAGCTGATGGCCAAGCCTCCAAATGGTCAAATAAGCAACAGGCAGATGAACAGAAGGGAACTTCTGGTATTAACATCTCAGGGAAGCACAACCTTGCCTGACTCCTGTAAGTTTGAGCAGAGCATGGTTAAGATAATCCAGCACACATACTTTACCATTGGGAAGAGTTACAACTCTTGACTTTAGTCACCAACAAGAGATGAGAAAGGAACGTTCCTTGAGTATGTTAGTGGTTTAACTGTTTCTCAAACCTGGCTACACCAAAGGAACACCCAGAACCACGCTAGACAATGCGGACACTGGTCCACATGCCCAGCCTACTCAACGGAGATCCCGGTATTTGTGCTAAATCAAAAGTGTGCAGGTGATCTATGGACAGCCATTCCAGCATGCCCTGCCCTGCAGTACTGCCGCCATGCTGGGGTATTTTGGAGGTTATTCTGGTGTGTGTTACTGGCCCTGAAGATCTGGTTACACCTATCCTTGCTTTGTAAACCTGCCTAAGACATACTCAATTGGTTGATTAAACAGCCTATGCCTGGGCAGGGCTGAATGGGGTAGGCGTGGCTAAGGTTCCCAGGCCTTTGGGTTCAAGAGAGAATCATGGGAGACAAAAGACTGGAAGAGAGGAGGAAGGAGGACACCAGGATGGGTTAGGTGGAGAAGGAACCTCGTGGGACTAGAGAAAGGACTCCAATCATAGAGTGAAAAGGCCCAGGTGAAAAATACAAGCAAGTACCATGGGATTATGTATGGAAGGTAGACCAGATGAGGAGGATTAGGGCAGATGGCATTGGACGGGGGCTGGGAGATGCATGGGAGATATTGAGACAGTGTAAGTGAAACATCTGCCCGGCCCAAGGTAAATAAGGCAATTATAAATCTAACAGGTGTCTGTGTCTTATGATTTGTAATAGCGGGTTAGATAATACCGCTGTGATAATCTTAGGGCTAATAATAAACATTATGTAGCCCCATTTTTTTTATTACACCCTTTATTATTCTTAAATGGTTTCCAGGGGCACCAGTGTCCCTTGCCAGGTAGTCTGGCATCTTCATGAGCTTCAGATCAGAGGGAAATCCTTCCAGCTCTACACTCTGTCTAGATCTAGCTTTGACTTCTTTATAGGGGCAGAATGGAGGACAAGAAGATCCCTGATAAAGAGAGCAGGGACCCATCATCAGCCAGACTAAGAGTCTGTCAGTCTTTGGTCACCTGTCACCTGTCACCTATACAAAGGGACTCTCTGCCTCAATTTCCAAATTTTAAGATGTGAGAATTCTTCCAGAGGGCACGTGTAAAGGGTTTACATGATGCACAGGTGTTCTGCTGACACCAGATGTAACTAGTAAGAATTTCCTCAGCCAGATCACCCATTTTGCCTTCTCAGGCCTATCGCTTGACCTGAACCCGCCTGCTCAGGAAAACAAATGAGCTTCCATCAACAGCATGTTGCATTTGCCACTTTTGTGATGTCGTGACAGCAATACCTGAGGACAACTTAATGCTTTTTGGCTCACAGAGGGAGGACAGTCCATCGTGGTGGGGGAGGCACAGAGGTGGGAAGTGGTCCTTCTACAGTGAGTAGGAACATGCAGCGGAGACTCCTTACATGATGGCTGACAAGGAAGCAGAAAGCACAAGCAAGAGTCAGGAGTGGGCATAGCCTAGTCATGCTAAGACCCAAGCCCTCGACACCTACATCCACCCTTAGGCCCCCTGTCCACAGCTTCCAAAATAGTGTCATCGGCTGGGGAAGACGAGCTGTTCAAATATGGAAGCATCAAAGGCCCCGGGTCCCTCGGGGCTCTAATTCATTACCCAAACCCCAAGGCTCCTGAGGCTCAAGAGGTTAAAAGGCTCCCCCCTCCCCCACTCACCCAGCTGAAAAGGAACATATACAAACAGGGCAGTGGCAAATACATTTGCCCCGAGGACTCCCCCAAACACTTTTTAAACGGTTAATATGAGGAGCGGAGAAAAGTTTGCCCTTTAAGAAGAAGAAGAAAAAGAAATTAAGGACAGACATTTTGAAACTGCGAGGGACGGGGAAATAACACCACCCACACTCTCCATTACCTGAACATTGGGCCATTCGCCAAAGAAAAAGCCCCACAAACACAACCATCGATTATCAGCCTCCCCCTTGGGCGGGCATCCACGTTCCTGGCCACCCCATTTAAAGCTGCAGCGACATGATTATGCCCCTCCCCCATCATCTTCCTATACCTTTGTAACCTTTTCACCTTCCACTGCTGTGGTTTTTGATTAAGCTCATTGTGGCTCTTCCTTCCTCACTACCGTGTAAGCTCCTCCTGGGAAGCGATGCTTAACTCTATTTACTTTCATACCTGTCTGTCTGAACCGACTGGCACCCGCTGGCAAGGGACAAATAAGCAAAGGAATAATTTCTCTTCATTCAGGTCTAGACAGGTGTCTGTCATAAATGTTGAAAGTGAATGTTATTTACGTAACGAATATGTAGTCTCAATTTTTATTTATGTTTATGTGTTTGTAGATTCGTGTGTGTATCTGCCACCTGGGGAGGCCGGAAGAAGGCGGCAGGACCCTTGGAGCTTGAGTGAGAGGTTGTTGTGAGCTGCCCAACAGGGGTGCTGAGAATCAAATTTGGGTCCTCCGTGAGAGCAGCAAAGACCCTAACCATCTCTCTAGCCCCTTGTTCTCCAATTACATAATGGTCTATAGAATGGATTTTAAGCGTAGCTTCAGGTGCCCAGGTGTGTAATGATGTGGAGCTCGTGTGAAGACAAAAGATAAGGTGGAACGCTCTCCTTGAAGGCAATCGTGCCGGATTTCTTCTGCTGGACCCTTGAATGTCTCTGCTCTCTTCTTGCTCAGTACCCTTGGACCTGACCCTCTTGAACTACATAGTGATGCCTGAAGCTCCCTTGTCTTTTGAGTCACTTCAGGCAAAGGAGCAGGCTGAGACGCTCCTCTCCCACTCTGGGCTCTCAGAGCTGGTTGGCTGCGTACTTCTATTGGAAATGTCTCTCTGCCTCCTTCTAGGGACCTTCTCCTTCTCTGCTCCTGCTGGGGGTGTTTTGTTGTTGGTTTTTGTTTTTGTTCTTAAAGCTGCTCCTCTGCTTGTCCCCTGTGGAGTAATAGCTGTCCAGAGTTCTTCACTTGCTTCCTTGGTCTTCCTTTCTCTGCCCACACCTTTAATAAATATTCCTCGGTCACTCCATTGAACATGCCTGGGCTCCTTTTCAGGTCTCTAACACAATGGAGAAATATGCTGAAAACCAGAAAACCTGGACTCTAATGCCAGTCTTAGCTCTGACTTAGGCAAAGCCAGGGCACCCACTGGGCTCCGTGTCTGCATCAAAAATCTAAGAGTATTGAGCAAGGTGACCTCTATCATCATGTGACTGTAAGAAGGCTTTTTGTTTAGAGAAGAAGTAAGCCTTTTGCCTACTTCCCTCATTGGCTAGAAAGTACCAACTTGATCCATATTCTCAAAAATCCTTGTCTTCCAGGAACTCACCCCCTCCCTCCCCCATACCAGGAGCTGCTTTCCAGCCTCACACTAAAGCTGAGGTTGGCAATGATTAAACAGGCAAGACCCAGTTTCCAGTCAGCAGCCTCCTAGAAATTCAAATTTACATTTAAAAATTTATTATTACAAAATTAGTACATTTTATAATAGAAAGAATGAGAGCATACAGCTGTCCAAAAAGATATTTGCTCTAGAATTTATAATTGATGTTTCTAGACTTTTCATTCATTAGTTGACCCATAGACACTTACGTATGTAAGTTCTGACGTATGTCAGTCTTTTCCAGGCATGCAGACCCAGAGATAAACTTGCAGTGCTGTGAGATGTTTAGTGGAACTCTGGATGATACCTTAGTTGTCCCCTTTAGCCAAGCAAATTAAAATTCTCTGGAAAACAACATCTCTTCTGCTGTGGGCAATTCAGCAACAGGATCCCTTAGATCCTGGAGGAGTGGATTTCATCCAACCTGTTGAAAACAAACCAGACCCTGCCCCAGACTTAGCTTTTCTGTCTTAGGTCTTCTGACCTCCAGCTGCTTAGTGAGGAAGAGTGCAAATTGCCAACACAAAATAACAGTGAGATCTGATGGAAGATAAAGGAAATCCCCTGGGAAATGGGAAGTGTTTGGCCAGATAACATCAGAGTTTGTAAAGTAGGTGTGTGAACCTACAATCCCAGCACTGGGCAGCAGAGACAGGTGGATCCCTGGGGCTCAATGGGAAGCCAGCCTAACCTGTGAGCCTCAGGTCCCAGTGAGACACACACATACACACACACACACACACACACACGTATATAGTACATATATATGTAAATATATTGTGTGTATATATTATATACATATATATTGTGTCTATTATATGTCTGTGGTGCTTTGAAAGAAAATGTTCCCCATATGCTCATGTATTTGAATACTTGGTCACTAGTTAGCGTTGCTGTTTGGGAAAGTTTAGGAGGAAATACGTCACTGGAGGTCGGCTTTGAGAGTCTAAGGACTTATACTATTTCTCGTTTCTCTGCTCTGTGCTTGTGGTTCAGGAAGGAAGGCCTCAGCTTCATACTTTAGCTGCTCTCCCTGCAGCCACACCTCCCTGCTGTGACGATGATGGACTCTACCGCTAAGCCAAAATAACTCCTCCTCGAGTTCTCCTGGTCCTGATGTTTTATCATAGAAGCAGGAAGGGAGGGAGAGAGACTCCCACACTATGAGCCTCATGTGTTTGACACTAGGAGCCTTGGAGGCTGTGAATTTATTTGTTCTACTTTGTTGAAAGCTGTAGGCCACAGACAACATTGTGAATGTTGAGTCTATGATGATAACACATATATACTATTTACAAACAGATAGATGATAGATGATAAATATATAGATTAGATAGATGATACATACATACATACATACATGATATTGATCTCATCTTTAAAAAACATTTCATGAAAAGGTAGAAGAGAATCTGGTGAAAATCCTCCATCTCATTGTAATGAATATATGTTTGTTTTCTGTTTTATCTTACGGTAAGGGATTTTTTTAAGTTTTAAAGTAAAAATAATTATAAACCTTATTGTAAAAAAAATTGCAAATAAAAGAAAGACATCCCACGTGGAAATGAGCCAGACCCAAAGTCTACACATCTCAAATTGCTTCTATAAGTAAGAACAGCCGTTCTGAAGATATGAGGCTTCACACTGGATTTTATGCTTTTACTGTCAGGTGCATTTTTATATGCTTATCCACCATCACAGATGAAAAACTTAAAAACTAGATGTATGTATATAGGTCTGTGGTGGTGAGATGTGTGTGCATGTGTGAGTAGGTGCCCCTGAAAGCCAGGAGAGGGTGTAGGATACCAGAGTTGACGTGACAGGCAATTGTGAGTTATCCAACACGAGTACTGGAAACCAAACTTTGGTTTTCTACAAGAGCAGTACTTGTTCCTAACTATTGAAACATCTAGGGATTTTTTTAAAAAAAATATTGTTTCTGTGTGTGTGTGTGTGCGTGCATGCATATTTGCAGACAAACAGGCTGCAAAAAAGTGTTAGGACTGGAATTATAGGTGTTTGTGAATCAACTGACGTGGGTTCTGGGAACCAAACTCAGTCACCTGGAAGAGCAGCAAGTGCTCTTAACTACAGGGCTGGGTGGGGATTTTTAAACACAGAAAGCGATATGGGGCAGAGGGGAAGCTCTGTGAACCTGCAATGACAGGAGAGATTCTTTTTTTTTTTTAAGGAGTGCTCAAGCGAAGAATGAAGCTCGTCACCGCCATATGGAACAAATTGCTGTAAAACAATTACCTTGAATTCAAGAGCTGGGACTTGGTCCAGGGGGTTTTGTTCACAAGAATTGTAATTCAAGCTTAGTTTGTTACACTGCTGTCTTTACACCGGTAACCACCAGCGCACAACACCACAGCCTCCCCTCTCACTGCGAACATGCATCGTGACTGAGACCCCAACACCTGCTCCTAAACATTCTCACCCAGGTCAAACGGTCCCCATCATATATCGCTCATTCTTTAGTAACCCTGGGCTGAATCGGGCTGGTCATCAGAAGATGGACCATCAGGCCAATGGGCCTTGTGTGTTTGACACTGGAGACCTTTTCTACTGTGAAAATGTTTAGACCATGATGATGACAAGTCCCCAGATTTTAACCAGTTCAGTCACAGCAAAACCTTAAGATGGCTGAGGCTTCGCTTTAGCTACCACCCTGGCATCTGTGTGAATGGCCTTGCTAGAAGTGTGCTGAGCACGGTGCCCTCATGGCAACGAAGAACCATGGACTATGTGAGCAACAGGGCTTTGATAGCTGCACCAAGGAAAAAGAACTATTAGTTTTAGGTAAAGTTGATCATAGAGAAATACTGAAGTTTGTTTCATGTCTGAGGGAGGCCAGTTGAAAGAAGAGAGGGTAAGGCCTTGTAGAGGTCCTCTGAGCCACACCTGTGCTTTTGTCAACAGGACACCTTAGGGCTTGGATAACTCCTCAGCAACTCACAAGGGCATGCTCTGCAAAGGTCAGCGCTGTGCTAACCCACCCATGGCCTCTTCAGAGAGGCTCCACCCTGCCCACACTTTCTGCTGAAGGGGCAGGACTAGGAACCCACGGGATACCCGGTGGCTCTCTCTATTGACAGATGACTGGCCCTAGCTGAGAAGCCCAAGCCTATGGCAGCCATCCCCTAGGTTGGTCCAGGAGTTACAACCCGTGCTGAAAGATGAGCTGAACCAACGTTCTTTCTTAGGGCTCTGAACTTGAAACAATCAAAACATCAACCGTTTGTTTCAGAAGATGTGCTATGTTGCTTAATCCTAAGAATTAAAACAACAACAACAAAAAAAGCCACAAGCTTCTCCTGAGGGAGGCATAGAAGCCCCTAGGGATATCTGTAAGTTCTACTGTCTTGAGGCCAAGATTTAATATGCTCCTTGCTCTTGGGGAGGAATAACTCTTTACTATTAAAAATATACATCCAGACATAAGATCCATGGTTTTAGGTTGGCCTGAGTAGACTTTTGTGCTCCAGAAAACACACACACACACACACACACACACACAAACAGAAGCCCAGGGAAACCCGTGGGAAATTAAAGTCCACTGCTAACCGAACTGCTGGGCCAGGAGGCCTTCTTCGGAAAGCAAAAGAACTGCAGTAACAAACTGGTGAGGTCTCGGCCATTACTAGGAAGGCAACGGGCACCCCCAAAAAAGAAAAAGGGGAACTGAGAGTCTTTCAAGATGATTTGAAAAGTTGGTGTGTGTTCCTCCCTGTCAAGGGTGCAGCCACCATTGAGCCGTGACTGGAGATGAGGTGGCCTCACTGAGACATCACGAATGAATGACTCCCACACACACTAACAATGGAACAATGGTAACTTGATGAATTCTTTAAAAAAAAAAAAGTGCTAAAGTCAGGGCATGCCTGCAGGGCCTGGTATTGGGGTATTTTTTTTTGGAGGGGGGTGTTTTTTTTTCCATTCAACTTTGAGGTGAAAAACATTATCCTTTATTATAAAAGACATGTCCCTATACATGTGACTATTCAGGGTGACTAAATGCAACATCCTTTCTAAAACTTCTCAGTGGTGCTACTTCTGAGCCAAAAATATTTCATGGTTCGCAGAGCAACACAAGTTGGCCTCTATATAAATATATCAGTTTAGAAGCGGAATTACCCTTGTGTTCAGTGCACAAAAAAACATCTTACTAATTGGGAACTAAAATTGGTAAATAGGAAGTTTTACTGCTCGTACTAACTTTCCCATGACCGTAACGTAAGAATTATACCTTCTGGCCCCGGTGAAGCTAGTGGCGGAATGGTGAAGATATGGGCTTTGGAAACAGATGAGTCTAAATTCAAATCTAACCTCAATTGTTGGGTAGTCATGGCGCCCAACCAAGGCCTTCCCATGACTTCTTTTATTGTCATCATCATCATCATCACATTTTATATTGTTTAATTTTGAGATTATAATACAATTAAAACATTTCCCCCTTCCCATCTTCCAAAGTCTCCTGCATGCCCCTCCCCACCCTCCTTCAAATTCATGACCTCTTCTTTTGTTAATATTGCACGAACATATGTGGAACATTCCCACACCTAAAGCCCCAGGGGAGCATTGAGGAAGACAGAGCAGGAAGATCATAAGGACCAGAGGATTCGGAAATTTAAAGTGAGGTGGTGTCTCCTAGCTATGTTAAAAGCCACACCCCTAAAGTTTTGCCAGCATGGCTGCCAAAAGATGAGCCGAACGAGGACAAGGACAATATCAATGAATATGCCAAAGCAGATGGGGGAAGTCCCACAAGGCCTCAACCCTACGCAAAGACCTACAGGCACCTGAGTAAAGTTGGGAGCAGGAGAGCAGTCCGCCCCAAGGAAGAGTACACCAGTTGGTTATCAGCGACAAATGGTCAGCCGGAAACATACATGTAACGTGGATCAAACAGCTTCTATTTAGCTTCTTTATTCTTAAAGCAAGGTGCTGATTGAAGTAAAAACAAAAAGACACCCCTCCTCCCTGCAAAAAAAAAAAAAACCAACAAGAGTAGAGAAAGCAGGAAAGGAGTGCATGGGAGTTCTTTCCATAGTGATGTGCTCCTTCGACAGAGGAAGCATGGAGATGTAATAAAGAGAACCTGTGCACAGTCGTTTAAGAAAGGAAGGGGTGCACATTCCTGAGCGTGCTCAGTTGGGGAGTACATTTCTGGGTGTGCTCAGTGTCAGGCACAGCTGAAGGAGAAAAGGTGTCAGACGGGACATGTGCTGCAGGCACAGAGCCTGTTGTCAAAAGGGCAAAATGGCAAACAGGACAACCTCTGGGCACGCTCAGCTTACATTATAAAGATTAATGGAGAAGAGCATTTCTGGGCATGCTAAGCTTTCTTTAAAGAAAAAGAACCAAAACCCAAACAAACAAACAAAAACAGTTTTACTGAAACCAAAGACAAGGGTACTTCAAGGTCATGTTAAGTTTAACTACCATCAAAGTAATGCCAGGCCTGTATGGTGTAGTCTACAAGTGCTTGCTGTCAGTATTTAATTTCTCTTATTGGACTTACCGAGCAAAGTGTTCAGACAGACCATTTTCGTTCAGGTGTTCAGCTGGGCGTGTCCTCTTGTAATCTTGTTGGAGATCCCAAAGCAAGGGAAGAGGGAATTATCCTGATTTCACAGTGGCCCAAATGGGGCTTAACAAAAGTAAGTTAATTTGCTGCCTTCCAAATAAAGAGCAGAGTTGGGATTCATTTGTTCGTTCGTTCAGTGTGCTTTTATTGAGTGCTTGTTCTAATGCTGGATGCTGGGATACTCGGGGCACCAAACCCGTACCTTCATTTACAACCTTTCTCTCTTCCAGGGAAGAGAGCCTACACTTGACCTTGGCAGAGGCGATTTGTCAGAACAAGAAGCTCCCTAAGTAACACAGCAGTCTGACAGCAGCTATGACATGTGACGAAGTCCCTTGCAGAGCCCCTTCCAGCGCCACCCCTGTGGTCCCCCTGAGCTTCACCAGCACATCTTCCTATATAGGAGTTTCAATTCCAGGTCACCTTTGTTTCCTCTCTAGCCAACTCAGAACAAGACTTGTTTGTGGGTAAGAAGGGCCAGACCCCCATGAAAGCTTTATTTTCCATTTCCTCCTTCCAAGGATTTCTTTCCTCAGCTACTCAGTGGGGTAAAGGGGAGCTGGTACCGCATTTCCAAATGACACTTTAAGGAAGGTGACATGAGTTTGCCAGGATGTCACTTGATCTTGAAACTCTTCTGACAATGCTGTTCTTGCCACATGAGAGTTGGGGGTGGCTTCAAATGCACACCCCATCCATTAGAAACCCTGTGTTACCTGAATCAAAACACTCCAATTCTCTGCACCTCCATTTCTAGATTCCCCCCCCCAATGGGAACTATGATAAGACCTGCTTTGTGGACAGACCATGAGAAGCATGTTTTAGGGTTGAAACACATGAATTAGCTACTCAACTCCCTGGGTGATTAAAAAAAAAAAAAACAAGTTCTACAAATGAGAAAGATGATACAGACATTAGGAGGCAGCTGGCCAAAAAATGGGACCATCTCTGCATTTCTACTCAAGCCAAACCC
This sequence comes from Pachyuromys duprasi, assembly GCA_028658305.1. Taxonomy (NCBI): domain Eukaryota; kingdom Metazoa; phylum Chordata; class Mammalia; order Rodentia; family Muridae; genus Pachyuromys; species Pachyuromys duprasi. The sequence goes on along the minus strand of CM053756.1, from coordinate 41,928,744 downwards.
TGCATTTTGGTGTTGCATCTCTGGGCTGAGTTCCACGTTCTCTGCCTGGGTGGTCCCAGCCTCCCAGGATGACCAACTTGTAGAATCCATGAGATTCTTCTACCAAGTGTATTACCTTTCCCAAGGGCAGAAACGCAGCTCTCCTGACCTCACTTGGCACTGGGCGAAAGGTTTGCAAACCCTCTAGGGGCAACAAGCTCTCTTGCAAATGAAGAGACTTTTAGCAAGACCATCTTCAGAGGTATTCTTCCTCTGTGGCTTATCCTTCAGGAATGGGCTACTTAGACATCAGGGTTTTGTTTAATGGCCATAGCTTGCTAAAATACCCTATTTGTTCCTGTAGAAAAGAAACAAAAATGTTAACGACAGCACAGATTAAAAAAAGTTCTGGGACATGACAAGCAGTCAACATGACTGTTGACATCAGCAGAGACCATAGAAAAATGGGTTAGGCATAGGTGTTGTATTCTACAGGAATGACTAGAACAGCTGTGTCAGGCTCATGGAAAACCTGTCTCTAACTCAGTGGTAAAGGAAACCCAGTCACCTCCTCTTAGTGGCTCAGATCATTGTAGGCCAGTGACTCCTGAGTTTGCCTCCCTCTTTGGATTAGAACGTCATGTCGCTCTGGTCTGCTCTTGCCACTGGCTCTGACATAAGGCCTGGATGTACACTTCAACAGGGTGCTCCCTGGCGGAAAGACTGCGACCCCATGAGCAAATGCCCCCAACTTACCGACTTGCCTCCCTCGTGTGTGAATTTAGGTTGAGATGAGCCAGGGGTTTTCAAGGGAGGTGGAGATGGAATGGCAAGAGAGATGGGCAGAACAAAAACCCATGCAGTGTTTACCCCAAGCTCGATGCCAAAGACATGTCTGCCGCGTGACACATCCAGGAACAGTCACAGTTGTCCACACCTGGAAACAACCTAACATTCAGCATTGTGGAGTGACTCTGCTTCTAGAACACAGATCCCGTGGACTACTACTTGGCAGTGAACAAAATAAAGAACAAAACTGCACACAGCAACTACAGTGGATCCAGACACATACCCGGTGCCATCTCATTTGATTTTGAAACGTTTCGAACTAACTTTTGCTGAAGGAGATGAGTACAAAGCTACCCTACCTGGAGTGGAGACAAGGGAAAGGCACAGGGGGATTCGCTGGGTGTTGCAGACGACAGACCGAACACTGCTCAACTGTGCATGCCCTGCAGTGTGCCGGCTGCTGGCGATGTAGCTGGGAGGTAGCTACAGCTGGGAGGTAGACTCCGTCAGTGAGGGAGGCCAGATTGCAGAAGCCGCACATGGAGCGCTACCGTTTTGAAATGTGAGGCTCACTGTAAGAAGAAAAGCTTCATGGAGATCGTCTGTGAGGAGGCGAACAAGGAAGGCCTGATTGTGTTGGTGGAAAACCTCCAAGGAAGTCACAGAGGACACAGACACAAAGGCCAGGTCAGCCGTGAGAATGAAGTGTGCGAGTGGAAAAAGACTGAAAGTGGAAGGGGGGGGGGGTAGGTAGCCTTGCACTCAGATCCAAGACGCTGGATGAATTCTCCTGAGGTTAAACAGGGGGACAGGGAAAAAGAAATGGTCATCCTGTAGCCAAGGGAGGAATGTGGAACAGTTCCCAGGCCTCGTCTAGGAGGCAGTCAAATGGCAATGAAACAGAACAATGTAAATGGCCAAAGGTTTAAGAATGATCTTATTTACATTTCCCCAAGGTCATTGGCTTCTAGAAAGAGGATCAACTAGAAAGAGGCAAGAGCAGAATGCAAGGAACCATGCAGAACTGAGCAACTGTGAATGTCTGAAATGAGGGATATATGAACTGTGCTCATCAACTATGAATGTCTGAAATGAGGGACGCATGAACTACACTGATCTGATCATTGGACCTTGAATACATGTATTAAAATACCACACTGGACTGTACAAATATGCTCAGTTATTACATGTCAACAACAAACAAACAAAAACCCAGTGGAGACCACTGTAATAATCTAAAATGGAAGGGATAGCTTGAGTTAGGATGGTGGTAATGGGAGATGGAAGCAGCAACCAAGACCTTTCCCCGTTTCCAAAGCTAGCTTCTCTCCTTGCCCCTCCCCTTCTCTATGAGAGACGGATGTTTCCAATCTGCTACTTGGAGACTCTGAAGGAAGAGAGTAGGAGGTCGGGCTGTTGCATGTCTATCGGTGAGCAATCGGAGCAGCTGAGGATAGAGACCTATTATATACACCATCCTTGGACTTTCTGGCATCCCTTCTGACACCGCAGTCTCTTGCATATTTCTCTGTTGGCGTCTCTTCATCTGAAACCTCACAAGATGAGGATTCTGGGATTTATAGCTAAGCTACGCACAATGCAAAACAACTTCAAGGACAAGGCTCCAGAGACTAGTACTTACGAAAACCAGAGTCTGTATGATAAAGGTGAGGTCAAAGAGAACGCCTACCCCAACCCATAGTACAACTCTGGGCCAGGCGGTTATGCAGAAATGCTTGAAGTTCAGACATGGATGACTGTAGAGCAAGAATCAGTTGCTAAACTATTAGTGAGCAATGGCTGGGAGAGAGATGGTCGTGTTCCGGAGTCTGATGGCATCCTGTGAGTAGAAATAACCATGATTCTTTTTTTTTTTTTTAACAATATGCATTTTTACACAGACTTTGTTTTGTTTTTTGTTTTGTTTGTTTGTTTGTTTGTTTGTTTTTAAGATAAGGCTTTGTGTAACTCAGGCTCACCATGTCCCTGAAGCTATCCTTGGGCTTCTGACCCCTCTGCTTCTGTCTTCTCAATATAGTGGAAGTTCAGGCACCAACTACCACACTCAGTTTTTACAGTCTTCTCTTTGAACTGTACACCAGTCCTAAGAGCTTGCTAAGGCCTCACATTCATTGTTTTCTGAAGCCCATAGAAGGAGCTGATTTATTAAAAATAGAAACAAAAGGCATGGGAGGTGAACTGCAAAGTCAGCGTGACAAATAAGACTCTCTGATTCGCAATCTGGAGTTCCTTTGCAGGGGTGGGTTTGATTTACCTGGAAGGTGCCCTTGATGTAGAAGGCACCAGGATGCAGCTGTCTAGAGTTCACCCTGTCTTGTAGCCCTGGCCTGTTTGGGTGGACAAAGCCTTTCTGAGTTGTTTTCAGTGGCCAAATATTCCTGACACTTGAGTTATTCTGAACCACACAATGAGCACTTTGTACAGGGGACTTCATACATTTCATTCAGCTGAATGTAATGAGAATAATGTAAGTGAAAGTATCGTGTGCATTCCTCAAAAAAAAAAAAACAACAAAACAGATATTGTTGCAATGGAAACATCCAATCTTGATAGAGATACTGTGGGCACAGTGCTTTACAAACCTGCCTGATTTTTTCATGTCTCTTGCTATATCACAGCAGCAAGGGCATCTCCCATTTTCCTAGGAATCACAGCAGGTATTCTCAAACTTGGAAGACCTCAAAATCGATTCTATAATCCTATGGCTTAAACTACCCTTTCTTGCTGTCTTGTATCATCTTATGTATGCCCTGGCCATTTCTACAACCTCTTTGGTAGGAATTAGCTGTGTATCACCAAAAAAAAAAAAAAAGACACCAGAATCAAGCCCAACCCTTGTAGGCTTGTATGGCCTCATCTAGAAATAAGGCCTTACAAAGGTACTCATGATGAAATAAAATTGTGAGAGGTGTCTTACTCCATCCAGTCCAACTGATGTCATATGAAAGGAGGTAGGGGTGGAATTGGGAACCAGAGACAGACATAGAGGACACATGCCTAGAAACATAGGGAGAACACATAAAGCTGCCAAGGAAAGTTCAAGGCTACTAGAAGCTTAGAGAGATGTCTGGAATCAACCTTCTCTGAAACATTCATATGGAGCAACGGCCCAGGGGTAACTTGACCTTGGGCTCCTGGCTTCCATGATAGTGAGGCAACAGGTTTCTGTCATCTTAAACCAGCTAATTGTGGTTCATACTAACAGCAGTTAACATGCCCACTAAGCATACATACACTTATACCCAGAAAAATGGCAGGGTTTTATCTATCTGTGTGTGTGTGTGTTTATGTGTTGGAAAGAGATTTGTTGTTTTGCTTGCTGTTTTGCAAAACTCAAGATTTCATTGAATAAACGTCCAATGGAAGAGGCTGGTGTGGACAACATTCTGAGTGGCCTGAAGAATTGAGAGGTTCTTTCCCATCTTAGATGGGGTTCTCTGTAAAGGAGAGGAGATGGTGTTTACTGAACTCATTAAGCATTGTACTAGTTACCATGGCTACATTAGAAGTCATCTCAAAGCTAGGAGTCTTAAAATAGCAGCCTTCACTTGTTGTCTCCGTCGCCTTGTGTGGATCAGGAGTTGGGGGCAGCTGCAGTTGGGCAGATCTAACCCAGAGTTTTTGTGGTGGGCCCTGTGACAAGGTAGCTGTACTTGAGCCTGTCTCACAGGTGTCTCTGCTCATCCATCTGTCCCCTGATCTGGCAACTCAAGCACCTGAATCTCCTTGTCTGTCTCTCTATCCCATTTCTATTTCCTCATGTGACCAATCAGTCCCCAAGGTGTGAATGCACTTGTGTGTGTGTGTGTTTATTTTTACGTCTGGTTAGAAAGAAATGGGAGAAGTTTGTGAACCTTTATCATCGCCTAGGACCTGCTGTCAGACACCATCAGCTCACTTCTGCAGCATTTCATCATCCAAGCAGTCTCAAAGTTCTACTGGGCTCCAGGGGAGGGCTAGACTCCACCCATGACTAAAGAGTGCCATGTATGTATTAGATGCATGGGCTTGGAGAAGCATTGCACTAAGGAACCATTCAACATTAGTGTTGTTAACAGCGTTAATGCACCACAGTGCTCTCCGAGCGTGTCTCGCGCTTACTGGCTGAATGCACTGGGTGCTCATCTTCATTCCATAGATGGTAGATGTTATCTGCACCTATACTTCCCTGGCCCTCACCTTTTTGGCACCTTCCACTTCAACATCCAAATGTCAGCACCTGGCCTGAGAACTCTCCTCACTGGGCTCCGCAGACTATTATGTTCCTGTATGTAGGTTACGTGTGTTGGAGAACAAAGGATTTCCAGGGCCAGACATCAACAAATAAAATCTGATGAAAACAAAACAAATAAAAACCAGAAAGCAAAACATCTACCTTGACAGGACTGTGGGTGGGGAAGCCATTCTGAAGCAAGTTCTAAGGCATATGCTTCACCCTGACCCCCGGAATCTTGGGAGAGTAAGCCAAGCGGCCACAGCTAGAGTTGAAAACACAACTTTGTTTTCTGTCTGTCCTCCTAAACGAACTATATAGTTTTCTGACCTCCTAAACGAACTATATAGATTTGAATCTTTCTGGAACAACCCAAATTGGGCTTGCCTGACTCAAGATCACTCCATTAGTAATCCGAACAGTCATAGTGCTGTGTCTCAATGTGAAAGGGATGTTCTAAGTTGTTGGTAGCCAGGAGCACATTAACTCAGACCTTTCAATCTCCCTGACAGACTGGGCACAAGCTCCCACCCCCTCTCCAAGCCCAGAGCTGTTTTCTCAGGAACACGCTGCCTCTCTTGTTCTCTGACCTCCTAACCCATGCCTGTGAAGAAAGGGTCTAGAGGAAAAGCCCGTTGCTGTTGCCAAATAGTAGCTGTTTTCATGGCTGCTTGTTTCATGGCTTCAGGTACAGATAGCCTGACTTTGGACCTTAAATTTAAAAAAAAAATCCAACAGATTAATATAATTTTGCTCTCATTCCTTTTTTTAATAGACAAGTCTACAATCATTGATTCTATGCTAACTGAATCCCTGCTGGGTGGGAAGCGTGGTGCTGTGCACTTCTTATGAACCTGTTTTCGAGAAGCTAAGAGAAATGAGATGGAACTTCTGCACGGTAAGTAAGCCCACTGCCACAGACTTGTGAATCTCATTCTCCTGAATTCACCCTGGAGAACCCCTTTTTTGAACACTGGCAGCTTTCTGCTTGAGGCATCTTTCCCATTCTTGTTCTTTGCTAGAGGTTGTCTCTGGGACCATCAAAAGCCACCATTGCCAATTTTGGACAGTAATGGTGGGTGGGAAAAGGTTGGTCTCACATACTTGGGTGGAGGAGCCTGAGGTGAGTCGGACAGTAACTTTAGGACTGCACACCAGAACTGATCAACGTTTTCTACCAGAGATGGCTGACATTTCACCACAAACTGTCCTGTTTCGCCATCCCTACTTTACTGTCATGGGTTCCCTCCCGAAACCTGCGCTCAGGCCTTTGTCAGCTACTCAGTATCATCGGCCAGTGTCCCTCCCATCAGCCACTCAGCTCTGCCAGTGCATGCACACTGGTAATGGCTTTTCCATGTGGAGTCTAGAGCATCTGTGAGAGTCGGCGACAGAGCACCATACGAGGAAGCTTCAGCCACAACGAGTTTTCTCAGAGTACTAACCCAGGGAGGAAAGTGGGGTGACAACAATGTGCCAAAGAGGTTCCAATAAAAATAGACTCATTGATAGGGGAGGTCTTCCTCTCCTTCATTCTGATCCTAGTCTATCAGGTCTCATCAGGAGTGGCTGCATTGTCTTCCTCTTTGGCCGGGCAAGGCTGCTCCTCCCTCAGGGGGAGGTGATCAAAAAGCAGGCCAATCAGTTCATGTCAGAGACAGTCTCTGTTCCCATTACTATGGAATCCACTTGGACACTGAACTGCCATGGGCCGCACCTGTGCAAGGGTCCTAGGCTACCTCCATGCATGGTACCGTTTGGACCATCAGTCTCAGGAAAGACCCCTGTGCTCAGACCACTTGGTTCTGTTGCTCTCCAGAGGAGGGACACGGGTGTAGAGGAGGGAGGAAAGGAGGGGTTGGGGCAGGAGGAGGGAAGGAACTACAGGGGTATATAAGGTGAATAAAGTGTAATTAATAAAGAATTTAATAATAAAAAGTAAATAAAGTTGCTATTAAATAAAAAAAAAACAGATAGACTTGTCTATGACTGATCTAACAACTGAGGTCCAAGGACAGGATGGTTACGCGAGCTTGTGATGTGTCCAATGTTCTGCTGTCATTCCATGGAGAATACAAACTGAGTAGGAGCTGGTAGTGGGAATTGGCTCCCCCTGTCTGAGGTACAGGGTAGGGGACCATACCTGTTCTTCTTTCCAACCAATGCTCTGTCTTGCCATTAGTTGAGACTGACCAGAGGCCCAAGAGCCACTTAAAAATGGATTCTTCCACACCCTAGATGACTGTCTTCATGTACAGATGCAGGGATGTGGATGCAGGGAGTCTGGTGCTCTTAACCCAAGAGTTGTGCTTTCCTGGTGTGATCAGACACCGAGTTACCATAAGTAACCCAGTGAACAAGGTACAGATGGTGCCAAGAACTTGTGGACCTAGTATTCTGGTCCCACACTCTCTAAAAATATAGCGTGGAAATAAATATAATTAACAAATTAAATAAATGTAGTTAATCTTTCTCCTTGAGGTAAAGAATAATTTCTTTTCAAGCTTCCCCTATAATAATGATGAGGTAAAGAACAGCATCCTGCATTGTTGGCTGGAGAGGGAAGGAGGGATGCATGGTGGTAGGTTATACTGGACTCTGAAGGATGGCTGTGCTCCTGAAGCTTGGTCCTGGTCTGTAGGGAAGAGGAGGTGTTCAGGGTGTTCAGAGACATGTGAGCACAGGCACCCAGTAAGCTCATTTCCACTGGCTCTGGAAGATGCACAGAACTGAAGGGTTCGGACAATGTTTCCCTCCTGACAGTAATAAGTGTAACCTTTAGTTTCTTAGTTTCCTTAGCTCTGATGTTGGCCTTTATTATCCATCACTGTGTTTCAGACTCTGAAACTGCTCCTCCATAAGCTTGAACTCACTTCTTTTTCTCTTGTCTCTGTCCTCTGCCCTCTAATTTTGCACTCTTTCGACCACTCTCTGTATAGTAAAGAAGGATACAAGCTGGTTCCCATTCCTCACGGCAGTTCCCCTATGAATACATCCTCCCTGCCATCCCAACAGCACCACCAGATTAACATGCTCCATCTCAAACTGTTCCTTGGGCTTTCTGTGCCCCTACCTCTTTGAGCAGCAGTTTAAATCTTCCATCAACCACACCCTCAAATCTTGGAAGAGATAAAGAAAATAGGAAGAGAAAAAAAAAACATATAAATGATTATCGGGCATCTGCTGGGTATTTTCTTACTACCTCATTTAACCCTTATGACGAGCATGGATCTAGACAAGAATTTCTCAACCTGTGGGTCGCGACACCCTCACCAACCCTCAACCTCCAAAATAAATATTTGCATAGAAATTCCTAAAAGTGAGCAAAATTACAGCTATGAAGTAGCAGCAAAAAATAATGTTATGGTTGTGGGGCGAGTCACCACAACACGAGGAACTGTGTTAAAGGCTGAGAACCACTGCTCTGGAAAAAAAAAAAAAAAGGACTCTGTGCATCAGGAAGGAAAGAGGTGCTCAGGGATTTGAAGAAATTTGCAGAAGATGGAGTGTATATATTCAAAATTTGTTGTGTCCCTCGTGAGATCCCGTGTGCCCCTCCCTTACACCTTGCACAGTAGCTGGAGTGTCATGTGGAAAAGCTGACGTGCCCTGGTCCACCGTATAGATCCTGGCCTCAGATGCATTTGAAAAACCGATTCCTTATTCCTTGGGGTGGATGTTGGAAAAGCCACTTCAGTAGCCCTTCCTTAGACACCAAGGGGTTTGAGTTGGTTTTGTGTGGAGATCAGCAGAAAAAAAAACTTCACCAAGGAGATGGTGGGAGGGAGGTGAGAGAAGGGGGTGATGGGAAGGGTGGAGTAAGGTGTGCGCTATGGATGGAACCTGACATTTCAGGGTTTCCATGGAACCCCTCAACTGTCCAGTCCAAGTCAGCGTGAGGGGAGGTACAATTCAGTGTGAGTAACCACGGTGGCGCTTTGTAGCTCTCTTACCCTGATGTGCTCTTAAGCACACTGCCAACAGCATGAAGAACTGCCTGGGGGGGCGGGGTGTTGTAAAACTCGCTTCTCTTCTCAGCCGAGGATTACGCACTCTTACTCGTGATCTACTCGTGATCCATAGTCTGTGCTAAGCCTTCTATGGTGTTGTCTCTTAATCCTCAGGGCAGCCACAGAACAATTTACAGACAGGCAAAGTTGGCTCACCCAGCCGTGTGTAGGGTGCCAGGGTTGAGATGAGTAGAGACAAAACCCAGATCTCCCAGGGTCCTTGCAATTTATAATCCCTCAAAATGCTACCCCAGTACATCGCTAAAAACAAAACAAAAAACAAAAAAACAAAAAACAATGTATGTGTGTGTGTGTGAGAGAGAGAGAGAGACAGAGACAGATAGACAGACACACATACACACACAGAGAATGAGCGTAGCCATTATAAATTTTTTTTAATCTCATATTATCACACCACCTGAAATAACCTAACCACTGTCACCATGTCAACATGTTGACACTCACTTTCCCGGATATTTCTGTCTGTTTTCTATTCTTCCTCAATAGGAACAGAAAGATGGGGTACAACTCTATGACTTTAGTCGTGATACTACATCTCATACATATTTTTTTATTTCGTAAACCAATCTGTGATTTCAAAGGCCACTTAAGACTCCTCATTCCTTGCAACGGATGTGGCAAAATTCATTTCAATGATCCTTAGACGCTCCTGGGTTTTGTTTGGTTTGGGTTTTGTGTTTTGGTTTTTCATCTTGTCATAGAAATATATGTGGTTGAAGACTTCTGGTGAGTTCTACACACCCTCTCAGCACCCCAACCCCAAGTCTTCCACCATGCTGCAGCTGGGAAGACCACGGCCATGGAGAGTGATGCTTTCCTTCTCTGACTTTCTCCTCCATCCAGTGACCAGCTGGCTTGGGTTGTTCCAGGGGTATGGCTATCAGCTTGACAAGATCTCAGTCACATAAGGAGACAGGACTCTAGGAACACCTGCGAGGAAATACTTTACCCCTGTGCATTCATGTGAGGAAGCATGTTAACTGGCTTGACAGAGATGGAAGGACCCACCCAAGGAGTGGGCAGCCCCATTCCCTGGGCTTGGGTCCTAGACTGCATGTTAGTGGAGTTGGGGATAACATAAGACAAGCACCACTTTCATGTCTGTCTGCTTCTTTATTGTGGATGCAAAGGGACCAGGTGTTTCATGTCCCTGTGACCTTGGCTGCTTGCTGTAATGGTCCATACCTTCAAACCATGAGCAAAAATTAACACTGTCGTCTAGAAGTTGCTTTTGTCAGGGTGTGTTATTACAACAACCAGAAAAGAAACCAAGACAGACTGTCTCTTGGGTCTCCCAACGTGCAGTTCTCCCTAGAAAGCCATCAGAGAGTTCCCAGACTCTATCAGGCCCTGATGTCCACTATTCTCATCACCTTACACGCCTTCTCTGGATTTAACATAATCACGATGAATTCACTAGGCATGGAATTGTTGTCTAGCAATGAGGTTTGTGGGGATTCATCCACAACTCCACCACAGTGCACTGTTGGCCTCTGTTCCTAGCAAGGCATGTGGCAGGAGCTTACTGTGGTAAAACAATTAAATAGGTGTTGAAGAGATAAATGGCTTAATGGCTATGAGCACTTGCGGCCCTTCTAAAGGCTCAAAGGTTACTTCCTAGCACCTCTGTTGGGTTGATCACAACTCCCTGTAGCTCCAACTCCAAGTGACCCAATTGCTTCCAGCATCTGAAGGCACATGTACATGTGTGCACATACTAACATGGAAACATACGGCTAATACTACTATACTACCACTAATAATAATAATAACAACAGCTATCTAAATAATTGAATAAATAACTTCCTCATTGAATGGACAAATCTAAGGGCATGAACTTATCTGGTTCTTCTTCAGTTAAACTTTTGGAGTGTCACATCTGAGTTAAAGTTTTTAAGACTTCTCAATTTCTTTCTAGAAATGACTTGACTCCATCTGAGGTGTACAGAGGGTATGGCACCCTGGCCTGTGCCTTCAGTCTGACTGATGCTTATCTTTAGAAAGGTGAAGGATAATGGAATTTTTGTATAACCAAGCTGGGCATCTAAGGAAGTGACATGAAATCATTGTTTTATAAAATGCCTTCTCAAGTCATAGAGAAGCACTTTCTGTTGTGTATTGTCCCAGTTACCTTTATATCACTGTGACAAAAACACCATGACCAAGGCAACTTCTAAAATAAAATGTTTAATTTGAGGTTTACAGTTCCAGAGGGTTAGAACTCATAACCATCATGATGGGGAATGTGGCAGCAGGCAGGCAGAGAGAGAGAGAGAGAGAGAGAGAGAGAGAGAGAGAGAGAGAGAGAGAGAGAGAGAGAGAGAACTGGGAATGGCATGGGATAAGCCTACCCCCAATGAAATAGCTCCTCCAAGACCACACCCCCTAATCCTTCCCAAACAGTTCCACCAACTGGGAGACAAACAATCAAACATATGAGTCCATGGGGGTCATTCTTACCATGCCCTGCAGTTTGCATCTTTACTCTCAGACCGTAGGGCTCCTAAACATACTCTGGCGAACAGCATTGTTTGTTTACCTGCTGTTTGCCCAGGATCTCCTACTGTAACTGGAATGCCAGAGTCCTGTTGCCTGTCACTACAGAGGCCAGTGAGCACAGGCAAGACCTGAATCTTTAAGTTATTCTCTAGTCAGAGAGCTGGAAGCCTGAGAAGGGAGGAGGTTCACACCCTAAAAACTGACCTTCTTTCATCTCCAGCCAGCAGGTTATGTTGGGAAGGAGGACAGGGGAAGACCGTCTTTCCAGAACTCAACCAGCTGGTCCACTCCAGTGGTCAGTTATGCTTCTGAGACTTCTGATGTCTGTACCTCTCATTATCACCTTCCCTCATCCGGTGGATGTTTGAGCTCTGTCACATCTTTATTTGATTTATTTTTATTTCACATGTATGAGTGTTTTGGCTGCATATATGTCTTTGTACCACTTGCTTGTCCAGTGCCCTTGGAGGACAAAATAAGGCTACTGGCTTAAGTTTTCCATTCCTCACTGGGCACCTGGGTTGGGACACAGAAGTAGCTCAAAACAAAGCAACAATAAAAACCATGAAAAGTAAGTACCCGTGAAACTGTTAGAAATACTGTGTGTGTATGGATTCTTTCTACAATATCGAGTACAAATGTGTTTTTGAATACAAAATATCATAGTGTCTCTCTCTATCGTTCCTGTCCATGTCACTGTGTTAATCCTTACCACGATGCATCTGTGCTTTTCCTGTTTTGCCTCATCCAATCCGAACACTGCCCCAGTGGGAGAGATACCACAGTCACTCACAATGGCAGTGCTGGCTTGATTTACGTCATCTTGACACAAATTGTAGTCATCTGAAAGGGGGAACCTTGACTGTGAAAATGCCTTTAGAAGATTGGGCTGGAGGTAAGTCTGTAGAGCGTTTTCTTAACTAATGATTGATGTGGGAGGGGCCAACCCACTGTGGGTGGGGCCATCCCTGGGCAGATTGGTCCTGGGTTCTATAAGAAAGCAGGCTGAGCAAGCTGGTAAGCAGCACCCCTCCATGGCCTCTGCATCAGCTCTTGCCTCCAGGTGCCTGCCCTGACTGAGTTACTACCCTGGCCTAAGCCAAATAAACCCTTTCCTCCCCAAGTTGCTTTGGTTATATTTTTTTTTGTCACAGCCATAGTAACCAAGTAACTAAGACAATGTTACGATAATTACTTAATTACAATAAGACAAAGGGCAAGTGAGTAATTGAAGCAATGAGTTCTTAGCTTACTGGAGTTTATGTAGCTAACCATGATCGGAAGCACTATCGGAATACACACAGCCTTCATTCTCAAGCCTCTTCCCCATCTGAAACATGATCCAACCTCCCATTTCAACAGGTACACCCCCCACCCCCGCACACAACCCACCCACTAAACCCCATTTTCAAGCTTCCTTGAATTAAAACCAATACCTCATACCCAGCTCTTTTTCAAAATAGTCCTAGAGCTGGCTTATGTAAGCATCCACCTAGTGCCCTGTGTCACTTTCAGTGTCTTCATTTCAGTACTCCTTTGGCATTTCAGAGATGATAAAGTGAGACCCACAAAATTCATGCAGCTTGTCTACACATAGACAAGAAACAGCAAAACCAAAAACCTGAACTTATACCTCCAACATATTGCTTATTCATTTATTAATCTGTTAACCAAAATAAAAATGAAAGAAAGCTGTCTGCCAAAAAAAAAAAAATGCACAGGATGGGGGTGGAGGTGGAAGATTTTTTTTTCCTAATGTTGCCACTTACCTTGCAGCCTTATGCTTAAGAGAAGTGATAAATTCTACATTTACTTCAGATTTTAATTCTGCATCTCTGCACCCTGGAGCAAGGGAATGGCTGCAGACCTTAACACAGGAAAGTTCTGTGTCCAGTGTGTGAGTTAGCACTTTGTGGCTGATGGGTATTGGTCACAACACATAAACATTCTGAACTGATTTTTCTCAGGAGGAAAGTGGGCTGGGGCTGAGCCTGACTGTGTCAGTGTGTCATGGTTCCTTCTGTTGCCTGCACAAGACCCCATCTTGCTTCACCTAGAAACTGCACACACTCACTGGCAAGCAAAGACCCATACACGGTCATGTCCGCGAACTTTCCAGTGACTATGAGGCTTTGCAAGCTATGTTAAGGCGACCTTCACTGTATGGAAATTCTGAAAATGTACAGTGAGCATTGTGTGACTGGCCTATAAAGGAAGCTGTTTGGTTTTTTTTCCCTCCATTTTTTAAAATCAACTTTGAGGCATTCCCCTTTGTGGGTGTATGATCTTCCAGTGGCAGCAAGAGATCAGGTGGCCATAACCACAGCTCTGAGCCTGCTGCAAACGAATGTACAGTAGTGCAGAGCACATGGCTTCTTGCAGGCAGGCTTCCCAGCTCTGCCTGGGGACCTCCTAAGAAATGGCTGGTTTGGCTTTAGAGCCTGGAGTGTGCCCAAAAGCATGGACTGTACAAAGAGCTTCTCCTCCCTGGGGCAAACTGGTTCTGGAAGAACTTTTGGTCAAATCTCAACAACAGGACATGAAACTCAGCAGGAGAATAAAGACCCACCCCACAGTGCCCCACTTATCAATGGTAACCTTGTCCACGATCCAATAGGAAAACACATGTGAACATCTCACATCGTTAGAAGAAAGACCTTGCCAACCATCTCAGAAACAATAGGAAAGCCACGGAAATGGATTCTTTTCTTCCTGGCAGTCCTTAAACCCTGGCAAGCAAAGTAGGTAAAAGATGTGGGAAAATGCTACGTTATCTTGTCTTCATATCAAGGTCAGTGGGTACTAGCATTGTCTAAGCAGCATGCAATCTGCATAGCCTCAGACAGGAAGTAACACTGTTGCAACTGTTACTTTCCTTGTTGCTATAACCTAATTAAGCAAATTGGGGGCAGGGGGCTTATTTGGGTGTAGCCTCAGAAGGAGACAAGTCTCCTGAGAGAAGGCATGATGGCAGAACATAGGTTCTATTGTGCCTGCGGGTCAGGAAGCAGAGAGCTGATTGCTGGTGCTCGCTCCCTTTTGTTCTTTTCACTCAGTCTCAGACTACTGTCCATGAAACGGCACCACAGAAATGTAGGAAGGGTGTTTCCTCCTCACTTAGACCTTTCTAGAGACAGCCTCATAGACACACCCAGAAGTGCAACTCCATGTTGATCCTAAATCCTGCCCAGTAGACAATCACGTTTAACCATCCTGACATTTACCCTTGCTTTGAAGACTTGGAATATGAGTCCGAGGAGTTGACTAACTGGTCAAAGGCACACGGGGCAAAGGTGGAGTTTGAACCCACCCGGTCACCTGTCTGCAAATGTCACTGGCCGCCGTGTTTCACAGAAGAGAAATTGTGAAGGACAGACACCTGTCTAAAAAGATGCATCGTGTCACCTGGGACGAGGTGCTGGGGTCAGTAGGCATGCCTGAATACTGGCAGAGTACACCCGCCATCAGAGAAGGTCCTCTTTACTGTCTCTTAAACTGTGTGTTGTGGGCTGGCAAGATGACTCTGAGGTGAAGGGTGCTTGCCAGTAAGCCCGATGACCTGAGTTCAATCCCTGGGACCCACCCTGTAGAAGGAGAGAGCTGACCCCTGAAAGTTGTTCTCTGGCCTCCATGTTTGCTTTGGCATGCTCATGTCCATTCTCAAACACAAAGTAGATGAATAAATAAACATTTTTTTTCTTTTTTAAAAATCTTCCTCATTTTTATTTATTTTAGAAACTTTCATACATATGGACAATATATCTTGATCATATCTGTCTCTCCTACATACACCTAGCTCCCCCCAGATCCCCATCTCATCATCTCCTCTCAACTTCAGGTCCTTTTAATTTATTATTATTATTATTATTATTATTTAATGTATATTGCTGATGG
>CM053756.1:41814098-41913218 GCA_028658305.1 Pachyuromys duprasi | reverse complement strand
ACATTTTGCAGAAGTAAACAAAACTCAGAAAGAGGCTCTGATGTCCCTGGGCCCTGGGTGCTAGAGAAATGGCCGCCACACACTGTGTAACCCACATTTCCTGCTCAAGGACTTTTGACCAGGGTTGGTGAATGGGAGACAGCATTAGGTCAGAAACGGGAGTGAGAATGGGAGAATTTGTTCCCTCTGCCTCTCCACCACATCCCTGCAATCATGCCTGACTGTGATTTCAATAGTGGTTGGGATTCCACAGAGGAAGCCCATCTTTCCCTGGACCAGCTCTTTTTCAGGGCCATGATTCAGCCGGGTTTTGGTAACACCTTCCCCGGGTCTGGGTCACTGCTGCTGGTCTCCAGATCGCAGGCAAATCCCATTGCTCTCATTCATTTGCCTCCATACAAACCCACTTTATGAACAAGCTTCCACTGAAACCCCCAAATGTCCCATATCTAATCTCCAAGCTCCTAAGTGACTCAGCCTCAGATTCCCTGGTGCGTACATGCATGCTGAGTACCTCCCAGGGAGGCCAGCAGAAGGAAGCTAGTCCTTTCACCCACCATCTGAGCGGGACAGTAACGCCCCTGGTAAGGGTTCCTTTTTTTAATTTTATTTATTATTTATACAGTACTCTGCCTGCACGTGTGCCTATGTAGCAGAAGAGGGCAGCAGACCTCACTATAGATGGTTGTGAACCACCATGTGGTTGCTGGGAACTGAACTCAGGACCTCTGGAGGAACAGCCAGTGCTCTTAACCTCTGAGCCAGCCATCTCTCCAGCCCCCCCTTAGTTCATTTTTTTAAGTGACAGTGAATTCATATGGAGCACATTTTAAGCAAACTCAAAATTAAGTCTAGGGGGAAACATGCAGATTGAATTAAAATATCTACTTCTCTAGAGAGTTCCTAAGAATATTATCTAATAGAGCAAATGCAGTGGGTTCAAAGAGGAGCTTCTCCCTAAGTCCTCCTGTCTCAGGGGAAGTTACTGTGTACCACGTGGTCTCCGACCTGGAGTCTTACATCTCCACTTCCGCATCTCTAGCTTTCTGGGACAGTCTCCTCCTGGGCACCCTCATTTCCCATGCCCTGGTCCAGGCCCTGACCTCTTCTCATTGCTTTGGAATGTCATGAGGAGTGGCTCATATCTTCATCTGTGCAGCCCCAGCCTAGCAGAGTTTTGTATGAATGGGTCCCTCAATAAAGGTTGGTTGTGTGTACAACTGTCAGTCACAGCAGCAGCCCCGCCCACTTCTTCCCCGCATTGTCAAACCCCACTAAAGCAGAGTATTGTTTACATTAAACAGAGTATTGTTTAATGAAGAGTATGGCTGCTGCTCTCGATACTCTTCATTGCCAGCCTGACTGGGATTTGGAGTCATCTGGAGACACACTGAGGGGCATGTCTTCGAGGCTGTTTCTAGAGAGGTTTAACAGAGGGGAGAGGACCCTCTCTGAAAGTGACAGTACCATGCGGGATGGGGGGGGGGAGGACGGGGGAGGGCGGTTCTGAGCTTGATAGAAGGAGAAAGGAGAAAGCATTCAAATCTCTCTGTGACAGAGGACCAACGGCCTCATGTCCCTGCCACCAGGGCTAGGACCATTCCTTCCACCACACCTCCCCCACCACTGATGGACAGTGTCCCCTCAAGCCATGAGGCAAAATAGACCCCTCCCTTTTTAGGTTGCTTCTCGTCAGATGCTTTCCTCGGAGAGTTCTACTATGGCTCTTAGCCAAGGGTGTTCGAACTGTCTCTGTAGAGGACCGGAGAACAGACAGCTCAAGCCCTGCTGGCCTTGTAGCCTTGCAGCCGCTCTGCTCCTGTGGCAGAAGGCAGTCAGAGATGATAGGTAATCATTGTAGCCTGTTTGTGTTCCAGGGAATCTTTATTTGTAAAAACAAAAGACTAGGTTTCATCCGAAGGCCAGTTTGCAAAACCCTGCTCTTAGCCAGTATGTAAAACAGCTGTTATGCCCTGAGGTCACTTTATAATCCCTCACCCGTGCTATGTGCTCAAGTCTCTGAGATGTGTCACTCGCTGCTGGCTCTTTAGACTACCCCCTGCCATTTGCATGCCTCAGAAACACTTGCCTTTCCAAACCCCTCCACTAAAGTTTCCCCACTTTCCCCACCCTTCCCTGTAAAGTCACCTTGACCTCCTGTGACCTCAGAATGTGCTTCTGCTCTTAGGATTTATGCTCCGTTTCATCATTGTTGTTGACACATCTGCTATGTTACAGAAGGTGACAGAGCTTATTATAAAGTGCTTTGGAAATTATAACCTATTCGATTGAAACCAAGGTGCTTTTAGTAGGGGATTCCAAGTTCAATTGGAGCTGTCCCAGTTTTGTCTGTTGCCCAAACACAATTAATTAGGGCCCTTTTCACTCAGAAGTGACTCTGTGTGGGCTGTACAATAAACACTTACCCAAAAATTTGAATTTAGATTCAAATTTGAATTGTGTATGCATGTGTGCATCTGTGTGTGTGTGTGTGTAGGCACATGAGTGCAGTTCCCACAGAATCCAGAAGATGGTGTGAGATTCTCTGGAGCTGGACTCTGGTTTTGAGCCACCTTACCTTGAAAAGAGCTTAGGTCCTCTGTCCTCTGTAAGAGCAGTAACTTAACTGATGAACCATCTCTCCATCCTCTGCCCTTTCTTCTTATACTCTTTGTGCACCTGACTATCTGTTCCATCTACACCTGCAATACACCTTCGGTGCGTATCCTCCTCCCAGTACTGACCAGAAGGTCGGGGTGACCCTGTTTTCCCCAGGACCAAGACTAAACAGCTATTGGGACAGATCTCTTTTCAGTCAGCCCAATGGAAAAGAGCCAGTCAGGACGCTGAATACAGCACACTTTGGAAAAGGTTACAGTTCGATTGGGACATTTAACCTTGCCCTATTCGGTGACCCCAGAACAACTCTAACTGAAGTCTAAAGATGAAGTCTAAAGTCTAGAAAGGAAGCAAGAGTGATCAGCTGGAGGACTTTCCCAGGCCCAGTCCTCACCAGGGACAAGCCATATGTCATTGGAACGACTACAGGAGAAGCTTATGGACAAGATCCTCAGAAAGAGAAAGGGGCCATGGCAGCCCTTTCAGCACACCTTCCCTACTTGTTTGAAGAGCTTCCCAGTTGCCCAGCATCTCTGAACTTCCTCCCTCATCCCCATCATTGTGGCCACTTCCATCTATGTTTTCTGGGTCCCTTACAGGAATGCTAAGTGGCTGCTTGACTGTAGGCTATGTCACGGACCTCTGGTTCTTGGAAAGCAACTCTGTATCTGGGAGGGGGTCCCTAAAGCTCCTGAAGCCCTGGACTGAGCAAAATGCAACTGAGTGCACTTGCCAATAGCTCTTCCCTCTGCAGGGAATCCTGAGTGTTGTCTTCAAGCGTCATCTCTGTGACATTGCCACGGAAGTCCCCTCCTATTACTATTTTCGAGAGAATTGTGTCCCTCCCAGCCTGATGGTTCTCACATGTGCACAGCCTTGAGTCCATGCCCCTGGGTTCCTATTCCACGTCTTTTGAGGAGCTTTTGGAAAGCTCCCTCTTCAATCCCAGCCCCGCCAGTTCTCCTGTGTGGACATGAGTCCCTCACTGTATGATTTTTAAAATATGCCGATGGACCCAGTGAGATGGTTCAATGATGCTCACCGCCAAGCCTGATGGCCCGAGTTTGATCCCCATGTGGTGGGAGGAGAGAACTGACTCCCACAGGTTGCCCTTGGACTTGTACATGTGCCATCCCACATGCCATGGCACATGTGTAGAACACCCACCCACCCCATCTACACAGAGAGAATGAATAAATGTTTAAAAAAAAAACCTGTTTTTAGTATGCCCATAAACTTTCAGGCTTAGACAAGGAATTCCTCGAAAACATTAAAAGATGAGAACCTCCAGTTTCTTTCCAAATTGAAGGGTGCTGAACTTAAATGTCTCTTTAAGTTCTTAATGCAAAGGCTTCAGGAGCCACTGCCAAGTAAAGACTACCTTGCACATGAGAGAAGGGGAAATTTTTCATCATAGAGCATTTGAGAAGTGCCGTGCTCTTTGACATGTGGGTCAAGCTGTGAACTTCCATAGAGATTCAAGGACAAAGTAAATTGCAACCAGCACAAAGAGCATGGAGAAGCAATGTGGTGATGGGGACTGTGAATTCAATTCAGCAAGTCAGTTGCTTACTACAGAAAGTATTCTGTGCAAGGTTAGAACTGGGGAGTCTTGGCCGAGCAATGCTCCAGGGAGAGATGGCTCAGTGGTTAAGACCACTCCCTGCCCTTTCAGAGGACCTAGGTTTGATTCCCACCAAACACATGGCAGATCATGACTGTGTAAACTACAGTTCCGGGGAATCCAGTACTCTCTTGTGGCCTCTATAGGTGCTGCATGCACATGGTACGCAGACATACATGTAGGCAAACACTCATATACATAAAATAAAAGTAATAGAATAATTTTGAAGAGAAAGTGAAAGAGTAATTCACACAGGACAAACATGGAGCTATGTAATCTTAAGCCGTCTGTGTCCACTAAGTCGCAAGTTGGTAGTTCCTGTAGGCAGGAAGTAGCTGCTGCGTGGGAGCTTCGTGAACACTGCACCGAAATTACGGAGATGAAGGGTGTGGCACAATGGCAGGGAGCAGAAGAGGCCTCCTCCTGCACCGTGTCAGCTGCCTGGTTTAGACATTCCCTAGCTTTGTCTGCACGTGCCTTGTGTTGTTGATGTGAGCAGTAATCGTGCCTGAGTTATATGGTTGGTATCTTCCAGGGGGACAGGGTCCCAAACGCAGCAGGGGAGAGTGAGGGGCTCTAACAGGCCCGAGCACGGCAAACATGGTGCCGACAGGTTGTGCCCCTTAACCCTCTCCCCCTTGGAGATTACATCCTTAAAGCTAGTCTATTTCTTTATTTGGCCCCTTCCTCCTCCTGAGCCGGACAGCTAAGGTACAGCTATTACAGTATTGAAGTCTGGCAACCAGAAGCTCCCTTTCGGCTACCCTAATTAACCTGTCCAATCAAAATTAAACCTCATCCTAACCCATGTTGTTTTCCCTTTTTCTTTATGAACTGCCATTTGCCTATGGGTCATGTCTGTCTCCTCTCCATCCAGAGAGGCTGTCCTTTGTCCCTACCGGGGAAAATACCCCCCCCCCCTTCCCTTGTACCTTTTCTAACCTCTCATTTGTGTCTTATTTCCCATCTTTGTCCCTCTGGGGCAAATACATTTCCTTTGTGCTGAGAACTTGGTCTTGGTGTGACCTGTGACAAACGTGTCCTTTACAGAGAGACCAACCAAAAGGCTCTTTTAACCCTTCAGATAAGACACATAGGGCCCAACCAAGCTCAGAATCTACTTCAAGCAAGCAAATGGGGACAGATGGGAGAAGAACTTTGGAGTTAAATTGGCAGGCCTGATTTAAGGTGGAGTTATCTTTTGGTGACTCAAATATTTTGAACTTGGATCCGGATGCCATTTTAAAGAGTCAGAATATGGAGGAAGTGAAATCAGTTGAGAGTAAAGGCATGAAGACACCCGTGGCCTTGGATGGCAGTGGGTCCCTGATTCCTCATCTGTGAAATGGGGATAGCCAGCTGTGCCCCCATCTTCATCTGTGTGTTCTACCGCTTCCACAAAGGGCTGTATTGTTTCCAAGTTTGGGTTCCTCAGGGTCTGGAGTTTCTTTGCTCATGATTCACTGTAATTTGAGGAGTAAAAGTATGAATCACCGCTGGGTTTCTATTTATATTTACTATGACTTAGCTAGGAAGACTTGGGCAGACTGTGGAAGTCTAACTATGAGCCTAGTGCTCCTATGCTTGGAAACAAGACAAGATCTTATCTGTTTGCTAAGCCTTCGGTCCTCAGTGCACAAAGTTCCACCCATCGTTACTGAGACCTTTCAGTTTCTTGACACCTTGGATGAAAATTATAATTCAGTTTCCTTCCATGTATCTATGGGCTTTCCATCTGTGGTTCAACAGACCACAGTCAAAAATATTTGAAGGGCTGGAGGGATGGCTCAGCAGTTGAAAGCATTTTCTGCTCTTGCAGAGGACCAAAGTTCAGATCCTAGAACTCTCATTGTTGGCTTCCAACCTCCTGCTACTCTAATTCCAGGAGATCCAACACCTTTTCTGGACTCCAAAGGTACTTAGCACTCATATGCACAGACACCCCCCCCCAATATAGACCATACACAGGCATAGACACACAATTTTAAAATAATACAAATGTTTTAAAAGCACGAGATGATATGAGTTGGTTAAATCTAAATATTGTGCCATTTTATATACGTTTACAACTACAGATTTTGGAATTTAGGAGATCTTAGTACCAATATCCTAGGATGCGCCTAAGACATATAAACAAGGTCTAGTAAGAACTGTAAAAAGTGCTGGGTGTTTCAACAGGGTGAATACAACGGGGGAGGATTTCAATAGGTGCCAGGAATGAGAAGCAAAATAAGGACTCAGATCTAGGGCTGGGAAGATGGTTCAGTGGATAAGTCCTTACCAGGCTAGTTGAGAACTAGAGTTCAGATCCCTCAAACCTGTGGAAAAGCTGTGTGGGCACACTGCCTTCCCTGTGAGGTATGCCTTCTGGTGTGAGGAAGCCCAGACACAGGGAATCCCTACCACAAGAGGACTGGCCACAGGAAGAGAAAAACATCAAACTACAGGTGAGACCATGCCTCCGTACATAAAATGAAAAGCAATTTATGGAAGACACCAGGTGTCAGCCTTGGACCTCCAAGGGCATACATGTGCACATGGATCTACACACATGCAATCATGCACACATGAGTGCATATCACACACATATATGCAAAAAAACCTACATAGAGCTAACACCAAATATTAACTGGAAGAAGTGTCTGCTATCATAAAGGAGAACAAAGAAAGGAAGAAGAGAAAGAAGGAAGGGAGGGAGGGAGGAAGGGATGGAAGAAAGAAGGGAGAGAAAGGAAAGGAGGGTGAAATGAGATGGAGGGAAGAAAAAAAAAGGAAGGAAGAGAGAGGAGGGGAGGGAAGGGAAGGGAAGAGAAGGGAACGGAAGGGAACGGAAGGGAAGGGAAGGGAACGGAAGGAAGGGAAGGAAGGACCTTTACAAAGTACATGAATGGAGAAATACCACATTACTGAATTTTCTGAGTGAGCAACCACAAAACTACTAAAAGTGCTTGGGGTAGTGCGACGCAACTAAAGACATGAAGCCACTCTCCCATATGCCTCAAAGAAAAGAAAAAAAAATGGATCTCATGGGATGAAAGTTTGCATGGTACTTTCATAAACTGAAGCCAACCCACCCTGGCATGACCACCCATAACTTCCATCCCCTTCAGTGCGCCTGAGACGAACACAAATAGAACACGGCAAAGGAAATACAAAGCCTCTCCCTTGATTAGGTATCCAAACTCAGTCTCTGCCGACTAGAGTGAAATCCCCTTGCCAGCCTAGAAGAAGCGGACCCTGTGTTGTGAAGTGCTGGTGAAGTAAAGGACCTGGCCTGTAGGCTGCTGCTTCCTGCCTTCTTTAAAGTGGAGTCCCTTCATTGCTGATGACTGTGCTCACCAAGCTAACTGACCACTGAGCGAGCCTCTGGGACTCTCTCATGTCTACCGGATTTTTTTTTACAGACACATGCTACTTAAACCGGCTCTATGTGAGGATTGGAACTCAAACCCTCACACTTGGGTTGCAAATTCTTTGCTCATAAATCCATCTCTTTTATTATCTGTGCATTGTTTTTTGAGATGAGTCTTTGTGCTCATTTGTTACACGGCATAGTAATTTGTTACTAGGAGGTTCTTTATTCTCCACGGTCAACATAGTCAACTCTTGGGGAGCGTTTAATGCGTTCCAGGTAGTTTCGGTCTTCAGGATGGCAGACAAGTAGAGAACACGGAAGTAACCAGGCATTGCCACCTAGGGTGCGGTCTTCATATGGTGGTAAGCCTGTGGGCCACCGGAACATGCCCGGAATGGAAGCACAGCTGAACCTTTCTTTAAAGGAGGTCTTAGTTCAAGGACAGTTAATGCCAAGGAGAGGTTTAAAACTTGAGGCAGCTCTTTGCGGATGAACTTTATCAGGTGGTGGTCTTCTCCATCCAACCTTACTATGTGGACCAGAGATCAAAGCAATTCTTCCTCAAAATATTTTATCCACTCGGAGTTAAACTCACATAAGAGCATCTAGTTGAAAATCCAAAATCCAGAAAAAATTTCAATGTGTGCTTGAGCTTGGATACAGCTCTGATAGATATTAGGGTAATGAGTGTTTCTCTTTCTACCCAGTATTTCCTCTTGAAACTGTGCCCAAAGCAACCAAAAAAAAAAAAAAAAAAAGAACGAAGGAAAGAAAAGAAAAACCTCTAATTTCATGAAACTTGTCATTTCCTTTCTACTCCAAAACCCCTCTTCCCTTCCTTCCCCTGGGTCTCGTTGATTTTCTATTCCTTGACTGTAATGCTTTGGCGTTTGAAATGATACTCCTCGTTGGCAACCGATACAATAGAATTTCCATTGGGGTGGGGGCGGTGGTGGTACGGAGTTTTGATGCCGGCCAAGGTCCCACGCAAGGTCAGAGACAGCCGAGCTCAGATTAAACGCCCCGCCCCGGGAGCCTCAGCGTGAGACCCACAGCAGTTAGTTTGGACCTGCCTCCCACCCACACAATCCTTCTCTGGCGCTTCCTTCCTTTTCCCTAACTCGGCTCAGTCACCCAGGGTCTACATCGACTACAGGATCAGCCCTGTGGCTTGACCAGTTGTACATGCGTGCCACTCTGGAAGGCTCGAAGGCAGAGCTGTGGCAGTGAGGAAGGGCCTCCCCCCTCACCTATGCCAAGCTGAACTTGGCTGCCCTGATCAGAGCAGAGGATCCAGCAAATGGAAAAACGAAGGGCGGAAGCAAGAAGCCCTAAGCAATGCTCCCTTGGCTTTGAATGTTGGGGCGAGTATAAGAGCCCCTCCCTTCCTATCTCTCTCATACCTGGTGACTCTCAATCCAAAGCCAATCAAATGCTGCTCCTTCCCTGGTCATCCGGGAGCTGTTTTGGGGGACTAGGGGGTAGCACATCTTCACAAGTTCTCTAAGGTACATGTACTCCTCCCACAGGGCAGTATAATTAGCAACAACAACAACAACAACAAAAACCCAGCTACCATCTCATTTAAGGTGGGCTATTAAGTTTTCAGAGGGCGTGAAAAGCTACCTCGCCATTTTAAATAGAGCGAATGCGGAGGAATCTGCATTTAAACTCCTAAAACAGCCGCAAGCACCCACCACCACCCACGGCTCTAGCAATTGAGGTCTTTCTTTCTTTCTTTTCCCAGCTTGGCCTATTATTTATTTAGAATCAGGACTAATTTCTTTCAGGAGAATGCAGCCATCCAAGCTGATGTCTAGAAGCATCTAGAAGGAACTTTAACGGTAGCCAACACTGAGGTAGGCAGACTTGCAAAGTCATCAGGTAACTGCATCTCCCCACATGGCTTAGACCTGGCCCAGACCAGAAACGTCTCATTTAGAGGTATGGAAGACCAAAGCAGAAATGAAAACAGATTTAGATTTCTTCCGGGTAGAGGGTTCCTTGCCACTAGACCCTGAGCCTTGGACTCTCTGGTACCCACAGATACTGCTTTGAAATTGAAATTATGACTTAACATTTGGTCTGCCTGGCCTATATGCAAATCTTGGGGAGGGGCTTTGGAGAGGGCGGTTCCAGGGAACAGGGAGGAGAAAACTGTGTATCTCTTTTAAAAAATAGAACTGAATAAAAGTTAAAATTAAGTTAAAAAAAAAGTAAGCACGGAGAGAACATTTTTCCTTGAAGACTGACTTTGCTGTGTGTCAATTAGGGAGCCTGTTCTCAGGGTAGCTTTTCTTCTGCTGCCTCAGAGCCAAAATCTTCAGCCTCCCACACAGATCTGTGAAATCAATTGTCTTCCCCAAACATGTGGTAACAACGGCGAAGAGAAATGAATAAAACTGCTCTCAAAGATGACATTCCTACTCTAGTCTTCAGCTTTCTTTCCTGGGGCCCAGAAGGGACCTGAGCGGGGAATAGGGATGGGGGAGACCTCCTGAGGATTGAGGATTTTTTTTTAATTATTAAGTTTCTGAGTTTTGGTTTAACTTAGTTATTTGGGGGATGGAGAATGGGGTGAGGAGAATGAAAGGTGGGGGGGAAAATCAAGGCAAACAAAGGCCAATCAAGTGATGACTGTCATGGCTGACATACTGACACATGCATGTCAATGCCAAGATGGGGGGTTGCTAGGGCTTCCCCAGGAGTCCCCACATGACCCCTCCATGTGTTTCTCCAATCACCCCACCATGGTGCAAGGCTACCATGGGGGACAGTGTGGCTGGCATACTGAACCTGCCATCCCCTGACACTTCCCTGGAGAAGGCAGCTCAACTCCACCCCCAACAATGCCAGGAAGCCAGGGGAAGGCCATCCGTCTCCATTAGGGAGACAGGGTTGTTCTCTCATATTATCTTCTTGTCATGTCTCCTTCAGGCTCCCAAAGGCATGGCTGTCTCATACATCATCATCATCATGTTCTCCTCACAAAGGTGGGGGACCCCACAGAGGGGTCCATTTTGCCCCAGTCTCTCCCTAGATAGCCAAGGGCCTTCCCCTTGACAGAAAGGATGCTAGACTACCAGCAGAGACATCTGCATCCTAATTAAACCCAAGGCTTTGAAGAGTGGCAAGGGGGGACCTGACCTCCAGCTTGCAAATCAGCAGTTTAAACAAACTTCCACAGCCTCTGCAGGCCCAGAGAGCACCCTGTGGGGCCAAGACGGAAGGGAAGAGAAAAAGCCCAGATCCAGTTCTTGGGAATCCAGCTGCGGTTAAGCTTGGCACGTACACTGTCTTGTCACTGGAAAGTGAAATACTATTTATAGCACTTATATTTAATTAAGCCTCAGATACAATATTTTATTTAATTCTTCCACCAGCCTCACTTTATATTTAAAAGACATTTTTTTCCAGGAGACAAATTTGGAGGTCAGAGGAGCAGTTATGGTAAGAGATATATAAGAAGAGATCATAGCCCCTGACTCTGGTGACTATGGTGTGTTAGCTGATTGGGTATGGATCTCCCTAGAATACTGGCGTATGCCCTAGATGACAATGACACTGACTATGTGCTCTACCATGTTCCAGGTGTTTCCTCTGTGTATGTATCCTCAGTTAATTAGCCTAGGGAACACCATTCTGAGAGGCAGGCTTTATCTGCATTTCCTAGCTTGACACGCTTATGAGAACTGGGAGAAATTACATAATCTGCTAAATCCTCAGTGGGTAAATGGTAGTTAGAACGCACAGTTCAGAAGTCACCAGTTCAGACGGTGGCTACATTAAGATGTCCATACACATCGAAACTCCAAATCCAGCTATTTTGTGCAGCAGGATTGATGGTCCTGGTAGAAAAAGCTATGTACTAAGCAACCTTCCCTGTGGGTGCCTCATCCATGCTGGTCTGGGTGAATTAGTTGAAAATGAGCTTCGTGGGACATCTCAAAGGCACCAACTTGTCACAGAACACAGTGAGGAAAACTTTGAGGGGAAAAAAAAGTGAAGCCACTCTGGGCCTTTCTTTGGTAAGCCAACAGGGACACAAATTCCACTCTTAAACCAGCCTTGAAGCCACTGGCACTTGCTGTCCCAGGAGCACTGCTATACAATGTGGTACCCTGACTTTGGGCATGCCAGTAGGGAAGAATAACCCACTTTTTAGCCCTTTCTGCATGGGGGGGGCGCTAACATTGTCCTAAGACCCTAGCTATTCACCTGGGTGCCTCAGTTGTTTGGAATGTGACCCACAGTCCTAGGGAAGGGCTTCTGCTATACCCCAAGTTAAAGTGGCAGCTACAAAAAAACCAAAACAACCCTGTTGGTTTCCCGAGCCCAATTATGTCTTTTCTGTCAACAGAGGCCCTGGCTGTTTGTGGCTAACTCTCCTCTTCACAGTCAAATGTTTGAGTAAACCCTGGAGGGATCCCTCTTTTTCCTCAGCCACTGGGAGGCTGATGGATACCATCATGGTTCTGACTTATCTGTTACAACGGGTTAGCCGAACTCTGTGGGGGTGGGGAAAGGAAAAGCTCTGGAAAGATTCCTGACTAAACAAACAAAGTAACCAGACCTACTCAGAGAAAGAAAGCAAGTATCTTTTTTCTTCTACTGCAAACTATCAAGGAAGGAAGTGACACCCTGAAGTGCAGGAGCCTTGTGTCTGCCAGACTCTTCCCCCAGAGGAGACCAGCCACAACGATGGAAAGAACCGAGTCTCCGAAGCCATCAGTTTGTCAACAACCGGTGCTGCCCTACTTACAGTATTTATCTGTGTAGAGTAATGTGTTTCTCTCACTTGTCAACAAGAGTTTGGTAGAGAAAATACTGCAGCCAGTACAGCCTCCGCCCACTGTGTGGAGAGACCTTAGCAGTGTCTTCCCCCTTACCCTGAGTAAGGAGGCTGGCAATGAAGGCAGCAGTTCCTGGTGACCTAATTCAGGTCTTCTAGAAGTTGCAGAAGTGTCCCCTCCTCAAAACAAGAAAGCTGAACCACCGCAACCGTACAAGCAAAGTTCAGAGATTTGAGCTAAAACTGCTGCCTCGTCTGCAAATCGTAAAACCCACAATAAAGGATACAGTTCAGAGAGGCTCTGTGGATTTCCTAGCCTTGTTTCTTGATCAAATCACAACCAAATGCTCAGTCACCTCTTCCGTGTACATCAAATGCTTTAAGGAGAGAGACGGAGATAGCCCTGTCCAGCATGTAGGCCTTACACAATACTCATGCCCCCATAGATGCTGGGAAAGGGACATGATTTGTAATGGGATTCCAGCAGCTGCTTTTTAAGTCTTATAATTTTTCACTTACGGCTAACTGGAAGATTTTTTTTTCTTTTGAGACAGGGATTCTCTTTGTAGCCTTGGCTCTCCTGGGTTTGCTTTGTAGACCAAGCTGGCCTTGAACTCACAAGATCCGCCTGCCTCTGCTTTCCTGAGTACTTCGAAGACTCTTAATTAGCAAAGAATCTTTATTCTTTGATTCTAATTCATAAGATTCTTCTATCCAGTGAAATAGACAATTCGAGTTTTCACGCCCACTGCCACAGATTTCCCTTCATCTCACCTTAAGAAAACAAACTAGAAAGACATAATTGATGAAAATCTCCACTCACCACCTGCAGACATCATGATGAGGAGACAATGAGGAAAGGTGAGAACCATTGAATTACGTCAGGGCTCATAACTTCCAATAAGCATCCAGGGATTATGTACATGAGAGATGTAAACCTTTTTTTTTTAAGAAAATAAGCAAATTTAGAAGTAAAGGCCGCGTGGACTCCCCTCTCTCTTAATATTGACTTCCTTTGGGATTAGAGCAATTCATGGCCTTTGAAATCTGTTTCCTTCTACATGGTCTATTTTTTTTAATTATATATATGTGGGGTGGGGATATGCAGGTGTCCTTAGAGGCCAGCTATCAGATGTCCTTGAATCAAGAGTTACAGGGGGTTGAGCCTTTCAGCGCAGGTTCTGGGCACAGACCTGGGGGCCTCTGCAAGAGCAGAAAGTGCTCTTAAGTGCCTGGGCCTCTCTGCAGTCCTTCCTCCTGGAGGGGAAACAGAGTTGAGTTAGACCATCAGTTTGGACCTCAGTTTTGGACCAGAAAACTCCTCAGAAACTTGTAGCATCCTTGGCCTCAAGCCATTGGCATTCCTTCACTGTGTTGTGACCAAACATGTTTCTTCACATTGCCAAACATCCTCCCTGGGGTTTGTGGGGGGGAGGGGATCACCCCAGCTGAGAACCATCGAATTACATCAGGACTCATAACTGCCAACAAGCATCCAGGAGTTATGTACATGAGGGATGTAAACCTTTTTTTTTTCTTAAAGAAAATAAGCAGATTTAAAAGTAAGTATCTTCATCTCCAGTAGACTCTTGCCATACCTTATGTACGGATTCATATGTGTGCAGGCACTAACACAAGACTCCTCAGCTGTTGGTCTTCAGACACTGGAAGACAGGGTCTCTCACTGGCCTAGAACTTGGTGAGTTAGATTGTGTGGGTGGTCAGTGAGCCCAGGGATCTGCTTGACACTGCCTCCCCGGTGCTGGGATTACAAGTGTATACAGCTGGCTTTCTTATGTGGATTCTGGGAATCCAACTCATGCTCTTATGCTTGGATGGTAAGCCAGTGAGTCCATGGACATATAAAATCTCTTGGATCTTAAAAAAACGACGGCAAATCCTTTCTTGCTGCTGACAGGGAGGTGATCTCTGAACCTGTGAGGTCCAGGTGCAAATTTCAGGTCTGCTTCTTACCAGCTTCAGTACTGGGGTAGCTCTTTGAGATGTCCCACTTTTCCTACCTCAAAAGCAGCAGTGATGCGCACTTTGCAGGGCTAGGGCAGGCACACACAGTAAGTACTCAAAAAATACTACCCATTTTTATCCCCAAGCTATAAAAACACTGCAAATCAAACTAAACACATCTATAGGCCAAATTGAGCCCATGGGGTTCAGAGTTACAATTCTGGACCATGGAATTTTAAGGGTCTATTCAAGTTTCCTGGTTCTATTTTGTGGAGCGAGTATGCTGTTCACCTCTAACTAATTAATTTAAACTAGATTAGGAGACAGAACTCTGACGCTAGCCAAGACCAGGTAGTCAGACTAGACTTGTAAGCAAATTCCAACGGCAAACAATATATTCTTGGGATTCATGAAGAGAAGATGGCATGCCAACTCTACCCACCTTTCATTTAAGAAAAGGCTACCTGCACATAGCAGCACATACCTTTAATCCCACCACTCCAGAGGTAGAGGCTGACAGATATCGGTGAGTTCGAGACCAGGCCTGGTCTGCATAGTGAGTTCCAGGACGGTCAGTACTACAAAATGAGACCCTATCTCAAAAAACAAAACAAACCAGACAAACAAAACCCAAAATTAAACAGGTTAGGTTTTACTGCTCTCAACCATGGTCACAGATGCTTCTGTTTATTGTGGGTGACAGGCAAGGAAGAGACTCACACATGGCTGTCTCATGCTCAGCCCTGAATAGAATCTATATGACCCTCTCCAAGACTCAACATCAGTGAAGAAGAGGCCAGAATGAGCCGGAAGGTGGGAAGAAGTGCTGTGAAAGAAAATGATTTGAAAGCTGCATCCATGAACGCATACTAGCAGTGATTCCCCTGCACAAGACTGGGTCCATCAACATTCCATCATGCTTGGGGAGGAGCTACTAAATCCCTACCCCTTCCTGAAGAGGAATGGGCAAGTTGATGGCTGCTCAGAGAGGAGAGGTCATACCCACTGGCAAGTTACCCTTGCTCAAATAAATACCCCTTCCCCACTTCCATGATGATGCAGGCAACACTAATTAAATGCCACTGAGGTACTAACAACCAAGGGAAGTCAGCATGAAAGTAGAAGAGGGGCCTGATGGGAAGAAGGCAGAGGAAGAGGGGATGAAAGAGGGTAACGGGAGAGAAGAGTAGTTTATATGAAATTATGAAAGTGCACTTTTTAAAAGCATGAGAAATGAAAGGGTATCTCTTGTCTCTCTTTTAAAAGAAAGTACACGAGATGAGATAAGCATGACACTTGGAAGCCGCCATCGTCATGTCTCTTCAACAGATGCCACGAAAGTACAGTGAGTTGTTGTTTACTCTCTTGCTAAAATAAATCGACAATTTTAAGTTGGTGTCATTAGCCCAATTGCTTGTCAGAGAGACTGTTGATGAAGGCAATAATAGATTTGCCTTCTCCAACCTTATCCTCCCACTGGAAGACAACATATCCTGATCAATACTTTGATCTGAGATACTTACAATGCTGACAAACATGCGTATCCGCTTCACTCCAGGGTGCAGAAATGAGACAGCTTTTGCAAAATTGCATTCAGACATTATATTGCCTTGGATGAGCTATTACTTTGGTCTAGAACCATGTAGCCAGAGCAGCAAGACAGGGGATTAATGATCGCTAAATATGTAGATGCATGTGTAAGTGTCCACCTGCCTTCAAGAAAACCATGTCACAGGAGCTAGGGAGATGGCTCATGCTGTGCAAGCATGAGGACCTGAGTTCAAATCCCCACCACCCAAGTAAAACCAAGCATGGCTGATGTACCTGTAATCCCAGCTCCACCTGCAGTGGAGATAAAAGAATCCTTTGGGATTATTGTAAAAAAAAATGCCTTAAGCCTTTCTATCTACTATAAATAGGAGTATAAAAGTGTTTCCTGAGCACAACCCTACTTCCCTCCCACCCCAAGACTCTAGAAGTCTCAGTGATTTTCAGCTTTGCTCGGGGTGTGGAGGGAGATAAGGGATAAGAGAGGAGTTCGAGCAAAAGCTTGAGCTTCTGAGCTTCGATGTTGCCACAGTAAATCTGGCTCCGACCTGAGGGGGATGACTTTGTAAAGACAGAGCCTGGTGCGAATCCAGACAACGTGATTCTAGACCAAATGTCTGACACAGACACTATATTCAACTAACCCACCTTAAAGGACTGTTTTCTATTGATCTGGCAACTGTGTTTAGTAAAGGTTTGTGCATATGTACTAATTTGAACTCTTCCTTGATTTACCCAGGATAATTTTCTGATACAAGTTTGATCTAAAAAAAAAAAAAATCTGTCATTTAAAAATGTAGTCAGTCTCAGCTGTTCTCTGCCTCACTTCGGGTTCTGCCCTGAAGACAGTGAGGTTGGCAAAGAAACCCTTCCAGGGGAGTCCACAACAGCTTCCTAGGCCCAGGAAGCAGACTGGGAGTTAGGGTAAGTCTGCCCCACAGAGCCAGTGGGGTACTGAACTAGGTACTTGCCACGTAGTAGCACCAAAGTGTGCCCTCCAGTTAAAGTACAAACAATATAGTCAAGATAGAGCTTCTTAGAAACATCACGAGTTAAAATCCAACTCCTGGGCCAGCGCTTGACACCAAGCGTGATGACCTGAATTCAACCCCAGGCCCCACATGGTGGGAAGAATGAAGAAATAAGTTATATCCTCTGACCTCCACCCACAGGACTTGATGTGTGTGCAACTGCTTTGCACATGCACACACACAGACAGACAGACATAATTTTAAATTAAAAAAGTACATCTCCTTATGTATCATCTAAATCACGTGGGCAGGGCTTCTCTGATGTAAGACACATAGGAAACTCAAGTTTGGGTCTGCCCAGATTCCAGTGCCAACTCCTCTGTAATAACAGTGCTCTCCTTATATACCCATGGTAAGGATCAAGACCACAGCTATAAGAAAGTTATGTAAATAGTGCGTTTTTATGCTCAATGGGATGTGTGGGATTTAGGGCTGATACCCTCTGGAGCTGGATGATGGTGTATGTTCAAGTCTCTACAAGAAAAAGCATTTCAAAAGGCACCTTACACACATTAACTGTTACAGAGGTCTCAAGACAGAAGCAGTTTTTCTTGCTCTTAACATTGTTATAGTATCCACCAATCACCAGGCACGGTGGCACATGTCTGTAATCCCAGCACATACAGGAAGCAGAGGCAGGTGGATCTCTGTGAGTTCAAAGCCAGCCTGGTCTAGAAAGTGAGTCCAGAACAACCAAGGCTACACAGAGAAACCCTGTCTCAAAAAAACAAAAAATAAATAAAAAATAAATATCTACCAATTTTATTAATTGGAACCGGGGCATGAACTGATAACAGACTTTCCCCGAGTTGTTTTGGGAAAGACTGCATGAGGGCTTCGGAACCTAGGGTTGGAAAAGCCACTGCGTGTCCAGAGCTGGTTGAGCTTTTCTTCGGGAGCCTGGGATATATGAGTGACACAGACATGGAGGCTTGGCTTATGATGTGTCAAAGGAAAGCAGACTCCAGCAGGGGTCTTGGTGTCATAAGTGAATTTGTTTTCTTTGGCATACGCCTTTAATCCCAGCACTCGGGAAGCAGAGGCAGGTGGATCTCTATGAGTTTGAGGTCAGTCTGCTCTACAGAGTGCATTCCAGGACAACCAACCTGCCTCAAAACCCTGTCTCTGAAAAAAAAATTCTGTATTTTCTAATTATAGGCTTCTGAAAATGACCTGTGATTAACAAGAGACCAGCATTGTTGAGTATCATTCTCCTGGAAAGTGTTTTATTGGGGTCAAAAGCTAAGATCTGGAAGGGGTGGGAAGGGTCAGAAGCCATAAAGACTTTCTGCAAACACAGATAATGTATAGATTTTGGTCATTTCCCTTCCAGCTTGGAATTCCCTACATCTGGGCCACCCTGCCCGTGTCCACTACCCTTGAACATAACTGGTCCAGTTGTATTTCATAGCATCTACCACCTAGAATACTGAACACGGCCATGCTTGCCTCTCTCTTAGAATTAAAATCACACCCGTGGCAGGATAATGACAGGAGAGACAGGAAAGTATGGGCAGCGTCTTGCCTGGGCCTACTTTTCTCAGAAAAGACTCAAATGTTCTCACAATGGCTTGGAATTCACTGAGACAACTCAGACATCTTAATTCCTTTTTCTTCTGTCTTAGGTACGTCATTCAAGGAGAGCAACGGGGGAAATGAATGGTGAGCGAACAATCAAAGGCAAAGTGCAAGTTTAAAAGAAGCAAATTAATACACGAATGTGCAACATGAGGATGAAGGCATGGGATGGGTCTGGGAAACTTAGCTCCACTATCGCACAGTTTTGGGGGAATAAAAAAACTTCGATGGCCTGAGACATCGGATGCCAAGGTGGCATGGAGCAAAGGAGTGAGGTGATTAGCTCCAGGTGCCTGTCAGGGGAGTTCCAGTCTCTCCTCACTTGAGATAGTTCTGCGGAGTTTTACTGGAGGAGAGCTGGCTGTCACCCTCTGGGAAGAACCTCCTTGCTAACTCCTCCTTCCTTTGATGCCTGCAGAGCTTGGCCATTAAAATCTGCCTTGGGCAAAAACTCGGCAGCCAAATTTCCAGTCCAAGAGCAGCTTTGACAAAACTTTAATAAAATTATATATATATATTCCTGATTGGCACCAAGAACTCCGAGTTAGACAAAAGTTTACCTGTGTATTCAGATAAGCTGTCTGGGGAGAGCCGACCGCCTCCTTAGGATGCTCTTTAGGAGGGGCTCTCTGACTGCTGGGTTTTCTTAGGCAGCCTTAATGCATTTTAAATGCTTGGGAGAATTTTGTAAGCTTTCAGATTGTATAATAGGTGGATGAAGAGGGTTAACACTTTAAAAAAAAGTAAAGTATTTAAAATATTTTAAAAACCAGACATTTAGCTACATTTAGTTTTAATTTGACGGACTCTTTCACATTGTGGAAAAAGGCAGTGAAGGGGGCTTCTTTTGAAAACTGCATTTGCAATGTTCAACCTCCCTGTTCAATTGCTACTTTAAGGGAAGGTGTTTGTCTTCCTTCTGTGTAGAGCTGGTACATAATAGACTTAAGGGTCTATTATGAGAGGTATCATTGATACTACGTGTCATTCAAAAACACACACGTACACAAAGACCAGAGTGCTTCAAAACATTTAACCAGCCTGTCCAACACCTCTGCCACTCTCCTAAGTATCTGTGCCACACAGGGGATCTATAAGCAGTCATCTTTCCTGTCGCACTTACTAGGACCTGTAGTCACGTGCAGTAGTAAAATAGTTCCGTCCTCTTGAGCTGCAACCAACACACAAATTGCTGCCACGTCCTTACACTTGAAGGTGCATTCATTAATTTTCTTGCTACAATAATAAAAACAAAACAAAAAAACCCAGCTACTTAAGGGAGAAAGGATTTATTTTAGCTCACAGTCTGAGTGTAGGCAGTCCATTGTGGTGTGGAAGGTACAGAGGCTGCATGTGAGTCATCTGCACTCAAGAAGCAGAGAGAAATGGATGCTGCTGCTCACCAAGATTTCTCCTTTTGATTTGGTCTGGGATACTGAGCCCATTTAGGATGAGTCTTCTTCATCAGATAATCTAATCTAGAAACACTCTCATTTCATTTCTACTGACATACACACACACATGTCCCTGAATGGTATCTCTCAGGTATACTTTACAGATCAGTGCATGGTGTCAGCAAACTTTGACTCACAATAATGCCTTCTTCCTGTTCTGCTCTTGTTGGTCCAGGGGCTAGTCTCAGTGAGGTCACAGAGAGACCCTGTTCAAAGATTGCTCTACAAATGATCTAAAATTAGCATGAGACTATTCCCCCCCCACACACACACACACTGCCCACTCTTACTCTAATGGTGAAAACAACAACAACAAACCCAAGATGTGGATGCCTGCAGACTGGTGACAGTGAAGAAAATCAATTTTCTAAGCCCTTTCAGGATCCAAGCTGGCATAGCCACGTGAATGTCCGGTTTTTACAGCACGAAGAAGACACCTGTGCTGCCTTGCTTTGCCTGTGCTCGCTTGCACCGCCAGCAGGTGGGTTTTATGTATACGTATGTTTCCGTTTCTACTGACATCACAAACGCACGGAGTGTGCTCCAGCACTGGTGTGTGCGGCAATGCCAGAATTGCAGAGCATTGGGGTGCTGTGAGGGTGACTCTCCTAGGAGGACACGCTCACGTTCCAGGTCCTCTGTCCCTACTACTGCTAACAAAAATGTGTGCTTCATAGTCCCTAGCCCATGTCTCCATTAGAACTTTCTGCCTTCTTTTTGTTTAAGATGTGTTTTGGTTTTTGTTTACATACATAGGTGCATATCAGTGTGTGTGTGTGTGTGTGTGTGTGTGTGTGTCTAGCACATATGTGCGCTACCTGTGGAGGCCAAGTTAAGACTTCAGATCTCCTGGAACAAGAGTTACAGAAATGTGTGAGCAGCCTGATCTGCATACTAGGGACCGAACTCAGGTCCTTTCCAAGAGCTGCACACATGCTTAATTGATAAACTCTCTCCCCATCCTAGAACCTGGTCACACAGTGAACCACTTGAAGCTAGGGGCAGGGAAAAGCTTGTTAGGAGTCTTCACCATACCTTTTCAGAGCTGGATCACTGTCGCACCTTGACAGAAGCTGTCAATTGCTTCAGTTTTTCCCTAGCATGGTCTCTCAAGTGCCTGAGTCCTACCTAGGGCCCATGGTCACATAGCTTCCCACCTAGCCATATATGGAGAAAATAAAACAAAACTCCACAAACCAGGCAGCAAACGGAAGCAGAGGCATGCTGCTCTTTCAGGGTATCAGAAAGAGTGGATGGTGTTCCCATGATGTAATAGTTCCCCTCCTACACTACAGATACATGGAGAGGGCCCTGCTTGAGCCAGTACTGAATGACAGTATGATTCCTTATCTCACATAGACTTTGATTTAGTTCAAAGAGTAAGAAAAAGACACAAAAAACACAGCTATCAAATTGTTAGCCAGCAGGCACAGAGATACATTTCTGAGCATAGTTTATAGAATGCAGCAAACCTGCCTTTCCCTCACTTCCTGATAGTTTATCATGAATCTAGAGGCCATAATAGTTCCCACTTCCAATATCAAGTCAGCAAGACTGATCACGACTAGCCTCAGTAACTTCCCAATCAACGAGGCTGTTACAAATAAACTGATAACTCCCCCTGAAGATACTATGAACCATACACTGCCTTGACCAGGCATCCACACCGGAAACACACATACCCATGCCAAAAAAGAGAGAGAAATATCTATATCACTGAAATGTGATAATTGCCATTAGCAAAATTATCTTAAAAGTAGAGGAAAATGTGACAGTCTTATAAGGGACTGTAAAGGTAGCATCTGATACAGGCTTTTGGATATGAATAAAAGTTCACAGAAAGGAGCAACAGCACAGCTTATGCACATACACACTCATAAATACACAAACACACATACACACAGCACCTATGTATACTTAGAACAATACAAAGTTAACCAATGTAAGACACATAACACTTCCAAAGGGAAGGTGGTGATTTGAATGAGAACAATCCCTGTGGGACCACGTTTGAATGTTTGGTCCCCAGTTGGTGGAACTGTTTGGGAAGTATTAGGAGGTGTGGCCTTGTTGGAAGAGGTGCGTAACTGGGGGCCAGCTTTGAGGTTCTGAAAGCCCACACCATTTGCAGTTAGCTCTCTCTACCTTGTATTTGTGGATCAAATGTAAGTTCTCAGCCACTTTCGGCAGAGCTGTGCTTTCCTCCTGGCTAACATGCCACCTAGGGTCAGGTACTCTAGCCCAAGTTAAATAAGTGATTCCTTTTGTAAATTGCCTCGCTCATAGTAGTTTTGTCAGGGCGATAGAAAAATAACTAAGACGGAAGATGATACCACATCTGGCTGTTGCTGTGAAAGGCCTGACCATGCTGTTTGGTGGGGAAATGTGGAAGACTTTGAACTAGGGAAGTGGTCGGATGCTGTACTTGGAGATTAACAGAGCATCCTGGGAGGAGCTTGGCAGGCAATGTTGCTGAGCTGGAGACCCAGCTCAAGAGATTTCAAAGGTGAAGAATATTAGCAACTGGACTAGATAGCATGCTTGTGACGTTTTGGCTATGGATGAGGCTGCTTTGGGCCTTTGTCCTAAGAATGTGTCTGAGGGTAAATTGAAGAATTTTGGGCTAATTTCACTTGCAGAAGAAATTTTAAGACAGCAGCCTAATATTGCCTCTGTCGAGTGGTTGTTGGTAATCACTCTTTGGCAGTTCTGAAATAAAGAAGTGAAAGTAGAATGAAAAGCAACACAAAATGTGCACTTTGGAGAGAAAAAGAGCATCAGGCTTGTGCTGAAGGAGATTAGGAGATGCCTGGGGCAGAATGGAATAAAGGGGGAGATGCACTCAGGGAGAGACACCATCCCATACACACACCTAATCCTGTAACTTGTGAAAGGAAAAGTCTAAGGAACGTTCCGGTCCTAAAAAGAAACAGCAAATCAAAGTGTATGGAAATGTTATTCAAAAAGTGGGCCAGGCTTCATCCTGAGCAAGCAGCCAAACTTAGAAACCTCAACCACAGTGATTCTGGCTTTAGAGTCAGGAACGATACAGGAGTAAAGGGATTGGGGACTCTTCGTCCAAAGTTAACGGAGGATGCTGAGGCCAGGTGTGTGGCCGGGGAGTCTCTGAGTGCAGGCTCAGAGAGGCCATATGTGAAGCTGTGAAAGTGAAGTTTGGATTGTGTTGGGGACCTCGAGATGCTGGTGATGTCAGAGCTGTGGGATGTCTGTGGGCAGAGAGTAAAGCCAGTTAGCAAAGCGGAAAGGGTGGAGCCATTTAAGTCCTTTGGCATGAGACATGGGGTTATTGGACTTGGGGTTTACCCTGTTGGGTTTTGAACTTACTTTGGCCCAGTATTTCCCCGCTGTGTGCTCAGTCCCCCCCTCTGAAATGGTAATGTGTGTTCTCTCCCATTGTACTTGGGAACTCTACACTTTTTTAAAAATTGTACTGGAGGTTACAATTAAGAGATTGTCTCAGAACAGACTTTGGATGTTTAAACTGTATTGAGACTGTGAAAGGTTATGGGGACATTTGACATTGAAATAAGCACATTTATGTTCATACCCTTGTATGGGGACCTGGAAGCGGAAAGCGGTGGTTTAAACAGAAATGTTCCCCATAGGCTCATATGTTTGAATGCTTGGTCTATAGGAGGTGGAACTAATTGGAAAGAATTCACATGTGATGCTGAGAAGGCATGTCTCTGGGGGTGGGTTTCGAGCCTTCAAAATCTGACACCGTTCTCGGTGCTCTCTGCCTCCGCTGTAAGCTCTCAGCTACTACTCTAAAGCTGTGCTTGCCTCCCTGCCTGTTTCCATGTTCCCTACCATGATAGTCATGGACTCTATCCCTGTGGTACTTTAAGAACCCATTCAATTCAATGTTTTCTTTTGTAAGTGGTCTTGGTTGTAGTATTTTGTCAAGGTGATAGAAAAGTAACTAAGAGGAGAAGCAATGACTGGCTGGACACAAGACATGGACCTACAGGGACATAGGCTTTGACAGACATCGCATGTCCTGCTAAAGGACCTGAGGGCATGTTATTAAAGAGAATGTCATAATATTCTAATGAAGAACACCCAGAATGAGATATGTGAGGTGGAAGAAAAAGGCCAGGATTGTAATAGCCTGGGAACTGGAGAGCAAAAATCCAAATCTCCCACATGTTTGCTTTGTTTTTCATTTTGTTCCAAATTAAAAAAAACATATATATATACATACATACATACATACATACACACACACACACATATATACACACTTAGGAAGTAGATGTAAAAGATTAAATGCATGGAGTAAGTAGAATAAAAAAGAATAAAAACGGGCCAAAAGGTTTCATGTGCTTTCATGTGAGGTCGGGCATGTTGGCACAGAACCATTACACCAGCACTTGAGAGGTTGAGGCAGGAAGATCATCAATGCTAACCTGGACCACATAACCAGATCCTGTCTCAACCCTTCCTTTTATCCTCCCCCCCCCTAAAAAAAATGAAAGAAGTGAAGACTCTGTTTGGGATGGAGTCGCCATTGTGGTAGAGTCAAGATCAAGTGTTTTGCGTGTTGGCTACTGATTGCATGAGAGGACTATAACTCATTCCTCCTGATATTGACTCAAAACAGGGACTCCCCAGGAAGGAAAGGGGGGAGCTTTGTGAGTTCTTGAACAACACTCTCAAAACATCTTCCAGCAAATGCACTGTAGATCTGGGTCTGCAGACACAGGGTGAGCTCTAATCCAGAAGAGCCCTGAAAGCCACTGAGCCTGCAAAGTGCTTTTCTGGGCTGTTCTTGATAATATTTGGATGGTTCAGGGTTAGAGAGATGGCTTAGTTGGTCAACTTGCTTACTGTGTAAGCCTGGCAAGCAATTCAACACATAGAACCTATGTAAAGCTATAAGGAGAGAAAAGACTTCACAAAATTATTCTCTGACCTGCACACACACATATGAACATTTACATGCAATTATGATGAATAAATAATTTTATTTTAATTGTATGGTTCACAGCAAGAAAGAGTCTCAAACTAACTAGCTAGTTAAGATAAGGAAGACAGATGAATGGATTAAGAAAAAATTGTCTATACATACAATCCTTTAATTTAATAATAAGGACCTCTCATCTATGACAGCATGGGAAAACTTAAGGGATATTGAGCTAAATGAAATGAGCCAGTCACAGGAGGAACAGCACTGAGCAATCCCTCTTGCAAGCACTTTCTATCATACTCAGAGCTATAGAAGAAAATGCAAGATTCTCTGCCAAGGGCTTGGGTAGGGTGGAACTAGGTGCTACTCAGGGAATCTAAAGTTTCATTTGTACCAAATGCTTTCTAGAAATTTTCAGTACTACGGTTAGTACTACTGTGCTACGTGCTTCAAATTTTTTTAAGTTGGATAATATATGCCCTAGTTTGCTTCCTATTGCTATAATAAAACACTACAACCAATCGCAACTTGAAGAGGAAAGGGTTTGTTTGACTTCTACATCCAATCATAGTCCATCAGTGAGAGAGGAACCAAGCAGGAACTCAAGCAAGGCAGGAACATGAAGGCAGGAACTGAAGCAGAGGCCATGGAGGGATGCTACTTACTGGCTTGCTCTGGTTGCAGGCTCAGCCTGCTTTCTTTTACAACTCAGGACCACCTGGCCAGGAACGGCACTGCCGCAGGTAGCCTGGGCCCTGCCACATCAATCGTTAATCAAGAAAATGCCCTCACAAACATGCTTATAGGATAACCAGATGGAGGCATTTTCTCAGTTGAGGGTCTCCCTTCTCAGATAACCCTAGCCTGTGAAAAGTTTATATATATAGCATAACATGCTTTTAACTAGGGACAGAGGGCAATGGAGTATGAAGAAACTTTTGAGAGGTGCTAGACATGTCTGTTCCTTTGGCTGTAGTAATGGCATTGTAAGTGTGTGTTTTCATGTGTTCTAATTCATCAGCTTATACTCATAGATTAAGCTCAACTCTTTCCATATCAATTCTACCTCAAAAATGGCTGTCTGTTATTTGTTTTTCAGTATAGGTGATTGAACTTGGAGCCTTATGCTCACTAGCAAGCATTCTATTACTGAGCTACTTCTTCAAAACAAAAGCTGTTTTCAGAAGAAAGAAAGAATTAATGAACGAGAGAGAGAGAGAAGGAGGCAGGGAGGGAGGGAAAAGGGAAGGAAGGACGGAGGGAAGGAAGGAGGGAGGGAGGAAAGAAAGAAGGAAGGAAGGAAGGAAAGAAGGTGCAATCTGCCAGGCTGGAGAAACTGCTGACTCAGTGAGTATAAACACTTGTGTGCAAACATGTGGGGGCCTGAGTCTGAAAGTCCAGGATCACATAAAGGCCAAGCTCCTAGTGCACCATGCAACTGTAATTGCAATCCTCCTGTGGAGCAAAGGGAGGTGAGAAAGGAGAATCCCCGCAAGCTCATGGCCTGGCTAGCCTTGTATATGAGGGACAGAGGCCTTATCTCAAACAAGGTGGAAGGACAGGACTGGTACCCAAGATTGTCCTCTGACCCCCCCCACATATACCATGCTCCAACCACATTCATACAAACATGCACACCTACCTGTCAATAAAGTAAAGATGGCGATAAGACCATGACCATAACTGCAAAGAACATACAGTCAAGCAAGCATCTTCAGCCAGCAGCTATATCAAAACAAATCTGTGAAACTCCCTCTGACCCTTGTGGCTTAGAATGTCTGTGTTCACTGGAATGTTGTTCTATGCCTTGGGATGGAAAGGGATGAAAAACAGAAATGCAAACTAATATGTTGGTCTCAAGAGAGGAATTGATTTGTCTCACAAGGCAGGAATTCCGAGGATAGAAACTGAGGGCTGTGTGGGGCTCAGCGTCTCTATCAGGAACTCAGACACCATCTTGGTTTGGGGGTCTACTGCTCTCATGAAACACCAGAACCAGAGAAACTTGGGGGAAGGGAGCTTACTTCAGCTTACACATCCAGGTAGCAGTCTATCACTAAGGTAAGTCAACCTTGAATTCGAATATAGCAGGAACCTGGAGCCTGGACCTGATGCAGAGGCCGTGGAAGGGTACTGCTTGCATGGCTTGTTCAGTCTCCTCTCTTACAGAACTGAGGACCACCAGCCCAGGGATTGCACCACCCACCATGAACTGGGCCCTCCCCCATCAATCACTAACTAAAAAAAAAAAATGTCCTACAACTGGATCTCGTGGCAGCATTTTCTCAGTTGAAGTTCCCACCTTTCAGATAACTCTAGCTTGTGTTAAGTAGACATACTGTAGCCAGCACAGACATTTTGTGTTTCTGTTCTGTCATCCTGGACGTGGGTACAGCTTCATTCTTTCCATCATGGTCCCAGCTTGATCCCTGCATCTCCTCTACAGAAAAGGAAGAAAATGAAAAGGAGAAGGACGAAGGGTTGAAGGGAAATGACTAACCCGTCTGCTTCTTTTATTTTCCTAGGAAAAGAAAAGCTTTCTCAGAACCTTCACTTAGATTACTTCTGCTTATGCTCCACTGGACAGAATGTGTCAGTTAGGTACCACCAGGCAGAAGTGTCTGGGTAAAAGGGATTTGTGGTGAGAATCGGGTCAACTTTCACCAACATTCTCAAGAGCCTCTGTCACTCCTCCAGGTGTAGAGACACATACTGTAACCTCAGCACTTAGGAAGTGGAGTCAGGAGGATCCAGAGTTCAAGGTTATCTTTGATTACATAATGAGTTCGAAGGTAGCCTGGGACACACGAGGCCCTCCTTGGTTTCGTTTTCTTTTTTAAAGCCTCTCACCCTACATTACAATGAAAAACTAAATGACCTATAATAGTATCAAAAATGTAAATTCTGAGCTGAGAATAGTGGCTCATGCTTTTAATTCCAGCACTCAGGAGGCAGAAACAGGTGGGGCTCTGTGAGTCCGAGGACAGCCTGGTCTATATAGTGAGTTTCAGGACAGCCAGGACCGCACAGTGAAACAGTGTCTCAAAAAACAAACAAACAAACAAACAAAACCCATATATATATACACACATATATATGTATATATACATATATATACATATATATGTGTGTATATATATTTTGCCTAAAAGAAGCTTATTATGTTATGTGCTTCTTTGCTCTATCTACTTGATGAAGAAAGCTCTAGAAACAGAAGTCCGAGGAGTATATGTTAAGAAAATTATTTTCATCACTTTAGAAACAAGAGCGCTGTCCCACCCCGACTTCCAGCTTTGAACTAGGCCCTTGAACTGTCCCTCACAGTCTCCTCATTTGTAGCCATCAAGGGGCCCTGGTCACCACACTCCCGTTTGTAGAAGGTTTGGTTTTGGGGCTTAGTTAATAATAGTCCTCATTATTTTAGCAACCCTCCTGACCCAGTCCTGGGCACTACCGGAATAGATGCTCCTCTGGGGCTCCTTGGGTTCTCGGCCTTCCCTCACAGCCTCCATGTTTACCCTGCCTCCGTATCTCCTCCCTGTGTGCACTCCTTATAACTAGTCTTGACAAACAGCCCCATCCGTCCCGAGGTCTCTGCAGTGACCATTTCACTTTTTCTTAGCCACCGTTTCCCATCTTTCTTGTTCCCTTCCAGTTCCTCCATCTGAAACTGTTTCCACTGACTCGACCTCCCTCTGCTGCCTGCACCACCTTCGTGACCATTTCACTTTTTCTTAGCCACCGTTTCCCATCTTTCTTGTTC
The DNA here is from genome assembly GCA_028658305.1 of Pachyuromys duprasi. Lineage (NCBI taxonomy): Eukaryota > Metazoa > Chordata > Mammalia > Rodentia > Muridae > Pachyuromys > Pachyuromys duprasi. Next base: position 41,884,559 of record CM053756.1, on the reverse strand, counting down.
CCTTCCAGTTCCTCCATCTGAAACTGTTTCCACTGACTCGACCTCCCTCTGCTGCCTGCACCACCTTCGTGGCTAATTCCTTGCTCTTCCCTTCCTCTACCATGCTCACATCACAAAACCCAATCGTGATGGAGACTAACTCTCTCATCTACTTCAGCCCTTTACCCAAAGGGTTGAACATAACCAGAAAAAACGAAGATTCATTTTTGTTATTTTTATTAGTGTGTGCATGTGTGCAAGTACGCCTGTGTGTGTGTGTGTGTTTGTATGTGTGTATAGATCATGTGGAGGTACAGGGGAAGACACTGGATCTTTTCCTCTCTCTCTCTCCACCTTACATTATTTGACATGAGGTCTTACACTGAACCTGGAGTTCACAGATTCAGCTAGACTGACTGGCTGGTAAACCTTGGGGAGCCTGGCCTGCCTGTTCAAACAGCCCATTCTTTACCAACTGGGTCTTCCCAGCCAAGAATTTAACATAGTTTTTGTTTGTTTTGTTTTGTTTTAATGTAACATAGTTTTAAGTGTAACAGGGGACCTGAATGCCCCTGGAACTGCTCTGGTGCTTTGCTGTTCATTCATTCTTTCACACTCCTGTCCTGTCAGCCTTCCGCCTTCACCTCCCCATTCTCATAGGTAGTTGTTGACTATGCTTTTGGTTGCTCTCCACAAGGCATCAGCAATAGAAGAGAATTTGTAGTTTTATTCCTTCCCCCTTTCACAGCCCTTTCCCCATACTCTCTGCCTTCCTGTCTCTCACTGCGTGTGTGAACCCTTTGGGCTTTGAGGTCAAAGCCTTTGCTCTTCCGCTAGATGCCACCCACCTCTCACCTACCCAAAGCCTTTGGCCCACCTGAGTCATCCTACTCCTCCTTTTACAAAATCACCACAGTAAGTATGCAAATGTGCTATCATCCCTCCTATCTCAAACAGCTCCCCCCCCCCTTGGTTTTTCAAGACAGGGTTTCTCTGTGTTTAGCCTTGGCTATCCTGGACTCGCTTTGTATACCAGGCTGGCCTCGAACTCACAGAGACCTACCTGCCTCTGCCTCTCCAAGTGGTGGTCTGCACCACCATGCCTGGCTATCTCAAACATCTTTTAGTTGTAAAAAATCTTTCACCAAAACCTTTTTCCATTATGAAGAACATTTCTCAAAAATTTTGTTTACTCCTGTCTTTTCCAATCAGTCCTTTCTCTTTCTTGAGCGGGTTTTAGTAAAACTTTTGTGCCAAACATTTGACCAAAGCACTTGTCTAGGTCACCAACGATTTCCAAGTTGATAAGTAGTCTATGGCCAAGCCTCGGGCCTATTTGACCTGTTACTGCGTGTAGCATATGCGTTAACTTCTGATTAAAGCATATTCATCCCTTAACCTTAGGGGCCCATTCTGGATTTGCCCAGGACTCAGAATGCTCTCTTCCTTACGAAACCAGAACTTTACTTGTTCTGGGACAAAGCTAGCCAAACTCACCTCTCCTCACACAAACAGCTCTCTGGGATGATGATGATAGCAATCAATGCCACAACCAAACGAAAATTTCCAAACGTTGTAGTGCTAGCCTCAACTGCTCCGCACACTTCCAGGTTTATACCTCCAGCAGGTGGGTTTGGCATTTCCAGCTGGATATTTATATTTCATTTCATACACAAGACATGCTCAAACCCAGTGTGGTCTTTGCTGTGACTCTTGCCTGGTCCCCCCGTCTGGATCCCAGCTCAGAGGAAAGCAACCACTCAGGCCATGAGAACCTCCTGGTCTTCGTGTTTCTTCCGTGGCTGCTCCTCAAACTCAGGCCCCTATCGTTTCCCACCTGAACTGAGGGTAGAACCTCCTCTTTTTGCCCCATATTTATCTCTTTCATGTACTCCGTGTGGGAGTCAGGTTGACGGCATGATCCTCTGCGTTGGCCCGTTATCTCACTCAGAATAAAAGCCTGGGCAGCTTAGGCTTCCAGTGGGTCTCTAGTAAGGGAAGTGGAGAGCGCCTCAAACACAGACTCACTTGCCAGCTTTCTGGTCACGTTCCCCTGGCGGGGCTGCCGGGACAGGCCACAGGGGAAGAGGACATGTTCAGTCCTGATGCAGCTTGATGAGCTGGGGTGAATGGAAAAGAGAGCTCCTCTTTTCTGAGGAAAAGGAGAGGGGGAAAGGAAAAGGGAAAGAGGGTGGGACTGGGAGGGAAGGTGGGAAGGAGGGAAGGGGCTACAGGATGTAAAATGAATGAAATAAAAAAAATGAGAGAAAAACAAACAACCAAACAAACCCTGGCACAAGAGTCTTGTAATTTCTCATGTGCTTCATGATGTACGTCTTTTAGGAAACTTTTCTAAATCTGTAGATTCTTTATCAGAGTGATTTCTTTTTTTTTTCTTGAAGCTTTGGTTGAGCCTAGCCTTCAGTGGAGGAGCTAGCTTAATCAGAGAAAGCCCACCTGCCTAGGGTTGGTACCACCTACAGAGGGATGGGCCTTCTCGTGCTCCCACATCAGTCATCCATCTGGATAACCTCTTATAGACACAGCCGTAGGTGCAATTTGCCAGCTAAGGCTCCCTCTTCCCTGGTGACTCAAGGTTGTGTTAAATTAACAATAGAAACTAACCAGGACAAATACATTCATACATATATAATAGATACTACATAATACACATACACATTTTTTTTGGTAATCAGGACCGAGACAACTTAAAAAGGGAGTTTATTTAGACTGAAAGCTACAGAGAGCTAAGAGCACATCGTGGCAGCAAGAGCAGGAAGCTGAAGAGCACAGACTGGAAGGATGATGAGGTTTTGTACTCTCAAAGCCCACTTCCAGTGATGTACTACCTTCACTGGAAGGTTTACCTCCTAAACCTGCTAAGGACTGAGGGTTCAAATGCAATCCATAAGAGACATTTCTCATTTTATGCATGCATACACAAGAGATACTGTCTTCCCTAATTTTTTTGTGCAAACACACATACTTACAATTTCTAGGACAGTTTTTTTAGTCATTTTTGTTTATTGATTCATTTATAATACCTACTATATTGACTACTATGTATTTATTGATCCTCAACAAATATTTATTGAATGAGTAGACAGTGAAGTCCTCCCTGCCAGCTGAATGACTGTGGGGGGAGGGGAGGGGCTGCCTTCTCTCAACTCAGATAACAACTATGATCAAGAAAGTGACTCCCAGCCTTGCAGAGAATTTTGCAGGATAAAAATACTCATGGGTAGACTCTTAGTACAGCTCAAGGGTAGAGTGCTTGCCTAGTATGCAGGAGTCCCTTGGTTTCATCCCTAGGAACATATGTATGCACGAACACACAGACTCTTCCCATGGCATATCATTCCCCAAAAGAGATGAATTATTCCGGAAGCTTCATCCTGGAAGGACCGACAGTGGGCAGACTTCTTAACTTGGGTGTTTGGCCATCTGGCCACTTTTCTTAGTTTCCATGGAAAAATGGCCACAGTCATTCTTTCTTGTATGATCGCCTTTCAAACAAAATTGTATCCCAGAGACTACACATAAGGAGACAAGAACGAAAACTCAGTGATAGATAAGATTATACAAGGGGCTGTCAGAATCTTTGCAACAGAATCAAATGATGGAGAGGGCACTGCAGACTGGCATACACTTGAAAAACGAACGCAATTTTCTTAATTGGGATGCTGTCCAATCGACAGAGACATATTTCTTCTCCATAGATACCAATTTCAAACTATGACTATTGATCTTTATTGAACCCTGAAGGTGACTGATCCTGAAAGGGTGACAACAAATCGTGGCAATATTTCAAACAGTAAAAATAAAAGCTAAAAGGGGGGTCTGCAAAGCCTGCGCCCAGGGAGTCAGTCTCAGCACTAATCGGCTGCGTTGAGTGTAACATAAAATCATAGCTAATGTTTTTGTTCAGGTTTCTTTGGTGGGGGTTTGATCTCCTTTTATATTGAATTGCTTCTACGAGAAGGCACCAGCCTTTTTCCCATGTATCTCATGGTTTGTTTGTGCCTGTGGTTGGTTGGTGACTGGTCATGTGACAAGGGGTCACAAAGTAAGTCTCCACTGAGTACTAACTGATGTTAAAGAAACCTGAGATGGGTGGTGGTCACTGGAAAAGGGAAGAGAGTTCTGCCAGGGGGTTCAGTGATCAGATCAGGGTAACAAACATGTCATCCTCAGGTACCCATCATTTCTTTATGCCAGGAGCATTCAAAATCCTCTCTGCTAGTAATTTTTGTTTGAAGCATGTTGTTGTCAACCGCTATGACCCTGCTTCCACAGAACATTAGAAATTAGTCCTCCAGCTCAACTGTGCTTCTGAACCTATTGCAATTCTTTCTCCCTTTCCCATCCCTGCCACACCTATCCACCAGTACCTACTGTTTTACTATTAGGTAGAAACTTCTATACACCCTACATGAGTGAGGACCTGTGGCGTTACTTGTCTTTCTGTAGTCCTGGCTGTTCTTCTCCCGATGCCCAGCACAGCTTATCCCGGGAGGAGGACTCACTTGGACATTTCTCCTCTGACTCTGGGTAGTTTTCTAAATGCAGGATCTAAAGCCAGCTGACATTATTCAGCTGACATTTGTTGGGAGGTAGGGTTTGCCGGCATGACCCAGCAGTACAGGCAGCCTCGAGGCTAGCAAAGACCACTTTGCATTTTTTTAATGAAGCCAAGATGGGTGTGGTGGGGATTCTGAAGGTCCCCGTTGATATAGGCCACCTGGGGCCTGTGGGACCAGGAAGGCAGAAGGCATATGAGTGTTTATAAGAAAAGGAATTAAACCTTGGAAATCTGCTGTCCTGATGACGACAGAGTCAAGTGAAGAAACTCAGAGGTTACTCAAGTAAGCCTGGATTTAACAAGGTTGGAAGACAAGGAACAGAGATGGGGTGCAAGGGCTTATCTGGTGGAAACTGGAACCACCAAAGACACCAGTTAAGCCAGCTGACCCTGAACTCTGCTTCAACCTCTCCCAGTTGCTGGATCTTCCTCAGATCCAGCTGGTCTTAGAGCCGGGACAATACAGCCTGCAGTCTCTTGTGATAACAGAAGCAATCTGGGAAAGGAGCAGGAGGAGCTCTAGACTTAGATGCCCGTGACTAGAAGTGGATGTCAGGACAGCGGAAGCCAGTCTGTTGTGGTACTGCAAGGATGTGTACAGACCCCTAGGGACTGCTTTCCAGGGCTGAGCACTAGGATGGACAACACGATGCTAGAGTACACTATAGAGTACTCGTCAAGAATGGCTGCTGGGGTGGGATGCCTAGCGGGTAGAGCCCTCACCACGCAAACCTGAGAACTGATGCTCTGATCCCCAACACCCACATAAATGCCACACAGGCATGGTGGTTCATCTGTCATCTCTCATCCATCTGGAACACAGAGACGTTAGACCCCAAGTCACTAGCTGGACTAGTCAAATCCGAGAGCACTGGCTTCCAGGAAGATCTCCTCCCTTGGTGGATAAGATGGAGAGTTGTTGAGAAGGGCACCAAACACCTCTGGTTCTCACCTGCACACAAGTACATACCACACACATACAAGTGCATGAAACAGGAGAACCAATGGCCTCCTGACCCCATAAGGAGACTGCATTATGCATCCTGAAGGTTGGCAGAGCTGTGTTCTGGGACAGCTCTTATCACCAGATCGTGAGAGCAAATCAGCCGAATCCCAGGGTACCCAGTAGGAAAGCCCTCACCTCCATCCAAGCTTCTCAAATTTGCCTCCATCCACCAAGCCCTCGCTGATGGGAACATAGACACACCTCCCATGCCTTACAGAAGTAGAGGGTCACAAGCATTCCCAGTGACTTAAGAGAGAAAACAATAAACAAACAAGCAAAAACTCCTCTGAGAAACGGGCATGAAACTGGTATGTGAGACTGGGCAATGACTAATTATATCGACATCTGAATTGGGCTGGATATGTATTTGAAATGTAAGTGTGTTAATCCATAAATGACTTGAGAATTTGACAATTGGATCTAATTTAACAGTTTGGTCTAAATTTAGTTTTCCCACCCTGCATCTAAGCAGGAAACAAAAACTTGTCATAGAAATGTAGATACTTTCCTAGCAAAAATGTGGCATCATTTATACAGAGCTTACAAGCAAGTGTGCATTCACCCTTTTGTGTGTTTGGTATGCATATGTGTGGGTATGGATGTGCCACAGTGAGTGTGGCAGTCAGAGGGAAACTGGCTGGCGTTAGTTCTCTCCTTTTACCACATGAGTCCTGGGGATGGAACTCAGGTCATCAGGCTTAGAAGTAGGTTCCTTAACCCACTCAGTTATTTCACTGGTTCTATTTATAGGTTCTTGATGAGGAGTAATAAAAACCTAAACAACTTGGGAAATGGAAATTCTAGATATGTTTCTCTCTGAAAAAAGAAAGAAAGATTAGATAGATAGATGGATAGATAGATAGATAGATCGATCGATCGATAGATAGATAGATAGATAGATAGATAGATAGATAGATAGATAGATAGATAGAACTTTGGATCACAATTTGAGGGGGCTTCAGATCATGATCTATTATTGGCTGTGCTGTGTTGAGTCCATGATGCCATATTATGGAGGAAGCATGGGGCAGAACAATGCCATTTGCCTTATAGAAAACAAAAGAAAGAAAATAAAATGGTGCTGGGTACCACTAATTTCTTCAATGGTATGTCCCAAATGACCTGAATAGCTCACCATCCATAACCCCTTAAGCTATATCTCTCTCCTATAGCACCATGTAGGGGGCCAGGCCTAATGGGCCAAATGGACCTCTGGGGGACAAATGGACCTCTGGGGGACACTTTTGCTCCAGATTATGATGATCAGAAGAGTTAATCTTGACTGAGGCCTTGATGAGATTTAGATTCACCCAGCATGGAAACAACTTCTGGGCATGCCTGTGAGGAAGTTTTGAGGTTAGGTTAATTGGGATGAGAAGACCTACCCTGAATGGGGTGCAAAGCATTCCATTAGCTAAAACCCCGGACTGGATTTTAAAGAGAAAGTGTGCTGAGCACCAGCGCTCGCGTCCTCTGCTTCCTGACCTCAGATGCAATGTAACCAGCCAGCCTCATACTCCTGCCAGCTTCCCCATCACCATGAACAATATCCCCCAACTGTGAGCCAAGTCCAAAACCTTCCTTTGTTAAACTGCTATGTTCAGGTATTTTGCCCGAACACTAAAAAAAAAATAATAATAACTAACTTGCCCATCTTCTGTGGTCTGCTTTGGGAGTGTTGGTGACTGTGGGTAGATAAACCAACTTCACCTTCCCTGGTTGGGTCTTTTGCAGAACTGCCCATGGTGAGAAGAGGGATGCTAGATGTGGAAGGAGAGAGGATTTCCTTGTTTCCCTTTCAGCATTTGTTTCTGTCATTGCTACTCCATGGCCTTCCTCATAGGAGTCACTGTCCATTTCTAGAGTTTTATAATATACCCTGAATTCTCTGGAGGTCCCTGAGCCAGCAGCCTCCATCTCTTCTCTGAAAAGGTCCTTCCATGAACTTCCCTTTCTCCCCACTGCTGCTTGCTAAAGACAAGCCTTCTATGCTACCTCATATTTCCGCTTATCTATTTTCATCCCTCCAATGCTACTTAACTACTGACTTATTAAGCTCTCTGTGTTGGGCTAATGGGTGTGACCTCTGTTTTCCTGCCTGGGCATCATCGGCTGTTAGCACTGAGCCAAAGGTGTAGCTCCGTTGGTAGAGTGCTTGCTAGTATGAAGTCCTGGATTGGATCCCTTGGATCCCCAGCACCATATAAACAAGGTACGGTGGCTCATGCCGATAGTCCCAGCATTGGAGAGTTTTGTAAAAGACAGGTGGGTCTGAAATTCAAGATCATCTTCAGCTACATAGCCAGTTCGAGGCCAAAGAAAGAGGAGGCAGGTCAGGAGGAATCAAGAAGGAAAGGAACAAAGCTAATGAAAAGAAAAGGAGAGAGGCCAAGGTTGTAGCCAAGTGGTCTAAGGAGCTGGATTAAGCAAAGGAAAGAAAAAATTTTTAAAAGATTAGGACTAAGGAATGGATGAAGATATAACTGGATTTAAATGAAGATGAGAGAATAGAGATAATAATAAAGGTAACAACCAAGCTATGACACGATGTCTCCACCAAGACCCAAAAGGCTGTGACTAATTGGAGTGAAGGTGAGGGGATACCTTGAATTGGTGTCAAAGCCTCTGTATAGCCAAGCTCGAAAGGCATTGTTTATACGGGGTAGAGGGTAGGGAGAATAAGCTGTGTGTCAAATATTCTTGTTTGATAAACTTTCAAGCAGAACTCAATCATTTATCAAAATTCCGAGACTTACTGCTTAACCCCACTGTCTAGGTGCCTTTTCTGTTGCTCCCATAAAAAAATACCTGAACCCGGGTAATAGAAAGAGACTTATTTAATTCACAGTTTTCCTGATTAGAGTCCAAGTCGCACGGTATTAACATCCTGGCTGCACGCCCACAAAGGGAGAAAAAGAAAGGGGCCTAACCTCATGCTGAAGGGGAGCATGTGCAATCAAAGAAAAGGCCAAGGAGGAGCAAGATCAGTCTTCTGAAAATTACCTGAGAAATGAGTGCTGATTCATTCCAAAGAGGCCAGACACAGTCAAGAAGCAGCAGCTATTTTCTGCTAAGCCCTACCACTAAAATGGCTCCTTAGGGCACCAGCTACATCGAAACGAAATGTCCAGACTGATGGGATTCCTGTACCCCAAATGTACAGGCAGCTGATCTGTCACTAATGTGATTATCAGTCCCAGATGGGACACACAGGAGCATCAAGCAAGGACAGAGGAAAATCTTAGAGACGTCTTAGAAGCAAAGACAACCCAGCTAATGCTTATAGAGGTAATATTAGCCGTCGCGGAGTCCCAAGCACCATGGCAACCAGAAAGAGGGATGAGGATGAATTTCCATGTGGGCTTGGAGCAAGGATCTTCAGAGATTTTGGTAAGTGTGGTCTCCGTGCAGCGCGGGTGGTGGGAGTCGGCATGGACAGACTCCAAGAATGAGTCAGGGCAAGTGTTCAGTGCATCATTTCATTAGTACAAAGGAGCTGCTGCAGGCAGGTGGAGAGCTGAGTGGTGCCTTCAAGCCAACCACTAGAGACTCATCTTCACATATACACACATACCTTCCCTCTAGTCTCCATGGTATAACTTAGCTACTATCCCCAAGATGCTTACAACTGGTGTTCTACTCCAAGAAGCATCCCGTCATCAGAAAGCAAAGACTCCAGTCCAACGGATGAGCAGGAGAGATGGATGCTATGTGTATGATATCATATGGATGGCTGTGTATGATCTCAGAAGAAGAGGGTAGGTTAAAGCAAGCTGTTTAACCCCATTTCTGGGGTTGACTGTGCAGGGCTACCTGCACACCTGCTTGTTAATGGATGCACAAATGTCTCTGCCTGTGCTGGCCTGCAGTCTCTTTACCTGGGTGATGTAGATGTCTGTGTCTTTTCTAGTAGACCTTGGTGTGGGATAAATGTATTAGCAAAGGACTCAGCACCCAGCTTCATGCATTCAGCAGGTCTGCCAGGCAGGGAGAGCGCTTGCTAATTGTTTTCAAAGACCCATTTGCCAAGTCACCATTTAGCTGTCTGCCAAAATGCCTGTGGAGAAAAAAAATAACTGCTTGAACTCAACTTTGTGTGCTCTGGGGAGATCTGAGTAATTGTTAGATCACTTCTTTCAGACAACCCTGCTGATTACATGTTAGTTTACACTTTGAGTTCTCACCACAGGGTTATGGCTGTAGCTGCTTTCCAAGGATGGCAGGGTTTGGAAGTCAAATTTAGGAGGACTCTGAGGCTGACGGGAGGAAATGAGAGGGACATCTCAGGGTGGGTGCTCATTCTATCAGCTCCAGACCATGCCTAGCAGGGCTGCGTTCTGCAGAGTTGTGAAAGGCAGTTGAGATGTCCTCTAGGGCAGTGGTTTTCAACCTTCCTAACCCTGCAACCCTTAAATACAGTTTCTCAGGTTATGGTGACGTCCAACAATACAATTATTTTTCTTGCTCCTTCATAACTGTAATTTTGCTACTGTTGTGAGTCGTAATGTAAATATCTGTGTTTTCTGATGATCTTAAATGACCCCTGTGGAAAGGTCATTTGACCCCCAAAGGGTCACAGCCCACAGAGCTTAGAAATAAATCCAACACTGGAGTCAGCAAAATCTAGATCGGAGAAAGTATAATTCCCAAGCCAAGTCAAAGTAAAGCAGTTTCAAAGGCCCTCTGCAAGCAAGATTCCCAACTGTGTCTAAGTTCGTTCAAGTTTTGCTTTTGTTTTCGTTTTGTCATTTGCAGTAGCCTGAGTTATGACAGAGGTCACACTTGAGAGCTCTGAAGCCAACACCAACATCTGAGATAACGCCCAGATTGTCCCCAAGCTGGTGCAGCCCTTATGATGGGTTACTTTCTTTTAGACACCGATGTGCCTCTTACTTCAGTGCCTGCAGGATATCATTAACAAAGTACTACCAACTGGGTGGCTTCTGAACAACAGCAATTTATTTCTCATAGTTCTAAGAACTGAGGAATCAAGAGTCAAAGCTCTAACAGATATGGTGTCCTTTGAGGGCCTGCTTCCTGTGTCATAGGCAAGACCTCACCATGTCTCTTCATGTAATGCAGAAGAGAGCCAGATCTCTGGGATGTCTTAAATGAGGGCACAAATCCCACTGTGAGGGCTTCATTGCCTGATGACCTCCCTGATACTCCTGATACACTGGGAGTAGAATTTTAACAGGCAAATTTTAAGAGACATAAGCATTTGGACCACAGAATCCATTACAGAGACCTTCTATTGGTTACCTCCAAGAGACAAAGAGAAAGAAATCAAAATGTTTTCTCTCAAATGCATGAGGCCAATGTCCTATGAATAATTTCATTTAAGGTCCTTGCTAGCTAACCTGCCATTTTGCAGGTGTATTCTCATAGCAGCAAGGCCACATTGATCTGTGAGTCATGTTCATCCCAAGAGTCTGAGAACCCCAGTTCGTTGAAGAAGGAAATTCTTGCTCCCACTACGACATGGAGCAAAACCTCCTCCTTCTAGAGCTGAATCTCACAGTTCTGTGAACACCATGTGATGCCATCTTGCACCCAAGAAGGGGGAGAGTGTTCCTCTGTGGTGGCCCAGATGTTAATTGCTTGAAGAGTAAATGAATCATAATTTGTACCAGAGCTGTTGCTGTAATTACAACAGTGAAAGAGCTGGAGTTTTCATTGTCCCCACTTCACTAATAGACCTCAGACTTGTGGGCTAAAGCTCAGAAGCTGAGCCAGCATCACTTTGTCAGCCGCATGTTCCCCTGAGGTAAGCTGTGTCTAGATGCTGGGCAGTGTCTGGCAGAGTCCCCTGGGTTCTGTGTGAAGCAGGTTAGAACTTTTTCTTGTGTCCTTCACGCTTTAGGTGACAACCATTCCTCAGAGAGGAAGACAAAAGCCAGGAGAGGGTAGAGGCTTAAAGGATGCCATTGGTACCTACCATTCTTCCTCACAAACTAAAACCCCCAGAAAGGGACTTCCCATCCCTCCCCTCTTCCCTTCCTTCCTGCAGGCCTTCAGTTCTTCACCCCCTCACTCTGTCTCTCCTTCCTTCATTCCCTCCCTTTTCCTCTCTTTTGTGGTAGTACTTCTATAGAGCTAGGGAATTTTTCTGAAAGAATTCTGGCCCCATTTTCAATCCCTGGCACTCAGTACATAGAAAGCACTCACCAGGTGTAGCTTAGATTTACTGGTTAAGAAAGAAACGGATGGGTGAATTAACCCAGTGATATAAGCTACATTGGGGTTTTTAACTTACAGCAACAATATTTTATAACAGGAAGAATGTATTATAATGCACCAATCCAATTATCATCAGCATCAACACGAATCTCTCCAGATATTGGTTATGGTTTTTAGGCACAGATACAAATAGCTGTTTACTTTTCACCAAACATCTCATTGTTCACTGCTGTCTCCTGCACATCCAGATGTTCTTAATGGTCAATCTTTCAGGCATCTCCATTCAAGACCATCAGAAAATGTTCACAATCTTGGGGGAGGATGGAAAGCTCACCATTAATCATCATATGGCTGCTTCTTGCCTAGGAGGGGCCGGGTATGTGGCACCCAGTTCACTCTCATGGACTCCAGACCTGGGGGATGTTGAGACAGAACGCTGAAGTAGAGATGAGTAGGCCGATTGGATCTTCCTCTGTCCTCCCTCTGTGTCCTCAGTGGGGTGTGTGTCCAACCTTGTTAGTAACTACTTGGCCAGCTCCTGCTCCTGTTTTCAGTCTAACCTATGCCTCTGAACAAATTTTAAAAACAAAACATGCTCACCACAAGTCAGCATGGAACAGGCTTTTCCTAGGTACCTGAGCTGACAAAAGATGCCAGTTCTGCTGATCCAGGCATGCAAGATGCAGGCCTGCACCCAGGGGACAGCTTAGAGATCAGAGGATTGACAACATTACATACCTTCATCCCCTGGGCCAGCACTTTCATGAAGTGAAGGCACCACACACCCATCTATGGCCTCCTTGCTCTATAGAAGCGAAGAGAATATGGCATAGTGGCAAACTGTGTATTACAGAGTCAGGGGGTGGGCCCTCATTCAATTAAAGATCTGATTTAAAACCCATAAGCAAGAAAGCAAGCCAACAGCACAAACAGGGCGTCTGTATCACACTGAGGCCCCAGGACCATCACGGAAGGGGGTAGCCGAAGAGCTTTCGTCAGCTGATGGCTTCTGTGGCAGGATCAGGCAGTTTTCCTTAGGCCTAGGGCCACTGGTAGGTCAACCATCCTCCAGTGGTGACCCTGCGCCCTTGACCATATAGGCAATACAGATTGGACTTAATAGGTTATTTTTCAAAGGAAAGAGGGGAAGACAATATGAAGGGGGGTGGGGAACATAGGAGGAAATAGGAGGAATGGGTGAGCTTGAATATAATTTAAAATCTGTATGCATGTATGGAATTCTCAAGATAATAAAAATCTTATATTTAGCCAGGCACGGTGTCACATGCCCGCAATCCCAGCACTCGGGGAGGCAGAGGCAAGTGGATCTTTGTGAGTTTGAGGCCAGCCTGGTCTACAAAGTGAGTCCAAGACAGCCAAGGCTACGCAGGCAAACCCTGTCTCAAAAATAAATCTATATTTTTTAAATGAAAGGAAGCAAATTATTTTTAATTTTAAAATATTTATAAAATCAAATATAATGATGAGTACATGAAATTGGTGAGTGTACATCAATTTCCTAGATTTAATACTAACTTTTTATAATATTTGAAACCCTCACGTGTCCAACCTCTGTCATTACTCCTCTTCCCTCTAACTACAGCCCATTCTTGGTTTTAAAAGTATATGCTAGTTAGATGTATGCATATAATGTATACCATAACCAAAGTGCGTGCATTGATGAACAGTAGATAATGTTACCAGTATAAAAATTGGTATATTTAAAAATTCCCATCTAAATTAATCATATAATTCAGATGCTTCTGTACAGTTTACTATTCCTGCCCCAATACTATTTTTTCAGCATTGGTTCATATTAGTAAATGAAGCCCTATCTTATTTATTTTAGCTACAGCATCAAGATGTGGTCGATTCCTCCATAAATAATGACCGATAGACACTACGTGCTTGAAACTGAGTACGTGTGTGCAAAGGAGTGTTGCGGTTGTGCTCCAAGGAAGGAGATGAGTCACTGAATCTTAGGATACAGATAGCAGTTCTGACTGTTCTGACAGCTATTGACCTTAGTTGACCAAGTCACACACGCACCAGTGATAAATGGGAATACTTTTCTCCTTTCCAAAACTTGGTTTTATTACAGGTTTATATACATCATTTGGCCAACCCAAAGAATACAAAATCATATCAGCTATTATCTTAATTCGAATTTCTCTAGATATTGAGAGCAATTTGTGCTCCCTTTTCTGTGACTCTCTGCTTGTTTGATTTCTTGTTTTTTGGGGGGGTTTCTTTTCCATTGATGTGTAAAAAAAAAAGACCAATATTTTGAATTCTTTGCCAGTAACAAGCATTGTAAATAGCTTTCCTTAGCTTAAAGCTTTGACTTTGTGAAGTCTTTGCTGGTAACAAATGCACTATCTCAGATTACAGATTATAAACTTGTATTCGAGTCCAGCTCCTTGGGTTTAATGTTGTTCGGTGTGTACTTTGCAAGCCTTTAAGCTGTGCTTTTGTCAGTTCGGGTCCCGATGCCATCCAGAGCTTGATCCACACTGCAAAGCAACTCTCCTCCTCTTCCACAGCCCATGATCAAGAGCATAGAGACTTTCTCCACAGATCTGTCAAAAACCAAGTCCCCATGCAGTCACCGCTCTATTGCTGTACCTTTTCCATCTCTGTGTCTCTCTCAGCACCAATGACCAGCCCTTCAATAACGTTCAGGCGGGAACTTTCCTACAATGGCATCATGGTTTAGCTAAAGACAAGCCCACATTCTGAAACAGTGACAATGTGTTTTTCCTACCTTGCTAGGGTTCCTTCCAGCCTGTCAATCAGATCCAGAGAACAGGTGCTTCTGGAAGAGGGAGAAGGAGATAGGGGTGAACCAAAAGACTCAAACAGGAAGTAAAAATGTTACTTCCAACTACTCATGTTTTTTTCTAGTCTTGGTTCTAAAAGTATTCACATTTGTTCAAGACCCAACTAGTTCAGTATAAAATGCGACTTCATAGCAATTCTCTATTAACCTGTGCCTTGAAATCATAACCAGAAGTGGAACTAACCTTTATTGCCATATGAGATAAGTACTTACTAGCAAATTGTGCCTCATTAGGTTGCATAACCTCCATCATTTCCTTAAAATATAGGTAGAAGAAAATGAAGCTAAGAAAGTGAAGTGATTTGCCCAAGGACACAGCCAAATACTGGCCAAAGCTATTTCCTTGCAACTGGCCTTCCTTGCCTTCCACGCCAAAGGATGTGCTGTCCACATTTGATCAGAGAGAGTGAATCTTGCTTTACCACTATGTCCTCAACCCCAGCTGGCAACAGCCTCGCTCACACAATAGGCTCTGCAGCAGTCTCTGCAGCATAAAGAGGCGCATGCCGGCTGTGGGGTCTGTGGTCGGTGAGTCATGAGAGGTCTGGGAGGTTTATTTAGCTGTTTAGTGGAGGCAAATCTTCGCCTCGCTTCCTCTGAAAGCCACGTCAAGCCTCTTGGCTCTTAGCTTCGAGTGATGGACTAGGTTATGCATACACAGTCATAAGCTTATTGCCGTGTAGACCCTGAAAGTGCCTGGGTACCGCTGAGTTCGGCGAGGCTGGGCACACAGGGCTCACTGTCTAAAGCACTTCCGACCCCTAGAGCTGACCTCCCGCACCCCGGATATCTCAATAATTGGGCTTTGCTTTTTCCAAGAGCCAAAAGCAGCAGCCCTCCCTCCTCATGGAGCTGGGAGCTCAATCTGAAAATTATTTTGTTGCAAAGCTCCACGGAGCTTGCTGCTATGATGGGGATTCCCAGACAGCCCAGAGCCCCTTGCTGCTGAGCGGAGTTCCCCCAACATGAGAAGTGAGTGGGCCATGGAACTCATTGGTCTCTGGGGGACTGTCTGCGTCGTGACATCTTGCCTGAAGAATTGTTGAGCTATTTGGGGGAGTGGGTGGGGACGATGGACAAGGAGGGGGGCCGGGTTATAGCGTATTGGGAGCTGGTTGAGGAAGGCATGAGTCTCTCCTCAGATGCCACAGTTTCAAATGGACTTATTCACAACAATCTACAGCCTCTTGGGATTAAAGAGTTGATCATCTCTGAACTGATTCAGAGCTGAATTGATTCTCAGCTTCAAAGCTGCTTAGGCCCCGAAGTGGATCCACACCATAAATAAGGCAGAAAGTTTCCATCTAAGAATGACCTAAGGTGCCTTATATTCTTCCTGCTGGAAGCTAAAGGTGGCTGCCTTGGCCTTGACCTTGGCCTTGGTGATTGTCATTGTTACCGTCTTTGATCTGAATTCTGACATAGCTACAGCTTCTTAAGCCATGCCTTTGGCTGTGGCTTCCAGAGCAACCCTTACCACCAACCCTCACCCCGCTACTTACTGTTCCTTTCTCTCCATAGGCATTACCTTGTTGGGTCCTCACATGACTTGACCTCTGACCCTATGGCCTCTTTTCACAATCCGTTCAGGAAGTCAACAAACAATTCCTAACACTGACTATGTTCCAGACACTCATCTAGGCAAGACAATAAAATGACCAACAAAGTGAAGTCCCTGCTGTCAAGAGTGGCATTCTGGAGGTGAGACTGGGGAACCCCATACGTAGATAAGGAGCTGTTAGGCTAACACCTGGAAATGGTAAACTGCCCTACAAAGACAAGACAAGGTAAGGTCAGACCTTGGGAGCAACATGGAGGAGTAAGGGCATCACTTCCAAAGAAGGAATCAAAGAAGGGGGCAGTGTTTGAAGGAGGCCTAATGAGCGATGGAGCAAGTTGTGAGAAGATCTAAGGAGAAAACATTCCAAAAAATGGAGATGGTGAAATGTGTGCGACACTGAGGAAACATTGAGTTGGGCAACTGATGGAGGGATAAGGGGGTGGGGTGGTTGGCTGGAGATGAGGGTCAGATCATGTGACTACCTGTGGCCACAGTGAGACCTTCTGACTTTACCCCAAGTGTGTTGGAAAACTGATGGAGGGGCTTCAGACAGAGGGGTGGTACACCTAACTTACGTTCTTAACCTTCACAAAAGAAGAACTGCAGGAGTCTGGAGTGAAAACAGGGCTCAGGACAGAAGTCTATGAAAATAGGACGCAGTCAAACCAGGGCAGAGGGCTCTGTGAGAGATGATCCTGTTCAGAGCATGTTATTCCGAATTACTGCTTAATTACATAGGGATGTGATGGAAAGCAGGGAATCAAGGATGAATCCTCAGGTTGTTTTTTTTTCTCCTCAGAGAAGATAGCAGTGAGAAAGCCAGTGTTTGAAGGTGTGCTCTACAGAGAACAAGCCTCTCATCCCATTAGAACTCAGCGAAGTTCCAGAAACAGTCAGCTGGCACTATGTCCAAGTTAGGGATGTGAGCATAGAAGGAATCCAGGCTGATGCATTCACTCCTTGTGAACTGACCACCAACAGTAAACATTAAGGAAGGCAGTGCCAGACCCCTGAAGTTGGCCTGGACCACTGAATTATATTTAATAACGAATTACATTTAATAATGGACTGAAGCCAGAAAGAGCCCTTTGGCAGACATGGGCTGTGTCCCTCCCTTTCCCCTCCTTCCAAATCCAAGTCCCAAGCTTATAGATGATGCACAATGTCATTGAGACTGGACCAGTCAGGCATCCTGAGAGGTGCTTGACATCCTGGCTTCTGATTTCTCTTAACTGTTCAGTTCTTCCAGCGCGCCCTTAGACATCCTTTGTCAGTATCTCATGGAAGATACCTTCCATCTTTCTTACGAATGATTCAGGAAAGGAAATGTAGCTATATTATTAAACATTTATGTAAGCCAGGAGTGGTGGCGTACGGATCGCTGTGAGTTAGAGGTCAGCCTGGTCTACAAAGCGAGTCCATGACAGCCAAGGCTACACAGAGAAACCCTGTCTCAAAAAAAAAAAAAAATAACCCAAACAAAAATAAACATTTATATAGACATTTCAGAAAAGCTGCAGGACCACATTTCAGTGAAGCCTGTGTTTGATGACAGTGTTACCCACACAGCCACACAGGAGAGGCTCTGGTGTCTTCTACGGGCATCTGTCCACTCCACTGTGCTGTTTCTAACAGTTATGCCGTGCCTGAATGATGCTGGGCGTCACACACTTTCACTTGCGACCTCCCCAATCAGGCAAGTCTCTAGCCTCCCTACCCTGGAAGAACTAATAGACGGCAACAGCTTCAACCGTCAACACCCAATCCTGTCGAGGACCTTCATGACACTGACAAGGTCCCATGCCAGCTAAGGGACTTTCAGGAATTGTGACAAAGACTCTGGAAAGAAGGGAATTTCACAGGCTGAGGAGGTGGGGCTTTTAGCACTTTTGCAAGCATTCTACCAAACAGGCAGCCATCCAGGAAGGCTGCCTTCTGTCTGTGTTCTTTTATCACTTCATGCGCTAGTATCTCTCTTCTTCTGCTTGTGCCCCCAAATAAAGGAAGTGGGTCCTACCAACAGCCATTTGTAACCATTTTCGAGGTGGGAGAGAGCTGCTGTGCTGTCTTGGTTCTTCCAAAATCCTTCTGCTATTTCCAGGTGGAGGACATCTCAGCCATAAGTGTCATTTGGAATAGATTTTTATCCCCCTCAAGCTGCAGGATGAAGACGCTCAGAAGGGAAATTTCTTAACCACGTGTGGAGCGCTTTGACCACATCCTGCCCAGTAAAAGTTGGGCCGAGCTGTGGGTCACTTGCCAGAGGCTTCCAAATGCAGAGAACTTTTTTTTTCTTCTTTCTCTCTTGGTTTATTTTATTTGGGGCTATGCAGTTGGACTTTTGAGAAAATTCTCTGTCATCACTATCAAGACAATCTTTCTTACACTTTGGGGAGTTTACTAACCCCACCCACACAAATAGAATGAGTCACCCCGGAGGGGTCTGAGCTGCTGTCTGGTGAGGCAGTTAGATTAAACAACTGCTTCAAAACGCCCCATCCTGAATTATCTCTGTGGCAACTGTCCCAAGGAAGAAAAGGCTTGGTAGAGAAGCACCCAGATACTATTTCAAGAATATAGCAGAGACAGTCCCAGCAGGAACCAATGGCAAATTCAAATTGTGAAATTTGAGGGGAGTTTATAATAAAGGGCTCTTTTCAAAGAAGTGGTCAGGGTGGGGAGAAACCTCAAGAATCATGCAGCATTTGGAGCAAGCAATAGCCATACTCCTCTAGCGCTTTATAAGACCAAGATCCTAGGGGAGGGGTCAGCATCCAAGAAGAGAGAGGTAGACAACAGAGCAAAGGCAGGAGCTGACTAGCACCCCTGAGACCTGAAGAGTCCCATCACACCCCATGAGATAGGAGAGAAAGGCCCTAGTGTCACTCTCCAATGTCCCCCAGATCTGTTACTGATGCCTCCAATGGGGCCGTTTCCAGTAAGAAGTGAAGAGCAGGGAAAGCCCAGCAATGCGGTCAGTGTGAAGCATCCCAGGTTGGAGAACGTGGACGTGGCCTCTGGAGGAACGCTCCGGGAGTGCACAGAGAACATTGTGAACATTTTACTCACACTCAAGAAAAATAGGATCCCTCCCTAGAAAATCCCCTCTAAATATATCTACCATCTTATGGTGTGTGCATACTGGGTTTTTTTTTAATCCCCTAGAGCACTCACGTGTTCTCTTAAAACACTAAGTCTAAATCGAACACGGTAGCTGCATCTTTATATCACATGCTCATTCTAATTCATGGCCATACCTGAGTGCATTGCGGTAGTTGGGGGAGGGGTAATGTCTGAGGACTCAGCAGTTCTCTAGAGATGCCATCAGGGACTCCAGAAGGGAGCATCAGGGTCCCCCCACTAACATCCACGTTCACAAGAGCATGCGAGGTGACCTTCGTAGTGTCTGGCTAAAAGTAGTCCTTTCTAGGATGTTTCCTTTGGGTGTATGTTTACTTATTTTTAAATTACTGTGTATATTCATTGATTTAAAACCCTCTCTATCGAATGTCGCAGGCACAAAGCCCATTGTTTCAATGAGAATCACAAAGAGGACAGCATCATCTCAGTGTCTGAGTGACTGACAGAGGGCTGTGAATTTTATCCCACTCATGACTTTCCAGTTCCTAAGCCCAAACCATCCTAATGATCTTGCAAAATGACCTGGTTTCTCTATGGTTACTTTTGAAATGTGCCATGTCAGACACAGCGGCCATGAGCAGTATGTAGCTATTTAAAGTTACTTAGAAGTACATAAACTGGGATGGGAGAAGGCTTAGCAGATAAAATGCTTGCTGTATAAGTGGGAAGACTTGAGTTCAGATCCCCAGCTCACATCAAAGCTGGGCCCATGGCATACATCTGTAATCCCTGTGTTGGGAAGAAGAGACTAAACAGGATCCTCTGGAGCTTTGTCGGCGAGCTGAATCAGCAAGTACTTGGTTCAGTGAGAGACCTTGTCTTAATAATAATGATAACAATGATGATGATAATGATAATAATGTAGAGAGTGATAGTGAAGACACCTGAAGTCCACCTCTGGCCTCTACCTGTGAACCTCCATATATACAAAAAACAAAAAAATTATGTAAAATAAAAATTCAGTTCCCCTGTCACACATGTCATATGTTTCGAGTTTTGAATGGCCATGTACAGGACAGCACATACACAGGTGAGTTCCACCACTGAAGACAGTGTTGCCTGAAGGTGCTGACGTAGCCTCCGTGGCTGACTCCTAAGACACACAGCCTGCAAGCATCACTTAGGCAAGAGTCTTGTTAAGTCCGAGGCAAGCTTACTGTTTCCTAATGTCTCGTTTAATCTGTGAGAAAAGAATTGTCACCTTCATGGTAGAGATTAGGCTTGGTGAGGTAACACCAAGAGCTAAAAGACCTCAGACTCCAAACTACACTTTTTCTGACATCAAAGCTGGTGTTCTTGACCATTACATTTGAATGAGCAAAAGAAGCAGCAAATGTGGTTCCCCTCCTGCCTGGAGTTGCGAGGGGCTGTTTCCCACCAGCCCACGAAGGCAGGAGGGGCAGGAGAGGAGGTAGAGAGCTTGGAAGGCCAGTGAACACGACAGAAATCAGACACTCCGGGGAACCACTTCAGAGACATAGTTCAACTTTAATTCCTGAAGAAAAAGTCTATATACATCTTGGGTAATGGGTAGGGGGCTCCAAGGATAGGTGTGCATAATTGGTTAAAACTAGGTGCTTCAAGGATGCTTGATTTGCATTTTAGCAACATGCTCCTATTATATGAATGGGAACACATTATCCTATAGGCACAGGGAGGGAGAGTTAGCAGGGAGCTTTGCCAAAGGCCGTATATCAAATGTGGTTAGGGGCATCTATGTCCTGAGATACTCTCCAGATGAGCTCAAGCAGAGAGCAGGAGACCCTGCTGGGGAGAGGGAGTTGTGCACAGAATGGCTATCTGGACTCAGAGGACTTGCAACCTCAAATGTCAGGGTCCTTCCAATAAGCAAATCTGATGACTTGTGCTTGACACATGATACTCTATAAAGATATTAACTAAATCAAAATGACAATTTATCTTTGGGCTCAATGCTGCTGTAAGAGTGGACATCAGAACAGAGCAAAATGAATCACTTTACATATGCGTCTCCTCAGCAAGGTGGGATTCGGGTCTCGTGAAATGCTGTAAGTATCTTTGAAAGGCACAGTGCTGGGAAAGCTGGACAAGGGAATGAGATGATGGGGGAGGAAAGAGGTACCTACAGAAAGGTTACAATCTCCACTGCCTGTTCCTGGAGGTCACCAGATACAGCGGAGGCTGCCGAGTATGTGTGCATTTCAGTTCAGCCTGTGAAATGTTCTGTTACGTACTATCAGGAAAATGTCAATGAGGTGCCATACTGTACTGACCCAGAACAGTGACATCACAGAGTGCTGGCTGTGTGGAGCCAGGAGCTGGGTTTCACTGCTGGAGAGAATGCTAAATGGAACAGACACATTGGAAGAGTTCATTGGTTTATTACAAAGCTAGTCACATGCTCACCAAAGCAATCAGGCACTTTGTATACCCAATAGAGTTAGAAAATGCAGAGAGAGACAGAGAGAGAGAGAGAGAGAGAGAGAGAGAGAGAGAGAGAGAGATTGATTTATAGCAAAGAGACGAATGTTAATAGCCAAACTTGAAAACAACCAAGATTCCATCTCCTACTGAAAGAGTATTGGTTGTGGAATTTTGCCACTGAGTTAAAATTTTGACTTTTTTCCCGTCCATCATCATCTTGACAAGTGACTGATAATAGTTCTTGATTCAATGATCAGCAGTTCTTAGCTGCTGATGTATCACGCTCAATATTCCTCCCATTTGGGTTATTTAGAAACCCAAATGTACTTGAAATATAAGTTACAAAAATTACTGGGCTCAAGAGATGGCTCACTAGATAAGAATGCTTCCTGCTCTCCCAGAGGACCTGCGTTCGGTTCCCAGCACCCACGCCCAGTGGTTCACAACCTCCTATAACCACAGCTCCAAAGACTCTGACAACTTCTTCTGTCCTCCATAAGTACCCTCCATAAGTACTCAGACACTCACACACACACACACACATACACACAAATAACAATAAAAGTAAATCCCTTTAAAATTATTATTACTAACAGCCACACAATAAAAGTAACAGCAACTGGTACACTGCACCATCAAGTAACACACTTGTGTGATCATCACTCAAGATCAGGAAAGTAACTGAGTTCAGAAGGCCCCAGGGTATAGTCCCCCGTCTAGCAGTCACACACATGGCCCCGGTTAAGCCACATGGGTCATAAAACCAAACCAAAAGCCATGGGTGTTGGGAAGATACTGGAAGGAAAGAAGGATATGGGTAGGGATGGAGATGGGGGAGGAGGAGAAAAGTGTGGGGAGGGAGGAATCAGAATGCATCATGTACACACATGAAATTTTCAGAATACTAACTTAATTAATACAAAAACGTGTATAAAAGGCAACAGGTACCCCTGTTGGCATCATGGTTGACCTCGCCTTATTATTTATTATTATTATTATTATTATATGATCATACCAAAGGGAGTCCTGTATGCACAGGGACTTACAGCTGCTGCACATCACAGGACCCACCCTTTTGTGCGCTGTGTCCTCGGTCTTTTTTCCAGCAGCGTTCTTCACAGCGTCAGAGCTTAGACAGCAGCTGGCACTGTGACCCTGAGTCCTGTAGAAATGTGGTAATGTTTTACTCTGCAGGATAACCACCCCCCTTCCAGTGTCCTAAATTGCTTCTCTGTTCAAGGAATCTTAACCATTTGGGGGTCCCCCCTATGACTGTGTGGTAAACCCCCGAGGGCCTCTACTCAGAACAATGTTTTCAAGTGTACATAGTAAAATATTATCAAAATGCTACACAAAGAAAGATTGTGAGAAAATGTAACCGAAAAAGAAAGTTTTCAAAAGAAAGAGAAAATATAGACAGGGGAATTCTTTCATGTAATTAATTAAAGATCCTTCACCCTCCACTATGTAGTAAAAAGGAAATTGGAACAGATAAACTATGGTACATCCAGACAATGGGGGTGTTATTCAGCACAGAAGAAAAAAAAGAGCTGTTGGGTCATGGGAAGACAAGAAAGAAATTTAAATGCACGTCACCAACAGAAAGGAGCCAGTTTCAAAGTGGTGTGCTGTATGATTTGCATTAGACGATATTTGGGAAATGGTGAAACTCTAAGGTGACTAAAAAGAATAGTGAGTTTCATGGATTTGGGGCAGAAGGTGAATTAGTTGGAACTAAGGGTCATGAATATACTGTGTGACACACAAACAAAATGGCAGATACCTGTTGTCATTGTGATTTGTAGAGTTAAAACTACAACAGATGGGCCTCTCTGGTAGGGGGCATTGACAATAAGTCTATGTAACCCAGCTATGGGTATGAGTTATGTAGGGGTTTAGAGTCTAGACGAGGGATCTTATCTCTACATTTCCCTTTCAAGTTTGCTGCAAACAGAAATCCTCTCTGGTGTTATAACTTTTTAATTTTCCACGTAGCAATAAACGATTTTAGTTTTTAAGATTTCTTTTCAAAATTGTGTGTGTGCACAATTGAATGCAGGTGTCCACAGAGGCATCAAGAGGGAGTCAGATCCCCTGGAGCTGGAGTTTGTAAGCTTCCTCTGTAAGAGCAGTACACACCCATAACCCCAAAGCCATCTCTCCAGCCCCAATAATAAATAATCTTAATGTAAATTTTTGAGGTGTACTTTATGGAGATAAAGTACACTGTATCAGACATAAAAATATGAAGAATTGTCTGAGTGTCTGAAATACTAACTTCACTAGTGTCCGTCAGATCTAACAATGTAATAATTCCCTAGTTTTTGGAATCAGTGGTGACTTCATGGGCCCCTGCCACTACTAGGCCAGTGTGCTGTGACCCCTGGAGTGACTGAGTAAGCTTTAAAGGGAAGATGGCGCAGGCTTCTTCAAACTCTCCCCACCCAGTCTCTCTCCACTCAGGGCTCTTACCAGGAAACGTGGCCATAGGTGAGCACTGTACTAGAAAAAGCAATGGATTGGAGCAGACCTGGGTATCAGTTTCAGAATGTGGCTTTCCAGAAACTCAGGGATCAATGTCTCATCCCCCTTTCTTTTTTTTTTATTTTGTTTATTATTTATTACAATTTATTCACTTTGTATCCCGGCTGTGGCCCCCTCCCTTGTCTCCTCCCAATCCCACCCTCCCTCCCTCTTCTCGCTCTATACCTCTCCTCTCATTCCCCTTTCTTATAACTAAAAGCTAAGTTGCACTTCTTCATATGTATATATAAAATGAACACCTTTTTTCACACGCATCCTCTATTACCTTATCTTCTCTCCTCTGCATCATCAGTAACCCCTTCCTCTTTTTTTTTGCTTCTCAAACAGTTCCCTTCTACTCTGGTGTCTTATTTATTTGGTACCCCAATGAGTTTAAATGCAGTTGCTTACAGCAGCATAGGTTATTTACGAGAGCATGAACCACGTAGCAGCGGCCACAGCACTGAAGAAATATCTCCTAAGGGCCTCCCTTTGTATTTAAGGATTCAGAGAAGACCCGCAGCGGGTCAAGTTAGAGCCTTCTTGTGGCATTGTTCCCTGCCCAGCCCCACCCCCTTCCTGTTTCACTGAGAGTGGTCCTAGGCTGGACCCAAACCATCTGGTGTGTATTGCTCACCTAACTGCCTCTCTTGCTCCCCGCCCCCGCCCCTGAATCTTCTGCCTCAAAGGTCGGTAAACTCTCTGTTTATGCCACATAGCAAATATTCTAGGCTCCGTGAGTCATGTGGTTCATAGAGCATAAACTATTTTAGACTTTTTGTGTTTCTGCTGCAGCCACCTGCCTCTTCCACAACAGTGCTGTGAACTTAGCTGCAAATGATGATCCAGAAACAAACAGTGTGGCTGCGTGCCAGTACAACTCAATTGTATTTGTGTGCTCTGAAATCAGACTCTTATATAACTTGCTATCTGCCAGAAAACGTTACATGTATTTTGACATTTTGTTTTTAATCCTATTGAAGTGCAAAAACTATTTTCAGTTCACAGGCATTTGGTTGGGTTATGGTATGCTGACCACTGCTCTAAAAGCCTGGGCTCCCAAACTCTGACAAACTCTTCACCCTGAAGATGAGGTAAGGTCTACTTTCCATGACCATGTTCTCATCCTTCCCTGGGTCTCTGCTGCTAGCTAACTGTGTGAATTAGCGATCTCGTCACTACTTCCGGTCTCTTCCTTAATCTCTCTCTCTCTCTCTCTCTCTTTTAAACACATGGTGAAGGGGCATTATATTTAGCAAGCTGCTAAATAAAGTGTCTGGAAAAACAAATGAGGAAAATAAGGACCTGCTTAGCAGCGGCAGTCTTAGGGTTGAGTCATACTGAAAATCATACAGCGAGACAAGTAGAGAAATCGAATGGATTTCCTTGTAAATTTTCCACCACGATCTCTTACTTCGTGGAAAGCAGAATAATGTGTGAGGTCATTTTTCCTTCACACAGTTCACTTACATGGAGGGGGGGAAAGAGGAAGTGTCAACAGAGAAGTGCCGTGGCTAGCTAAGCCCCAAGAGAAGCATGTCCGTGGGGTCCACTCGTGTCCGTTGCTCTGCCCCTTCTCTCTCTACCCCACCTCTGCCTACCCAGTGTCCCAGTGACAGGACAGTCCTACCTTCATTTTTTTCTCCAGCAGGATGGCCATGCTAACAAGCGTGAGATATATTGCAAAGCCAGGAACCAACCAAAACATAGTGCTTGGAAATCTCTTACTCTGTTGAACGACATCAGGAAGACGAGGAACGTCAAGAAAAACTGATAAGGGCACAAAGATCTCGGGTACAGGTGCTGAAGGATGAGCTCACTGTAGGAATTTGCGTTCTTTTACCAATGGGATGTGGTAGTCAGCTTTAAATGACAGCGCTAAGGAGTTGAGAGAAAGGGCCCTCTAGATGAGATGAAGGGAAAAGATGAAGTTTTGACATAAGAAAGAGCAAATACCGGAGCAGGATGATAATCAGATAATTATAGCTGGTTACACTCTACCAAGTACTGTCTACTAAGCAAGTTACATACGGTTGACCTTGGGTTTTTTTGGTTTTGTGTAGTTTTTTAGTTTTGTTTTGTTTTTCTTGCTTCCAATGTGTCATTTTTATTTCTCACCAGGTAAATCTTTTGATCTGGGTATATTTCCAGAGCTTTTCAGGTCAATCAAGGTCAAACAAAGAGGGGCCGGGCCGTAACTCATTTGGTGCAGAGCTTGCTGACTAAGAATGGGGACCTGAGTTTGATCGGATTTGGAATCCCAGAGCAGGAGAAGGCGGGATGGGTGGATCCCTGGAGCTTTCTGGCCAGCCACGCTAGTCTGACCTGTGGAGCCTTGGATCCAAAAGAAAGAGTGTATGTCAAAACAAGCTCTGTACATGTTTGCAGCAGCCAGCTCCTATCCAGAAGACAATGTGTCATAGTGTTCTTCCCCATCCTCTGGCTTCTACATCTTTCTGTCACCTCTTCTGCCATGTTCCCTGAGTCCTGGAGAGGATAATATAGATGTTACATTGAGGGCTGAGCACTCAGCGGTCGCTTATTTTTATCGCAGCTCCGCTCACTTGCACAAGCATGCACACACAGAGAGAAGACAGGAAGACAAAAAGAGGGCTATTTGAAAAGAAAAAAAAAAAAAAGGTCAGCCAGAGTGGAAGGAGACAGGACAGGTCAGAGGAGGTAAGTATGTTAGCAACCTCTTACATGGCTAGAAAACAAGGTGAATGGCTCCTGGGGAGTGACAGTGAAGGCTGATGTCTGGACTCTACATGCATGTGTGAATACACAAACACATACAGAAGCTTGGTCAGTCTTCACAGAAGCGTAGTCAATCTCAGCTGTTCAAACAAGGGACTCAAGGGAAACAGATTTTAAAAGAAAGGGGAGCGTTAGCACCCAAGGCTTGGTCCTGTCCTTTTTGAGGTGAAATGGGCATGGCCATGTGTGTCTCAGATTTTGTATCTCTAGAATGGAGGCAGTGCCCTGTGCTGCCCAGCACACTCTCTTGTGAGCCACACACGTGACCCAAGAAAGAGGCCCATGGGTTCTAAAAATAGAAGTGCTTTTGTGATTATCATAGCTATTTAAGAGGAAATAGCCCAGGTCAACGGTTGAGCTGTTGGATGGCTGCTTCAGTTTGAAGAGATGACTTAAGAGGGTTAATAAGCACGTGTTTTGGTCACCACATAGGCCTGTGAGTCAGGTCCCCAGAGCATGAGACCCAGATCATGGGCTCCTTGGGACCAGCTCATCTGACCTGCATGGCTGGAGCTTCCAGGCTAGAGAAATGTGGGATTAACTAGTATCTCCACCCTTTCCTTCCTAGGCAAGTCCCTTGTCCTAGCTAGCCCTTGGTTTCTTCATCCCGTCTGGCTGAGTTGTGAGGGTTGAGGTAAGCTACACTTACTGTACTCTTACTGAATACAGAGTGGACTCCCCACTAACAGGAGCAAGTGCTGCTGGGAAAGAGAGGGCAGCACTAACCTTTAGCCATTTTGAAAAGGTATGTGGAGGTTGCTCAGCTGGAGAATCTGCTCAACTTCCTGATTCTAGAGTAAAACAACTCAAGATGTGGTCCACCATGCCTCTTTTTGTTGCTTGCAATGGTGTCTTTAAGAAACCAGGAAGGACATTATGCTAATTTTACATAAATGGGCCATGGCTGCCTTTCTATTTATTATTCCTCTCTTCAACTTACCCACTTTGATTCTCCGACTTTGCCCTTTCACCCAACACAGTGAGTCCTTTAGACACATCTGTATTCATTTTGCCCTGTATTCAATCTAATGTTCCAGTTTAACTAGACAGCTATGAAGATTGCACTCTGTCTGTATAGCTGGACAGTAGCTTCAGTCAGGTAGGGCGCCCTGAAATCAGAGGTGATAAGACATGGGTGTGCAGAAGACTTATTGGACTGTGTGCTCAGGAGCCACAGTCAGGGAGAAAGGCACATAGCAGAACTCAGCAACGGCTGTAGCGCGATGCACCCATGGCTGATGCAACATGGAGCTGACATTCCTATTCAGGGTGGTTGCAGATTGTACCAGGAGACTTTATACAATACCTGCAAAGGGACTTAGCTGAGATTCACCCACCCAACTTTCCAGCTAAGGAACATGTGTCTCCTGCTGGGGTGCTGGCTAGCGTGAGGGCATCCCACCACATCCACTCCTCCACAACCCAGCACTCAGTGTCTATCCTTGCCAGTGCCTTTGCCAAAAGGTTTGCCCTGTCCCTCTACCCTCCCTCATTCAAACTGTGATATGACTGTCACCATTTGAGTCTACCTCTTGCTGTTGACACTGAGTTTAGAAGCCTTGGAACTCAAGGCCTACCCTTGTGTCACTTCTTAAAACTCTATTGAGTGTAAAGAACGAGAAAGAGAAACCTCCTAAACATGAGCAGTGCTGGGTGGTGTTCTTATGGCTGAAGTTTCCAACACTTCAGCATATTTAAACGTACTTAACACTTCTTGGTCTAGTTCCTCATTTTGTTTATAGGAAAGAATATTTCATGAGTAATGATACAATTCTATTCTTACACAAGAGCCAATGGGGTTTTCATTTCCTTATTTGCTTGTGTTTTTTTTATAAAGTTTTTCTCTTGAAAATATGACAAGAAGCCCTGTAAGTTGAAAGAAAACTTCAAGCTTGATGAATAGGGTCAAGTGAGAATCATTTCCAAATTACACCAAAGTATCAGCTGGAGAGAATATGACTACAAAGCGAGCAGAGGATTCAGTTTAACGCCTGTCCTGTTCTCCTGCGAAGTGAATGTATGAATATTCATGTTATCTGAGGGTCAAGTCACAGAATAAAGTGATTCACTTAGATAAGAAGCATGAAACTATGTTTGCTCTGTAATAAATAGGTTTCACAAATTAAAAAATAATTAAGTAAACAAATGAACAAGACCACATGCTTCTATAAAATGGAAGAAATGCAGCTTTGAAATGTATAGGTATCTAAACTGATATGCACATTCATAAAATATGGAATATAAATTATATCTTATTTTGCATAAACTATATGTACTTATATGCATTTCTACATAAATCCCTGCATATATACACACAGATGAATTAAGGGAATGAACACATGCATATACTTTGAAAACTTGTACCAGTCATACAGGAAGACCTTTGCTGATGGAAGGGCTGAAGCATCCCCAGCTCTGAGTCAGGTCTGGTGATCAATACACAGCCCCTCCAATGTTTCCAGATACACTTACCATGCCGTAAACAGTATCCCACAGACCATTGCATGTTTTTCCAGTTGCTTGAGAACTTCTGGTAGCAATAAGCCATTTGGGTCTTAAGACCCTATACTGTGAATGGCATGGACTCTGCCCTCCCCTGCTCTGATACTCTTCAGGGTATCTATCGCATTATGAAGTTGACCAGATGCCTTAAAGAAGCCTGGTCTTCATACTTCCGTGGTTGCCTAGATCTGTAACCTGGCTTTGTTGCAAACAGATGTCTGTGAACCAATCAGGCCACTGTACTCACAGATTTGGCTTCCAGAGTGGTGCTGACACTCTAATTTGACTCACACTGGACATAAGGTTCTTCAGGACCTTGGACTGGCCATTATGTCTCTCAGGGCTGTATTCCATTATACATGCCTAGAGTAGTGAGGTGTCATCAGTGTTTCTCTCTCTCTCTCTCTCTCTCTCTCTCTCTCTCTCTCTCTCTCTCTCTCTCTCTCTCTCATCTATCTCTCATTGCTGCTTTTAATATGATCTACCCTTCCCCATCCCCACCCATGACAGGCTCCTTGTCACATCAGGAGGTCAGAAATGGCCTCCAATGAGGTATCTGAAGACTTGCTCCACAATGCATGTGGCCATGGATCTTGACAATATATGTCCATCCATCATTTTCCCCTGCTGCTCTTTTCATAGGAATGGGAAAGCTCTTCTTGATGGGCTCTGAGGATCCTTTCCCACAGTCAAAATTGAAATTGAAAGAGATCAGCAGGAACGCACTGATATAACCAACCCAAAGCATCCCACAGAAGACATGGCTAAAAATATGCATTACCCTCCAAAGTTCGTGGTGTTGACAGTAAGCATGAGCAGAAAATGAATTATCATGTGTATTTTTCTGCACGGGTACATTCATGATCATCAACAGAGCAGCGCAGTGACAATCGATAATAAAGTACTTAGAAGCCACTGTCCCAGGGCAGCACAACAGAGGATAAGAGGCTGTGAGCTCTGATGTGACCAGACCCTACACAAGTGGCCTGCAGAGAATACTGTCCACAGAGGTCCAGCACACACAGGCACTAAGAGCTGCTGCGTGAGCGGTTAAACACCGCTATCTCCTCCTTCTGGTAGATGGTACTCGGGGACAGCAAATCTGACAGTGAAGAACCAGGGAAGTCATTCTTCTTAAGTGTCTTCCTTAGCATATGTTAATTACTGGGAATCCTGGGCTCCCTTATAACATTTTCATACTTGTTTATGATGTATTTTGATCTTATTCACCCATTACCTTTTCTTGCCTCCCTCTCACTCCTAGCAATGACCCTCCCCTTCCCAACTACCCCTCTGACTTTCATTCATGTCTGTGTGCATGTTGTGTCTGTGTGTGTGTGTTTCATTGGGATTGTTTAAAGGACTGGGAGGTGGGGCTTCATCACAGGAGCATGTGCACCTTCCCAGTAGCTACATCACTGAAGAAAATGTCTCTTCCCACTGAATCAATCACTATCTGCATACACATCCTTGGAGAGGGGTGGAGCCTCATGGAGCCTCCTCCCAAGACTAACTGTTGACAGACCTCATCCTCTGCAGGTAATCACAACTGCTTTGAGTTTAAGAAAGCAGCAGTTACGTCACGCCTGGAAGTCAGCTTTCCATACCACTCTTTTCTCTGGCTCTTACACTCTTTCCACCCCTTCTTCTGCAATGTCCCCTGCGAGTTTATAGGAGGGATGTCTGACACATGCCCCCTTTATGCCTGGGAAGAGAAGCAGTTCTTGAACCTGCATGGAAAGCTATGGTGCCTGGAGGTGACCAAAGAATTTTCTCAAGCACTGACTAAACAATGAGCAAATATGTATCACTTCTTGTTATCCTGGATCTTCCTGACAAATGATTATACCACACAAATCCATGGTTTTTATGTTTTTAATAAAATTATTTACATAGATGGGACAGTAGTTTACAATTTATATATAATAATATGTAACATATTATTATGTGGTGATTTTGATTCAACATTGATTAAGAAAATCATCCTGATTCATACAAACACTGTCAAAAGCTATCCCTGGTGTGACAAATTCTCTGACCATTTCTCGAGCTGTAAAGAAGATTGTTGGCAGATTCACTTACGGGATTCTGTAGAAATATACTGTCTCTTAAAATCAAAACAGAGAAAAACTAGTTAGACTGTCTCCGTTGCCCATCAGTGAAAGCCCGTGTTACTAGGCATGCCCCTTTTTTGCTATCTACTATTTGAACATGAAATTTTACAGTTGTTTTAAATTCCAAATAGAGGTGAGTTGTAGCTAAAGATGACCTGACAGAGTATTCCCTAAGACTGGGTTGGTTGCAAAAACCAACCCAGCTGCTGCATCTCTGTGCCCCTTCTCACCCTGAAGTGTCCTAACAGGCCATACAAATGTTTCTTAGTCTTTATAACCTTCATCAAGGAGACTGCCATCTTCCTCCACCAGTGATAACACCCACACCAGCGTTAACAACATCCCCTTGTTACCACTGTGTTACCCCTTGCTACCAACGTCCCCTTGAACCACTGTGGATCTAACAGTTCCGCCATCCAGTAGGTCTATGGGCTATGCCCAAGCTTGTACTGTATGACATGTCACATGGGTGACATCTAGGTGTAAACTGTAACACATCCATCTCTAGGCTGGTTGCTTGTCTCTAGATGCTTCATCAGAGACGTCCAGTATCCTAATCCTACCCCATCCAGACAAAGTAAACATTTTTAAAAGGCATGCAAACTCTCCATAAAGACTTCTCCTTACATTCCTTTAAATCTGCCTTTTGCTTTTTACATGGAAATATTTATGTTTCAAACTTCTGAAACTTTGTCTCCAAATGTGCTGAATGATTTCTCCACTTGAAGAATATTTTAGTTCCTTTTATACCAACATCAACCCATGTCTGCCACAGTCTGCACCACTTAGGGATTGACATAGCTGGGGCAAAGGGAATGAAGAAATGACAGACACAGACACGCATGCAGAAAGCTGTGATGAGGTACCCTACACGATCTGTGGAGATGCACAAAAAGCAGCCTAGAAACTTACTCTCTGAGGCAGGAATGAGGAGGCAGTTTGAGGCTGGTTAGCTCATCTCACTTGGAGGTCTCTGCAGAGGCTCAGCCTCAGGTTAAAGCCGTCCTGGAGAAGGAAACTGTTGTTGATACTTTGGACACACACTGTCAAGGCTTGAACCAGAGAAAGCCTCATTATTCCTGTGATCCAGACCCAGGGAAAGGCTTGCCATTCCCATGAAGCATTGCGGTTCTTGACATGGCCACGCTCATGGCAACAATACACACGTCTCTCACCGCTCTATTTCATTTGCTTTTATCTTTATTCTTCTCACTCTTTTCTTCCCTTCTGGTCTCTCTTCTTGTTTTCTTAGTTGGCTTGGTTTGGATTTGACTCTTGTGTTTGATATTTTTTTTCTGTTTGAAATCATATCCAGCTCTGATTTTAATTTACGTGGAAGAAACATAGGGTTTTGGCCTCTCATCTGTCACAGGACCTCTTTATCTGCTTTTCTTAATCCCTAAAAAGTAGAAAGATAAATGTCTCCTTTGCCAGCTTGTAAGTCAGACCCCACTGGGGCACCACACCATCAGCCTCTGACATCACAGAAGAGGTGTCATTAGAGTCTTCTCACTTTCCCTAAGTAGATGAATGATGGCCTTGGAGCCTCTGAGAGCCACTTAACACATGTATCCAAGAAAAGATGCTCACATGCAGTGCTTCCTGATGCGGCAGTTTGGGGTTTTTGCATGCTAAAATACGGAGCTCTCTTCTTTGAACCAGACTGAGCTTAAATGACTTCATAGGATGCTGATGGGAAACCACAGTTTGACAATCGAAGTCAACCCTGTCACTTCTGGGTGAGGATAGTCCCCTTGGGAAGAACCATCATGTCGTTTCAGGACATTCCTTTCTTCTTCGCTCTTTGACCTCTTTTCTTACCTCTCGATGGTGAGCCAACTTGGGAAAAGAGGTCTACAAAACTGCCTGGTTTCAAACAAAGGGCAACAGTCATCAGACTGAGGTTGTAAGTTTCCTGAGCAGGAGAATATTGAAATGAGCCAATCAGAACAGATGCCAACTGACCATATGTGGTGGTAAGTACTCATTGACAGCAGCCCTGCCCATAGCGCCCTTCCATGCTGGCTTCGGTTATCTGTTGCCAAGGCATCCTCTACTTCTTGCTCTCTTCCCAGAGAGATGGCTTCAGAGTCAGACGGATGGCTCCAAAATCTTTGGGACTGTTTGACTTCTACAAATAAGAGGGGAAAGAGAATGAAAGATTCAGACTTGTAGCCATTGGAAACGTCATGTGTTGGGGTCACATTCATCTCATTCATCCTCTGTCTTCTAGAATGTCTGGGGTTTCAGGCCTATCAGATACTGCTTCGGGCTTTCTCAACCCAAAGCTCTCTGTTGCCTTGTTTTGTGCTGCAGTGGGGCCTTGCCCTGACAGAAGACTTATCTGCAAGGACTGCTTGGGCTATATCAGGACACACTGGGTTAAGTCCTTAAATCAACTTTGGTCTCCAGAGGCCACAGGGATAAGTCATGGGGGAAGGTGCCAAGCTCTTTCGTCTTTCTTTTTCTTTCTTTCCTTTTTTCTGTCTTCCTTTCGTTCAAAATTTATGTATTTATTATTTATTTATACAGCATTCTGATTGCATGTGTGCCTGCACACCAGAAGAGGGCACCAGATCTCACTGTAGATGGTCACCATGTGGTTGCTGGAAATTTGAACTCAGGATCTTTGGAAGAACAGCCAGTGTTCCTAACCTCTGAGCCATCTCTCCAGCCCCTTTTCCAGCTCATTCACCAGCCTCTAATCTCCATCTCTCCTTCCAGATGCCCACCTCTCTCACTCCCAATTTAGCATAAACCCCATTCACAAAACACCAGGATATTAAGCTCTCAGAGTTCAAGCCCCTACAGAAGTCTCAGCAGCACTCTCACACAGAGAGTACTGTCACCCTTAAGGACTCTAAGAAATAAATTCAGAGACTCACTGACTTCAGTGATGCTAGTTTTCCCACAAATCATGAATTCTGCTGAAATACGTAAGAACATCAAACTATCCACTGCATTCATCCTGGGAGAGGTTCTTCCAAAACCCACGATGGGTCAGTATGCCCTAAAAATAACCTATTCAGGGCTGGTGTGGTAGATTAGTGTTAGGCAGAGGCTCTGGTGGCCGAGCCTGACAGCTTGATTTTTTGATCCCCAGAACCTACACAAACCCCTACAAGTTCTCTATGATCTCCATGCACGTATCAGGGTATTGTCCCATGCCCTATCACCAGTCAATAGTCTCTGGGAGAAGACTGACTGAAAAGGTTGTCTGGTCTCCTAGTCACAGGAGCATCAGTGTCTTTATCCATTTTGTGGGCAGGCAAATGCAGCATGTCACCTTGACTGATCCTCACTTGATACTTCAGTTGGAGCATCCAATGAGACTGTACCAACAGAAAAAGGTTGGTACTTGCGTTTGTATAGCCTGACTGAGTACAATAAACTCGGCTGTTGATCTCACTTGACCCTGAAAATAAGCGCTGCCATAAATGAGGCAGATGTTATTATCAACCCTCTTACCTAGTTAATAAGACTATGCTCCGAAAGATTGTATCTCATGAGAGGTCACACAGCTAATAAGCAATATTCTGGGACAGACACAATTCCAGTTGTTCATATTCTAAACCCTTCTTTCTCTCCACCAAAGCACTACAGCACATTGTGTGTGTTTTCAATTACAAAATACACATTGGACAACTCTGACAATCCCCATGTTAAGACCATACCTATCTACTGAAAAAAATTAGCATTTTCTTTTTGCATGTCTAGTGAAGTTCAGAGCAGATTGCCACTACTCCTGTGTTTATAACTTCTCAGTCTCCTTTTGTGAGAGAATATGCCTGATTCTGAACATGAAGTTTTGAACAGAAAAGGTACCTGGCACTCTTAAACCTGTAGGATAGCATTACGGTCATAGTCCACCGTGCTGGTTTTCTGATCCCACTGACAACCCAGACCCACAGGTACAAGGAGGATCACACTATTGAAAGTAAGTAGACGCTGATGTGCCCATGGTATATATGGACTTTGCATGGGAAGCCTCTAACCTGTTGGTGATATCACCCTTCATTATCACACTGGTGATTTCTCCTGATCTATTCAAAGAGCAAAGAAAACACCACACCTAGGAGACAGATGCATCAAATAGCTGACAGTGAAAAGTCTTTCTTCATGGCCCATAGATTCAGGCCAGGCCAGTGAAGGACACATGCACACCACAAACTTCATTTAACACTAAATGTTACCTGAGTAAGACAGGGGTCAGTCCTTGAAAAGATGAAACATGCCTAGGGTTCTCCTTTAAGAACACAAAGTTGCAAGTAAAATCAGAGACACAAGTAAATATTTCCTGAGCATTCAAAAATGAATCACAGAAAATTGCAAACTGTAAAATCTGACAAGCACTATGGGTAACACAACAAATTCCAAAATAATAACATTTTTAGACTTAGCTACTTTTAATTTATGTGTTCAGATGTTTCGCCTGCATGTATGTAAGTATGCCACATGTGTGCCTGGTACTTGCAGAGGCCAGAAGAGAGCACTGGGTGCCTTGGAACTGGAGTTACAGGTGGTTGCAAGCTCCCGTGTGAGCACAGGGGACAGAAACCTGAACCTCCACAGCAGTGGTTCTCAACACGTGGGCCTCCACCCCACTGAGGTTGCATATCAGATATGTAAATTACGACTCATAAGAGTAGCAAAATATCATGAGTTGGTGACAAAATTTTATGGTTGGGGGTCACCACAACATGAAGAATTGTATTAAAGAGTCGCATCGTTAGGAAGGTTGGGAACCACTGCTCTAAAAGATCAGTAAGCATTCTTGACCACTGAACTATCTTTCTAGTCCCAATATATTTTTGTTAAGTTCCTGACATATCTACATGATATTTATTCTAATTTTTTGCTCTTTCTGTCATAATTTATAGTTTTAATTGAGAAGAAGGATGTCTTTCTTCTAACAGTTGCTATAAACCTGTGTCTTTATTAATGACCTATTGTCTATATTTTTAGGAATTTTTTTGAGGCAAATTGCAGTCAAGTTCCTGACAATCTGTAAGATTTGTAAGATTTGTAGGATTTGTAAGATCCCACTTCCAAGTGAGCTGTAGGGTCTGGAAGCATTCTACATGGACCAACTTTCAGCTCTGCCTCGAACCCTGCTTCTCCTCGCCTCTCTGCTTCTGCTGAGAGCATCAAACACATCAGTACGAAGCCAGACCCTCTGTTCCAAATGCCCAGGTCACTACTCCACGTCTCTACAAACTGGGGCAATGGAGATTTTCCTGGAAGATATGCCAGCGCTAACCAGAGATAAATGGAAGTGAGAAAGCCGAAAACTCACGTCGCATTATCGCCACATGAAATGTATCCTGAGTTGTGCTCCAATACAGAAGATTACGGCCAAGCCAACCAGCTCATGGCTTCCCTATATCTGACAGGAGGAGTATACAATGGGAAGTGGGAAAATTGAATTTGTGAACCTAACCGCTCCCAACTAAGGCACCCAGAAGTTTTCCTTGTGTGTGGGTGGGGGGGGGGGTCAATGTTTTATTAAGCCTAGACTGGCCTCTTAAGCCTACAGAATCATGGTTTTGGGGATCAGATGCTCCATTCTCAAATTGCAAACCTCATCAGGAAACCCTGAATTGGCTTCATGACCATTTCTGTTGAAAAATCAACTTTTTCTTTTGTTTGGTTTTGGTTTTGGGTTTTTGAGACAGGGTTTCTCTATGTAGCCCTGGCTATCCTGGACTTGCTTTGTATACCAGGCTGGTCCCAAACTCATAGAGATCCAACTGCCTCTGCTGGATTAGAGGTGTGCAATACCCTGCCTGGCAAAAAAAAAAAATTGACTTTTTTTTATAATGCTTTTATTAGGAAAAAACATTCTTGAACTGAGAATAATAACTTCAGTCAGTCACCATCAATCCCTCCCTCTCTCCCTAGGTACATTTTACTTCCTTTTTCTCTTTCTCGCTTGCTTCTCTCTCTCTCTCTCTCTCTCTCTCTCTCTCTCTCTCTCTCTCTCTCTCTCTCTCTCTCTCTCTCTTCCTTGCTCACCCTACCCAGTCTATGAGCTAACAATAACTTTGACTTTAGTGACTGTCCTCAGGAGACGAGAGTTAGTACCAGTTTCCCTGAGGATCACTGGAAATATAGACATCCATCACTAATAAGTACAGTAACACTTCAAAGAGAAACATTAAATCAAATATAAAACTTGGAATTTCACAACAATTTAGGGGTATTAGACTGGAAAGAAAGCTGAGATTATCACTTAGAAAGGTTAGAAAGCTATTACAAATAAAGCTGCTATGAACATAGTTGAGCAAATGTCCTTGTTGTATACTTGAGCATATGTTGGCTATATGCCTAGGAGTGGTATAGCTGGATTTTGAGGTAGCACTATTCCTAATTGTCTGAGAAAGCACCAGATTGATTTCCAAAGTGGTTGTACAAGGTTACATTCCCACCAGCAATGGAGGAGGGTTCCCTTTTCTCCATATCCTCTCCAGCACGTGTTGTCACTAGAGTTTTTGATCTTAGCCATTCTGATGGGTGTAAGATGAAATCTCAGGGTCATTTTGATTTGCATTTCCTGAGTGACTAAGGATGTTGAGCATTTCTTTAAGTGTTTGTCTGCCATTTGATATTCCTCTACTGAGAATTCTGTTTCGCTCTGTACCCCATTTTTAATTGGATTACTTCATTTGTTGCTTTTTAACTTCTTGAGTTCTTTAAGTATTCTGGATATTAGCCGTCTATCAGACATAGGGTTGGTGAAGATCCTTTCCCAGTCTGTAGGCTGTTGTTTTGTTCTGATGACAGTGTCCTTTGCTTTACAGAAGCTTTTCAGTTTCATGAGGTCCCATTTATTGATTGTTGATCTTGGAGCCTGTGCTGTTGGTTCAGGAAGTTGTCTCCTGTGCCAATGAGTTCAAGGCTCTTCCCCACTTTTTCATCTAACAGGTTTAGTGTGTCTGGTTTTCTATTGAGGTCTTTGATCCACTTGGACTTTAGTTTTGTGCAGGGTGATAAGTATGGATCTATTTGCATTTTTCTACATGTAGACATCCAGTTAGACCAGCACCATTTGTTGAAGATGTTATCTTTTTTTCCATTGTATGGTTTTGGCCTCTTTGTCAAAAATCAGGTGTCCATAGGTGTATGGGTTTATTTCTGTGTCTTCGATTCCATTGATCCACCAGTCTGTTTCTATGCCAATGCCATGCAGTTTCTATTACTGTTACTTTATAGTACAGCCTGAGACCAGGGGTGGAAATATCTCCAGGAGATCTTTTATTGTTTTAGCAATTCTGGGCTTCTTGTTATTCCATATGAAGTTGAGAATTTTTCTTTCAAGGTCTGTGGAAACAACCCATATGTCCCTCAACTGAGGAATGGATACAGAAATTGTGGTACATTTACACGATGGATTACTACTCAACAATTAAAAAACAAGGAAATTATGAATTTGCAGGGAAATGGTTGGAACTAGAAAAGATCATCCTGAGTGAGGTAACCCAGAAGCAGAAAGACACACATGGTATATACTCACTTATAAGTGGATATTAGACATATAGACATATTAGACATATAATATACTAAAATCTGTATACCTAAAGAAGCTAAGCAAGAAGGAGGACCACGGGTAAGATGCTCAATTCTCATTCAGAAAGGTGAATAGGATAGGCATCAGAAGAGGAAGAAAACAGGGAACAGGACAGAAGCCTACCACAGAGGGCCTCTGAAAGACTCTACACAGCAGGGTATCAAAGCAGATGCTGAGACTCACAGCCAAACTTTGGGCAGAGTGCAGGGAATCTTGCGAAAGAAGGGGGAGACAGAAAAACCTGAAGGGGTCAGGAGCTTTACAAGAAGAGCAACAAAACCAAGAATTCTGGGCCCAGGGTTCTTTTCTGAGACTGATACTCCAACCAAGGACCATGCATGGAGACAACCTAGAACCCCTGCACAGATGTAGCACAGAGACTCAGTCTCCAAGTGGGTTCCCTAGTAAGCAGAGCAGGACCTGTCTCTGGCATGAACTCAGTGGCTGGCTCTCTGATCACCTTCCCCCTGAGAACGGGGGTGGGAGGGAGGGAATGGGGAAGACAATGCAGCCAGTCGTGATGAGACCCAATAGGCTAGAGGGAAGGGGAGGAGGACCTCCCCTATCAGTGGACTGCGGGGAGGGACATGGGAGGAGAAGAGGGAGGGAGAGTGGGATTAGGAAAGGATGAGGGAGGGGGCCACCGCCAGGATAAAAAGTGAATAAATTGTAATAAATAAAAATTTTTAAAAATTAAAATAAATAAATGCAACCAGAAAGAAAGAAAGAAAGAAAGAAAGAAAGAAAGAAAGAAAGAAAGAAAGAAAGAAAGAAAGAAAGAAAGAAAGAAAGAAAGAAAGAAAGAAAGAGTTAGAATGCAAGCAAAAGTGTCTAGGAAAAATCCATGAGGAAAAAATGTGATTAACGAATCTCAAGTGAGAACAGAGGTTTTGTCTCCTGCTAGCTCCTGTCCCATTGCACATAGGACGAGCTAACATTTAGGGCTTAAATGAAAGCGATGAAGGAAGTGGGAAAGGAGGATGGTTTGCCTGGTTTCCCGTTGCCTTAGGTAAACCACAAGCCAGGCTCTTAACTTCCTCACCCATGAAATAAGGATTTAAAACAGCACCTCCCTCAGGAAAGTGTTTTGGAAAGTGTGCCAGTTAATATAAGTAAGTTATTCACGAGGGAACCTGGTGCTCAATAAATACACTTATTACGATGCCTGAGCTTCATGCCATCTTGTCAGTCAGAGCATCCAACAGGGGAGGGTACTGTTGCTGATCAGTACAGAGAGGAAGGAGCCCAGTGCAGACGCCTGATGGGAAATCTGCCCGAGGCCCTGAGACTTCTGTCCCAAACATCCACTTTTGTAGGAGAATCAGAAGATCTCAGATTTGACTCATGGGCTGGA
The DNA here is from genome assembly GCA_028658305.1 of Pachyuromys duprasi. Taxonomy (NCBI): domain Eukaryota; kingdom Metazoa; phylum Chordata; class Mammalia; order Rodentia; family Muridae; genus Pachyuromys; species Pachyuromys duprasi. Next base: position 41,844,051 of record CM053756.1, on the reverse strand, counting down.
GAGAGAGGAAGAAGGTGCCCCGTGACGTGGCAGGAAGACCCATCTCAGGCCCCAGCTGGGTGAATGCAATCAATAACATCCTGTCAGGAACTTTTTGTGGTCTCATGTAAATTTAGGCTACCTGAATAAAAAGATTAAAAAGCTGTCATTTCCTCTCTCATCACGTAGCATGATGATTTATCTATTCCTTTGAAAGAACCAAACCAAACAGAAAGCAATCGCTTAAGTGTCCTCGGTTATGTATGTCCATTGTGAAACATGGCTAGTATGGTGCAAGATGCCAGGATTATTCTAGGACTGTGGCAGAGAGGAACCCTACAGAAAATGGATGTGATCCATGTCTGTGGGAAGGGCAAGGCCTCATAAGTGCTTTTAAGGTAGTCTATAAGGAAAATAGTGTCATAGGTTGTTTCGCCAACCCTAAACTGCAGGAATGATAGATGTTTTCCAGTTGGCTGTCACAAAACAGTAGTGAATGGACAGCCCTGGACACAACAGCCCCTATGCTTGCAGCCAGTCAGTTACAGGACCCTTTAAAACCTTAAACTCAACTTGGGAGGTTCATAGAAACTTTTGCTTCTCAAAAACATTGTTTATTGTTTACTTATCAAATCCACAATCTTCAAAGATATTCAGGCTCACAAAGGAAATGTGGAAAATGACCGAGGGCGAACTGAGGGCTATTTTCACATCTAGACAAGCCCTTGTAATGAATGAGTCCTTGGAAATGGGGTAAGGCTGAGGCCTGGCCTTGTGAACCATGCTCTGCATGAAAGACCAATTCACAGCTTGTCTCTTGAGTTCTGGCATGCCAGTTTTTGTCTGAGGAGCAGAGGGGGTTACAGCCAGCACTGTGTGAGCTGAAACCCCAGAGAGGACAGACAGCAGAGAGCAGTGTGGAGACCCCCAAAGCCGTTCTGAGGCAAAGCACCAATGGCATCCTTGCTTGGGCTCAGCCTGAAGACTCCTCGGATCTTCAGATGAAAACTGAGGTTGACACTGTGTGGTAGGACCTTCAAGGCCTCAGATCTCACGGTGACCCATCAGGAGGTGTGGGCTTTGCTTCTCCTTTATACCTCAGCCCCGTTTCTGAAAATCCTATGTTCCAGTTCATTTGCAGAAATGATGCCGCCATCTTCAAGCTTTCCTGGGTTGCAGCAGTCTGTACTTCTCACACAAGGCTGGTAGTCGCTGAAGATTTAAAATTATATCCACTCAAATGGCAATCATCAACAAGAAACAGGCACGAAGATCTTGTCCCAGAAGGCAAACAGACCTTCTGGAAGAACTTGACTTACTATAATTAGGACCAGGAATAAGTCCTATGAACTCAGTGAGTCTGAGTTTCCTTAACAACCTGAGGGGCTGATAACCTACACTTTGCAGCAGAACCATGGGAAACAGTGTGAGTCAATTCATTAGCATGGGGCCAAAGAAACAGGAGTAGCTGAGCAAATATAATTATTACCGTTTTAATTCTATTTTGTTGTTGGGAGGACTGTGTGTGTACCAGGGAGAACACGTGGAGGTGAGAGAAGAACTTACAAAGTTGGCGTTCTCTGTTTACTGTGTGGGTTCGAGGCACTGAAGTCAGGCTGTCAGTCTGGGTGGCAAACACCCCCCACCTGCTGAACCATCTCCCTGGCCCACACTTACTGTTACAGTCAACCTGAAGAATTCAACAGGCAGCACAGGTCTAAGATCTATTACTGAAGGACCAACACTTAGTTGTGTCATTTAGGCAAATCAGCCAGACTCAGTTTCCTTATCCACTGATTAAGACAGTAGCTGCATTGTTGTATAACATTTACAACTGCCCCCAAAAGTATATTTTTAAAAATAATTTTAAAACACTAAATACAGCAATATTAATGTCATTATCATTGCTGGTACTATTAAGAGGGTCACATTTGCTTTGAGTTTGGGATGATGGTTTTTCTATCCTAATTTTTGTATGATGATCCAGCTGGAATCTGCCAGTGTTGGGCGCCTGAGGCTGGGTATGTTATTCATGTGGTTGTTTCTGGACTAAGATTTCAGCCATTCTAGATACAGTATGGTGGGAGCTACTGTATAACTGAGCAATTTCTCCTCCTGAAAACATCAGAAGAAAATGCCCACCTGTTGAGCAGCTGGGTTCCACCCTTTCAGTTTGATGCTGCCCTTGTTACTTTCTCTGACCTTTTCCTCATGTTCCTTATCTCCAGCAGTCTCTGCAGGGTAAGGATTGGTACAATAAGCCCTCTCACCCATGACACATGTCTCCTGACTCTGGTAGGTCCCCGAAGCTGGGGCGGTACTAGACCCATTATAGACTATGTACGTGTACCTATGATGAAGCTGAATTTATAAACTAGCACAGTAAGATGTCAGCAATGATAGTAAAATAGAGCAATTGCCACATGTACTGTGACAACGATTATGTGGGCTCTCTCTCTCTCTCTCTCTCTCTCTCTCTCTCTCCCCTCAATACTGTACTAACAGTCTCCCTTCTTGTGATGATCTGAGATGAAACAATGTTCACACAATAAGGTGATGTGACGTTAAAGAGGGCATTGTGACAACACACTAGGCTACCATGAAAGCCTTCCTGGAACACAAACCAACCAACAGTTGATCTGATAGGCCCCAAAATAGCAAAACCACTCTAGGAAGGTGGCTTACAAAGTGGGGACATGCTAGAAAGGACATAGTTCGTACCCATTGCTGGAGAGAACAGGGTAAAAGGGACTACAATACTTTAACTATCTTTGAACCTTCTATGTTCCCTCCCACTCCTTCTCTTCACAAATTATTGCTTAATTCTAACCTCTGACATCTTTTTTATCTACCTGTCTGAACTTAGCAAAATGATGGAGAATCCTGTGTTTCCCTATCTGTCGAATGAGATAACTCCATAATGATAATTACAGCAATTATAATAGCAATTACACTAACTAACACTGAAAACATACAGTATCCCAGGCATTACCCAAAGTGCTTTGCAAACACTTCATCTCATGGTCTCGATGGGGCTCCTGTCATTCCATCTTATTTAGAGAGAAGGAAGTCACTACACAGAATGAAACAACTTGCCTAAGAAGACTTCTTAGTTTGTGGTTAACTGAAGCAAGATCCCGACCAAAGGCCACAGCAAGTCAATGTTTCTAAATTCCATGGCCTTTGTCCCTAAAACCATGTCCTAAATTTCCCTTTGGAATGAAAAAGTCTTCACACACAGACTATTTCTCACTGTGAGATACTGACAGGTAAAGCTGCCTACAGAATTGAGCTCTCTCACTCTGTGGGCCACGCCCATTTGTGACATGCATTATTACCACTTAGAGTAATAAAATAACTCCTATTCATAACTATTCAGCTTCCCAAGGCCCTCCTGAGGACATAGACATGCTTGCTGTCAGTGTGGCCAGATTGACCACCTGATACACCAGGTGGTTAACATCCCACAGAACCTTCGGAGTACCCAGGAAAACGTTGTCTTTTCAAATAAGAAGAAAACATCATTTTCAAGACAAAGGAAATATTGTGATAGATAATGATAATATTTGTTTGTCAAAGAGCCACAATGCTCAGTTATTTTCCATAATAGCAAACTCACCCAGTGTTCTTGAAAATCCTAATGTGTCCCACCTGCTGGCACTGCATGGCTCATAGGACCTCCATGTTTCTCAGACAATTCTCTGTCTTTCTTTGCAGTCCTCACCATCATGCTGCTTCAGCTTTGCAACTTCTGGCTGTTCTCTGTGAATTTCAAGTGCAACAGGGAGGTCTGGCTAGAACGTCACTAAAGCTTTATCGTGTAGGCAATGCAGACAGACAGACAGAGAGGTGATCTGTCTGGTGTCAGAGAGGTGATCTCCTTCTCAGTCTCAGTGTGACATCTATATCACTCACTAGAGGAAGGCTTTCTGGCCTAGAGCTATCTAACCACTAGAACGCAGCCCTCAGCCAAAGGCTATTACTGAGAGGAGATTTAAAGTGGCAAGAGGCTGTGTCTTAGCTACAGAGCAGCGAGTGATCTGAAATTCTAGGAAACAGAACTTTCCCAAGGAGAAATGACAGTCCTAGGTAGCCAGGAGTCAAGCTCTGGAGAAAGACTCCCTGTAAAATGAGCAGGATTTGCATCTACTCCCTTCTGTGTATTCACAGTCTAAGATTCTTTCCAAAAGTTCAAAACCCCAATGTTGATATACTAGAAATACTATGTTGAAATACTAGAAAGCTGAAGGCAGAAGGCAGGTGCCTTTTAATCCGAGGTCTCATTAAGACTTGCGCACTTGAGCTTCTGTTCTGTTTGGACTTGAATAACCTTTATCTCCAAATCCATCCTGTAGGGAATGAACTCAAAGTTCTCTCTGCCTCACAGTTCACAGGAGGAAGGAAACGGACCACTGCTTTTCACATTTCCTAGTGTAAGATGGAATGCTGAAAGTGGAGAGAGAGGCAGACCTCTGTAAGTTCAAGGCCAGCCTGGTCTACAGAGCGAGTTCCAGGACAGCCAGGGTTACACAGAGAAATCCTGTCTCAAAAATATTTCTAAAATGAAAAAAAAGAAAAAGAAAATGGAGGGTGAAGGCACAGGCCCCACTGTGGAGGGACATTCAGGGGGACTCCGGCTGAAGGGACAGGCACAGACACGTTGGAACAAAATCTCTTTGGCAAACGGAGGTGACTGTTCCGCCAGTTCTCATCCCAAACCTGGCATGCCGCCTCAGTCAAATCCAACACTGACGACAGAGTGAGGGGCGCGCTAGGACCATCAGAGACACTGGCTGGTCTTGTTTTCAGGGCTCCGTCCTTCACAAAGGTAAATACGTAAATAACCTAGTTATTGCTACCCTGGTATGCAGACAGTTGCCCTGTTGCGATCACCTTTCCTTCAACCTGAAAGCTCATTTCGTTGTTTTCTTGACTGAAAATAAATGGAATCATTTTCACGGGTACCCTGAACGTCTTAGGTGATGGAGGTACTATCTCCATTTTCCTGGGTGGATACGACAGCCATGATGACAGAACACAAGAGGAGTCGGGAAAATTTATGTTGGCAGCTGCTTTCTCGGCTGCAGGAGAGATTTCATTGTGCCCACAAGGCTGAAAGGGCAACAACAACAAGATTTTTTTTTTTTTAATATTCTGTTCTGTTCATCCACTAATTTGGTCAAAAATAGCTCTGGGGTTTGTTCAGCACAATTTGACCTTCATAATCACACAGATGATTATGGGGTCCCATTAGAACTTTCAAAGTACAAAAGGGGCCCTCAGACAGTCTACTGTAATAAAAACAAGATCATAAAAGTCCCACACATTTCGCATAGGCCTTTGATAACCCATGGCACAATAATGGCCTTGAGTAACTCACAGCCTGTACCACATTTTAACCGGTCCCTTAGAGGAAAAGGGCTGCCTTTTTTTTTTTAAGTCCTATTATCTCTGTCTAGTCACCCAGAGCCTTACAGGGAAAAATAAATCTGTTTATGAAAAGATCCGTGAATCATCAGAAATGACCCCCTTTCTTCTCTGGCGCCTTCTTCTAAGGCAGGTATATCAGACAAGAAACGTGATGGCCTGGTCTTCTATACCTGACCTCAACCCATCTGTCTGGAATCCTCATCCCTTTCTCCAGACTCTGGCCTCAGTCTCTGTTCAGTAAGGCCAGAGGCTTGACCTAGAGTCAACAGAGAGAGCCTAAAATTTGCACATGTGTTTCAGGGCCTCTGGAGGAGCCAAGAAGAGAGGCATGCCCATCTGCCCTCAAACAGAGAACACCTCTCTACCCTTCAGAGACCAGAGTCTTAGTGATCTTTCAAAGCTGGGGCAGAAAGTTATCAAATGGGATGGTTTCTGAGATACCCTTCATTTTGAGCTTGCTATAAATCTACAACTGCCGTCAGCCTGCTCCGGTAAGTTACTTTCAGGTTAGCCCGTCACTGGGGGTGTCTGAAGAGATCTTTCCTAACCTACAGCCATTTGTGAGTTAATGCAGCTTATGTTACCCTGGATTATAGAAAAGAACATTGTGATGAAGCCAGGTAGGAAATCTTAACGTGGGAACAGCAGGAAAGCAGTCGTGGAAAGATCAGAGCAGACTGTGTGCCAACTAGGAGTGTGGAGCAACAGGATCAGTAGAGATCTCAGCCATGATGGGTACTCAAAAACCCCAGGCAAGGGCACTGGGAGTCCTAACTGCACATCCTTTACGAGTCCATCGTAATCCATACACAGGACTAAAAAAGTCCCCGTTTGCCATCTGCAAGACAGAGCATCTGAGTGGCTAAATGATGACCTGGCGATCATACAAGTCATCAAGCCCAGAGTCAAGGAAGTGGGGGGTGCCAAAGGAGGAGATGAAAGAGAAGGTCAAGTTTTCTGACCCTATTTCTCATTTTGTTCAAGTCACATGTTGAGCTCCACAGTCAGCCAGGCACCTAACACTGATACCATTTCTGCAGCAGCCTAGGGTTGGGAAGACACCAGGAACTAGTCAATAAACTTCCAGGAGGTTGCAAAGGTGTGTGTGTGCAGATATGGTGGAAATGTCCACTCAAACCCATGGTAGGAACACACTTCTCCACTTCCTTATCGCTGGCTATGTCCTTGCTTCGGTCATGACCTCTGAGCTGAAGTGATGTGGGCTGTTTCCAGATGGAGGCTTTTCATTTACCAGTCTACCTCTGTGTCCCCAGACCCTGGCAACTGGCAGCCCATCCCACAGAAGTCCCAGCCTGGCTTCCTGGGACCCAGACCAACTAATAAGAGACATGTCACTTGAAGAAGAAATGAGTTTGTTTATGTCACTGGAGCTGTGGGGGTGCCTGTTACCCCACCATCACCTGCCTCATACCGAATTATGCAGTAACCGTGCACAAAAGCAGAGAGATTAAGAAGCCAGAGTTTTGTGTAAGTCATAATCCTCATTCATTCAGCAACTCCTCTAAGGAAAGAAGGGTTTTTTTCCTCCATTCTGAGACCCAGCAAAAGGTATTTTGCTTGCCTCCTATCCTGTGACCAGAGGACTTCCATTATCTAACGTAAGAGTATAAATGCAAAGGAACTCCATCAATAGGATTGATTTTTAATTAAAACTCCCCTCAGAGTTCTGCAATATAAGCTTATAAACCTGAATAGACACTCCTGGCATATTTATTTTTAAATCAACATCTTAAAAACTATGACAAACCCAGGAATAAGTTGGAGTCCGGAGTAGGAGAGAAACTCAGAGCTAGAAAAGAAAACTTTGAAGTTGCTTCTCCTTCCCCACACCTGCCTGTTTGTTTGTTTGTTGTTTTGTTACTTTTTAAGAGCCATTGTCAATTTCTTTGACTTCATAGGGCTATACTATACTTTCAATCAACTCTCAGTTTTGACCTTTTATCCTTCTGTGATTTGTTTAAAATATCACTGCATTTCGTACTGCAATTCTTTGCTCTCTCTATCCTAAGTCTGCTCTGAATTCATAAAGCTAGGTTACAGGTGAGCAGGATACCACTGTGTATAGAATATACTCAGTCTACTGCTCTATAAAAATGAGTCCTCCCTGAGTCCTGTGGAGTAAGCATTCCTTCCTGCTCAAGTTCTGACAGGGATGTAAGGCAGGCAGAGATTAGGGACTAGAGTCTTACGCAAACCTCCCAGCCAGAAGCTGAGGGCATCAGGGGACATGTCTCTGGTAAGCAGCTACAGCTTCTGAGATCTCAGCCCCACATTTGGAACAGACAGTCAGGAAGGGGACAGGTGTACAGGGCACCTGTGCAGGCAGACAGACAGAAAGGCAGGACAGAAAGGCCACCCTCCCGTGAGAACAAACTGTGAGGCTGGAGGCAGCCAGCCGGAGCTCATTGTCCCCAGGCACTTCCACAGAAAGTTCTTAAAATAGCACTTGACCAGGCTGGGAAAGGCAGGTATCCTGTGAGCCTACCTGCTGAGATTTTGGATGCCACAGAAGCTCATGCTTGGGCAAAGGCAGCCAGGTCTGGGCCTGGCTCTGCCAGCTGTTAGCTATGCCAGGGCAGCTGAGTAGGACAGAAGACAGCAATTACATGGCCAAGTCAGGCTCTGTTCTGTTCATGCTGTTTACTCACTTGGCCCAAAGATGACAAGTGGCCCTGCTGTCATCCTACATTTCAGAGAAAACAATCGAGTTTTCCTAGATGACACAGACAGGAAGTGAAAGAGCCAAGATTTAGTGCAGCAATTTCCTTTCTTTGGGCCTCAGTTTACTCCTCTATTCAAATAAGAAAGTTGAGCCTGATGATCCCAAAACTCAATTCCACATCTCCTATTGGGCTTCTCCAATCTGCTTCCAAATCCTGTTTGCAAATTCACAAACACCTGGAGAAAGTGAGGTATCCAGTCTTCACTCACTTAAATCTGTAGGGTTTGTACCCCACACTCCCCTTTGTCCACTGTTGTTCCAGTTGGCCAGGGGAAACAGACTGTGGTCCACACAACTGCTTTGTTTCTGCAGTTGATTAATAACATTAGGGAGTGCATGATGACAACTCTTCTATGAGGTTAATCTAAATGACAGAGGCAATAGTGAGAAAAATGACTGATGTTCAATCATATTCCACCACCCTTACTGCAATTAAAATAAAACAACTCTCCTCATCCTGGTAGGTGGGTTGATGACATCTGAGGACCAATGTCAGCACTGAAAGAGCCGACTGTGGCCTGGGAGAAGACCATTGTCAGCACTGAAAGAGCCGACCGTGACCTGGGAGAAGACCATTGTCAGCACTGAAAGAACCAACCATGGCCTGGGAGGGGTGTGCGAAACTCCTGGTCGAAAGTCTCAATGCATTCACAATTTTAAATCAACAGGCCAACAAAAGAACACTCTCAAATTAATTAGCTTTCTCTAGAACCTCAGGGTTCCCTGGCCCTAAACAGGAAACCCCAGAAGTCCCCATCTTCAGGATAGAACAGAATTCAATAGGAGCCTTGCAGAAAATGTTGAGTCCTGGGCCTACCTATGAAAATGGTAAAATGGTAGCGTGGTCTTTGGTGAAGTGTGATAATTTTAACCAATCTCCCAAACCCAGCCATCATTCATAGCTTGTAGACCATACTTTGGAGGAATGAAGTCTGGCCTGTGTACGAGGCCCATCACTCATACTTTCCTCAAGAGAGATGCGGACTTCAGCTGCTATTTTGGGCAAGCACAAGCCAGCTTTGGAAAGCAAGATGACAGATACAATTGAGGCCTGTTTTATCTGGGGTAGAGGTAGGATGTGTGTTTGTTAATTCAGACTTTGAAACTGTGATACACAATGGCTGTGCCCTTCATGCCATTCCAGTCACTCAACAGCATCCCATTTTACTCAAAACTTCTGTTTTAAAGTCACCTTAGGGAGGTCATAGTATTTATAGTTTCCAATCAGGTCACTTGTGACAAGTAACAGGTGTTAATTTTACTAATGCACAAAGACTAAAGCAATTAGCTAAAAGTATATGGGAGGCAGGAAATAACTCTCTCTGCCTCTCAGATCTTGGCGGCTGGGGGTGGGGTGGGGGAAGAGCGGTTGTTGGAGAACTGAGGAGGGTCTGAATGGATTGTTTACAATGTTTCTGGGATTGACACAGCTGAAGGCACCTCGAATGGTAGGGAAACTCTTTGGAAGTGTGGAGCCTCTGCAGAAACTGTGTTTGTGTTCTAAGTCTGTAACTCTAGCAACCATGTAACCTCTCAGGGTCTCGCTCTCTGTACAATAGGGCCAATGATATTAACTCATGGGGTTAGGAAGGTGGAATGAGATAACAGATGTAAATCAGCCAACTGAGACTCCTCAAGAATCGATCATCCCCACCCTCCCTTCTCTGCTGAACAGAAAGACAGGAACCAGAAGAGAGCATCACCCTTGGCTGTGATGGCTGCTGTGGTGTGTGCACAAGCTGGCCAGGTTTAGCTGCACAACCAACCATTTCAATGATCACTGGTTTGGGGCCAAGATTTTGAAAAGGCCGTAAAGGGGTTGGCTTGCTCTGCTCAGTGACATCTAAGGTGGCAGTGGAGAGAACTGATGACCTCGGGTAACTCAGCTTCAGGAGCATCTTTAATTCACATTTCTGCGAGGTGTTGCCTGCCCTTCACCCCAGCTAGAGCCTTGTAACCCACAAGGTGGCTCAGCTCCAAGGGGGAGTGTCCCAAGAGTCCCAGGAAGAAGCTTCTTGACTTCTCATGACTGAACATCACTTCCATCGTGGCCACGTGGGAGCCTAAGGAGGAGAATGTTGGTCTCAACACTCAATAAAACAAGCATCAAGGATATAGTGTAATAAAAGTCTGGGGGTAGAATGGCAGGAAAGAGGGGGGAGGCCAGCGGGCAGGCTACCACCCAGATCGTACCAACAGTCGGTGGTGCTCTTAACCCCTACAGCTCAAGAAGAGCCTGGGATGGGAGGAAGCCCGCCAAACCCCCACCTTCAGACAATTTTGCGGTGCAGCACTTGTTTGGGCTGAACCCATGCGCACCAAAGAGTAAAAATGAAAAAAATCCTGTATACCCTTTCGGGTCCTTTCTAGGTCACCTCCTCTGGAACATCTTTCCTGGTGGTCCTTAAGGTCCTTCAGAATCCCCAGAGTTTTATCTGTACCCCTCTTTTACATAAACCACTTTTCGCCCCTGCCACACACTGCCATAATCAGAGAATCCCCTCACTCCTGCACCACATTCTCTCATCTGCTCCCCAGCCCTACGCAGAAGTGTGCCTAAGAAGAAAAACAAGATGAAAGGTCCACCTCGTTCTGGAAGAACCTAGATTCTTGTGTTGGCGTTGAGAGGTGGTAAAGAAATCAAGTGCTAATGGGAAGTGGAGATGAGTCAGGTGTGATTGCCACTAGCCAATAGGTCTCCCTCAACTGCCCCTCAAAACCTTTTTACTACTACATTTTATAATACACACACACACACACACACACACACACCCTGATACATACACATGCACACACATCCCCTCACACACACATACATAAACACAAGCATACACAGCTATTTGATAGCGTCATGAAAACGCCATGATGCATGCATGATTTCAGATACCCTTAAAGAATTGTTTACCTTTGAATAGATATACCCTTTCACGAGAAAAATCTGTGCAATCTGGCTCCTTCTCCAAGAGCATGTTGTGTACCTTACTTTGTGCGTCTCCTTGGAATTGATTCCACTGGAGACCATGAAGACCGTGGTGACCAGAAGAAGCCAGAGCCAGATGGCAGCAAGATTCAGGATGGCAGGATCTGAAAAACAACAGGATTCAAATAGTTTCCTTTCTGGGCCACCCCCTAGGCTTCACCTTCCCTTGGGCTATCTTTATGATTCCCTGTGTTGTTCATGCTACAGCTGATTTTATTTTGCCTTTATTAAAAGATTTGTTTTATGTGTATGAATACTTAGCCTGCAATAAGGCATGTCTGTGCCCTCGGAAGTCATAAAATGGGGTCAGAACTCCCAGAACTGGATTTACAGATGGTTGTGGGCCACCACCATAATCTTAACCACAGCCATACGGGTTTTCTTCAGGGCCCATATTGTTTTTTCTTGAGACAGGCTCTCTCTGTGTAATATACATTAGCCACTAACTTTCAATGTTTCTGCCTCAGCTTCCTAATTACAAACAAGTACCACAGGGTTAGCAAATCGCCAGTGCTTGGTGCACTGTAAGCCTTCCACAAATGTCAGCTGCTGGAATTATTTCTCAGTCAAATGGGGGGGGGGGGTGTCCCACAGGCCTCAGAGATCCGTGAGCCATGAGTAGCATGGAGACTGGCCCTGGATAGCATGGGAGTGATCCTGCCACGGTCTGGGATTGCAGCCAATGGCTGTCCAGATGATACTGCAAAACAGTTTATGTGGCAGACTTTCTTAGTCCTGGATGTAGCCTCCATCCTTTCCTCTTGTTCCCCTTGGTCTCTCCTGTCCCCAGGGCCTTGGCTGGTAAAGTGGCTGCTGGGGACTGTGGGCTGTGACAGCTCATGAGCGCTTTGCGGTTCCCCAGCTTCTCGGTCCAGAACATCAAGGCTGAGCCCTCCAATCCTTGTGTCTTAACTACACAGTTGCCCTTTCAGCCACGCTGTACTCATCTCTTGGGGGGTGCTCTCTTGGTTTGTCACTATGGAAAAGGCTTCTTCCTGCAGAGGTCCCCAGGAGGCCAGGTATGCTCTGCAATCTGATCCCTGGGGGATTCTGGGCCTACTCTCAGGTGTGCAGACCTGTGTGGTAGGCGGTCCCCTGCAGCTCCACACATTCTCTAGGTTTCCACCAACCTTGACTCTGACTTCAGAAAGACCTGGGACCCTACATCCTAGTCCTTCCACACCGACCTTTGGCCCAGGCTCATTTTAAATGTAAATATCTTTAAACAACACACTCCCTTCATATTTATATGATAATTATTTTTAGTCAACTTATTTTTCTTTATATGTTTATCCCCTCAAAACAGCCAACCCACGTTTAACTTGTCTACTAATACACTTAAAAACTTTTAGTTACATTTATGTGTGTGCAGTTTTGCGTGACACTGAGGATATGTGGAAGTCAGAATTTAATTCAGTTCTCTCCTCCCACCATGTGCTTCCTGGGGATCAAACTCAGGCCATCAGATTTGGCAGCAAGCACCTTTACCTGCTGAGCCATCTCATCTCTCATCTTGTCAGTTCATAAAGACACAGTAAAACCAACAGCAGAGAGGGAGGGGATGAAGAAGGGAGGGGTAAGAGAGCTAAGTATTCTTCTAAAACACCAAAACTTCATCTCAAATTGGGAAAGCGCAATTAAAAAATATCAAAAGCACATCACCTTCAAGAGAATTCTACTCACACAGTAACCCCCATTGTTGGGAAGGAATTGTCTAGCCCCACAATTCAGCAACATATCTAACTTATTTTCTTTCATTTGCTCACAATGGTGGCATTTCATCTTTGGCCTCATTCACTGTGAACACTATTTCAATGTAATCAAATAAATCAAACTTAAATAGCAGGGCCTTTTGGAAAACAGAGACTCATCTCTCAATGCAATGAACAAATATTTGCATTACCTATTTATATTAAAATATGCAGATATTTTTCAAGCATTCTGCCAACTTATAAATTTTTATAACTTCTTTGAATTGTTAACATTTTTTAACACACTGCAGGATTTCAGCTTTGTGAAGGGCTCAATAACAATCTTTCTGGTCAGGAAAAAAGAAAGGACATTAGAATAAAGAATGCAGAATAAATAAAAACAAAACAGTACAGGCCGTACATCTACTCACACAAAGACAACGTTCATGGGCTGCGATATGGAATTGTCACAACACAATGTCCTTCATGTTGGATTCAGCGGTGAAAGGAATTTCTCTAGTTATTGAAGACTTTATGGCTGGATTTCAGAAAGGCAAAAAAATCCACATCTATCCCAGGGTGACTTCTGTGCAATGCAAGTCCGGCACATTTTAAGGCCTGGTGGATAATGCTGCTATTCTTTCACGAACTGTTAACAGCTCTAGCAACTATTATGACCAGCTTCAAAACATGTCTGTAGTCGGTGATCTCCAGACACTTAGCAATCCCAAAGCTATTCCTGGACTCACTCGCACCACAGCGTGAGCACAAAGTTTTGATTTATGCTGGAAATGAAACAACAAACTTCTGATCCTTCCTCTAAGCGGTCATTCAGATGACACGGACGGCATGTGCCTGGGGTGGGGGGGCAGCGGGACAGAATTCACAGAAACAAAAAGGAAGCAGGGAAATAAATGGAGGGCCACCCACAGTTACCTTAAGGAGAACCCACAGTTGCTGGCACAAAGCTCTGTATTGGAATGACATCTTGGGGCCCACAAAAGGCTCTTGTGCTTGGAGAGAAAGAATGAACAGGGCAGGCTTTCAGAGGGGAGGTTGTCCGGCACAGAAGGGATGAGGGTAAAGCCCCTGGTAACATTAATCCAGCAAGACGTCACTCTGGTGATGAGGATGCACAGAGGTAGGGCTAGGGCTGGGGCATATGGTGGGAGGGCTTGTCAGGCCTGGGCAATGTCCTGAGCGCCAGCCCAGCCCCTCTTCCCCAGCACAGACACAGACAGGTGCACCAAAGGCTCCACTTTGTTGAATCATCAATGACAAACTAACTTAAAACTGTTACCTGTGCGAGGGAGTATCAAGCCGACCACCAGAGACCCCGACAGAACCATGTGTCTACGCAATTGTAGAAGTAGAAACGGGAGCGTGCAACCAAGATCCAGAGGCTCTTCTACCCAGAGTTGGTGATTAGCAGGAAGAGGGATCCCCAGGGCTCACAGGTCTTCTGTTCTCAAGTCAAAAACCAAGAAGGTGAATGGGTATCTCTGGAAGATAAGCCATACGCTTAGCTCCCTCCTGGCTTCTGTGGAGAAAGGATGCCTCAGCAAGACTCGTTTCATCCAGCCATTGAGAATCTTCTTTCTACACAGTCTAAGAACAGATGCCAGAAGAGGAAAGGGCCCAGTCTCTGACCTGAAGCTTTCACATCTAGTTAGGATGGAAAACACAACAATATAGAAAAGAAGTAAAAAAATCAGGCGGAGGGTCCTCTGACGGATGGCTCAGGAGGAAAGGGTGCTTACCACCAAGCCTGATGACCTGGGTTCAAGCCTCAAGACCCACATGGCAGAAGGACAGAACTGACTCCCACTGCCCCCTGACCTCCACAGATACAGCATGACACACACTCATGCATACATACACGTATACAATAATAGCAATAATCATAAAAAATTAGAGTTAAAAAAAAGTGGACTCTAAAGGGCAGAGAGTGGGTACGGATGGGGTCCTGAGGCCTCTGAAGCTGGGGTCCAGCCATTCAGTCTCCCTGAACCCATAGCTAAAGCATCATTGAGGGGGGAGGTAAAGAATACCTGTGCAAGACACTGTCCAGCTTTCAGCGCTTTCTACCATCAGTGCATTGAGATGCGTGTAATGGGAAAGCCGCCTTCAGTCCCTTAAACAATGAGGCCAGTCAGTGACCTCACACAACCAGAGAGCTGAACGTAGGTAGTTCTAGGCTTGGTCTCATGACTCAGAATCTTTTGTTCTCCCCATCTCCAGTATGAATATTTCCCCTTGGTCGTTACCTCATGATGTCAAGAGCAACTGACTCTAGCACCTGATATCATCTTACAGTAAGAAGGGGGAGGTTCCTGAGAGCCTTCTAGCTTCGTGAAAATAAAGAGTTCCCAGAAAACCCACATTCAGAGGACTTCTGTCTATCCATTGGTTAGAATTTCATGTGGCCACACTTTCAACAAGGAAAGTTGCAATCGGGCTAAGAAGGAGGCTCATCTGATAGGCCGAGATGAGGAAATGATTACCTCAGCACTGCCCCAAGTCAAGTTTATCAGCAAGGAAGCGCAGAGGGTGGAAGTGTGAGCTCAGCAGCAGTACTTGGGTCTTCCCTTGTTACAATTCTTTCTGTTGATTGAAGACTCAGGGCATGCGTGTTAGCTGTTTGTGATCTGTGCTGAAATGAGGCTTTTTTTTTTTTTTTTGCAGTTATCACTGCTGATGACTGCAGACTCATAATTGAGAATAAGAGACATTGAAGGCTTCCGTGACAACCTGTTCCCCCAATCTCACCCTATCCCTCTCCCCCCAAAAACAGCAACAACAAAAAAGAACCAGTCCAGACAGGAAGCTATTGAAGAGAGTCCTTAAAAACTGAGAGAAAAGATGTTTAAAACTTGAGATAAAAGCTGGGCGTGGCGGCACACACCTGGACACACACCCAGCACTCAGGGAGGCAGAGGCAGGTGGATCGCTGTGACTTTGAGGCCAGCCTGGTATACAAAGCGAATCCAGGACAGCCAGGCTATACAGAGAAACCCTGTCTTAAAAAAAAAAAAGTCCAAAACGAATTGAGATAAAGATGCTGAAGTACAGCTCTTCAAAGATGCTGGCTTCTGGCTGGGGGGTAAGAAAGGTGGTATGACTCGGTGTCCTTTAAGGGGCTGGCCACTGGGGGTCTGACCGTGTTCCAATGAGTATAGGGCAACACAAATTAGGCTTGGTGGGGATTTTCTGTTTTTTGGGGGGGGCGGGGAGGCAGCAGGTGAACAAGGGGGGCGGAAGGATGAACCTGGGAGGAATGGGAAGCAAGTGTAATTGGGGTACATTGTGTGAAATCCCCAAATAATTAATAAAAATACTGTGTTGGAGGAAAAACATTTTCTTTTCAGTCAGGACATCTCTAATCCTAGCACCCTGGAGGCAGAGGCAGGTAGATCTCTGAGTTCAAGGCTAACCTAGTCTATAAAGCAAGTTTCAGGACTGCCAGGGCTACACAGAAAAACTCTGTCTCAAAGAGATAAAGAAATTTTTTCCATATCATAAAGAACCCATAATGAATAAATTGTGAAGAAAATATAAAAATGAAAAAAACGGAAATCATAACTTCTACTATTTGTTCAGAATATGTCTATCTTCTTTAAAGGGAAGGTAGAGCACAAATGTTGTCTTTTCTTCTGTGGTGTCTCAGAAGATGTGAGCTGGGTGGCTGGATCAGCTGGTAAGCGCCTGTCTTACAGGCGTCAGGACCTGGCTTCAATGGCCAGAGCCCAGGTGCAAACAGCCAACACTGGTAGAGTGTACTTGGAATCCCAGAGCCTGGATGGCCAAGACTCACAGATGCCTGGAATTCAATGGCTAGCCCTCTTGGGCAAGTTTCAGGCCAGTGAGAGGCTTTGTCTCGAAGACAAGGCAGACAGTGAGAGAGTAAGGACACCATATGCTGTCCCCTGACCTCCAGACATGCACATCACGAGCATACACAATCACGAACACACAACTCAAGCAGAAAGGCTTGTAGCAGTTAGTAGTGATCAGTATCGATGCACTTTCACAACTGTTCACTCCAGTTGTTGCTTAACTGAACTTGTTACACTATGTTCTTGTTTACACTTGTTTACACTATCTTCTGAGTGCACCCTCAGACCTCTAGATGTTGAGTCTTAACCAAATACAATCACAGTAATTCTGTTTCCCAAATCAGCCACTGGTTTAGGGATAGTTTCTACCATCATTCTAGCTAGCCATGCTTCAGGGAGTCTTCTGAGAATTTTCTAGGGAAAAAAGATTCCTCCATGATTTAAAAAAAAAAAAAAGAAAGAAAGAAAGAAAAGAAAGCTTTATTTTTTTCTTCATCTGAAAGGAAATGAGTTAGAACACAATGATGTCTGGAACATCACTGACCTTGAAAGGATGGCCCAGAAAAGGGTCAAGGAATCAGAAAAACTAAAAGGAGCTCTACTGTCTCTGTTGAGTCATTGAGCTCACCAGCCTTGAAATGGGTCACTCCTGAGCTTCACATTATAATAATAAACAAGGAGGAGATAATAAACTCCTCCTTGTTGGATTTAGCCTTGGTTTTCTGGAAGCCCAAAGTCCCAGGCTCCTTATTTCAGTTGAGACATTTGCTTCATCGCCCACAGCAGAAGCAAGCTCTCTTACTGAGGGGCCCCACCTGTGGGATACAGGGCAGTTATTTGACACGTTCAAGCCATTGTGTCATATCCCACAATGCCACAGCAGCCTCAGCAAGACCAGATCTTCTGAAGCCCACAGAGCCCAGGGATTTAGCAGTGGCCATGAAAGGTTATGGAACTACTTCACGTCAACCACGGGAAACCTATCTGCCCTGAGGTGCCAGATGAACTGAAGGAAGAGACGAGACATGTGACCTTCCAGAAACTCACAGCCAAGGGACAAAAGAAGCCTAAGAAACAACTAAATTGACAGGAATGAAAATGCTGATCTCTTATTAAAATGCTATAATTTGGGGCCCTAATCCTTCTATGTGACTATGTATGTGTATCCCTTGCACAGAAAAATTGTGCAGAGGAAAATGTTTGAACACACAAAAATATAGCCAAACGTACAAATATTAAAAATTGTGGGGGAGGAAGTATTTGGTTCTATTAAGTGGTTTATCTATTTTTTTTCACAGAAAAGACTTAAAATGTGGTTAAATGTCTAAAATGTCATCAGGCACACAGATTTCAATTTTTTTTTTTCCAGAGAAAAAGTCACTATGCACAGTGGTGTGCTTGCTGTTTCTAGGAACCATCTAGAATAGAGTGTTAAGCATGCAATAACAGAATGGCCATCACTGCACGGATTTTCTTTAAAAAGGGAAATCTGAAGAGATGAGCTGCCTTGCCTGCAGTTTCAAAACTGAGCATAGCAGGAAAATAAAAATAATACTTTGCATTATATCCTGGTGTTTCTTAGAGGGCTTAAGTAAGGCCAGTTAGCAAGAAGAGCCTGGGATCACAAGAATCCTAGAAGGCACAGCCAATCCACCCAGGGAAATGCCACACCTGTGCATCACCGTCCCGTCCAAGCATTTCTCAAAGTGTGTGAAGATCCTTACAGTCGAGGCAAGAAGACACATCGAGTGCTACGAATATCAAGGAGGACCGTGGTTATTGTCATACAGATCCTTTTAAGAAAGCACAGGTTCTCCACCTTCCTAGTGCTGTGACCCTTTAATACAGTTCCTCACGCTGGAGTGATCCCAAACGATAAAAATATTTTCACTGCTACTTTATTAACTGTAATTTGCTACTGTTATAAATCATCATGTACATATCTGTGCTTTCCAACAGTCTCAAGCAAACACTGTGACAGGGTCACTCGAGTCATGGCCCGCAAGTGGAGAATTGCTGTGTTGAAGCAGTGTCTCGTCCCTGCTGCATGCTGCAAGCTCCCACTGAAACATGTGGTTGGTGACTGGGGGTGGGGATGGCAGGGCTCTGCTTAGCAAACCTACCTGCTGCGATACTAAAAGGAAAATGGAAACAAAGACTACTGTGACAATAAAGAAGACACGTATGTGTGCACACATACACAGAAGTTGAGGGGGAGAAGCCTGGATTATAATGTTTCAAAAATAGAAATTTAGTCTCCTCTGACCACAAGGTCAACATAAGCCAACCGGGCGGTAAGCATGTCCATGAGGCCAAATGCTCAGTCTGTGCCCACAGCCCAGCAGATGGTATCATCATTCCTCTACATTTCGAGATACAGACTTCAGTGATGCTATCCAGAGGATGACTGTAGCATCTTAAGTCTAACTCCTGCTGTCGATACCACTGACTGGGAAATTTATTTCTCACAGCTCTGGAGACTGAGAGATCTAACATAAAAGTGCTGGCACTCTGTCAGGACCCTATTGCTGCATTTACCCAAGATGAAAGGTGATATGGGGGGGGGGGAGTGGGAGGAAGAGGGATCACTCATCCTTTTATCATGAACTCCCTCGAGAACCCCTTATTAATCCATGTAAGGGCCACGGCCTCATGAGCCATCGCCTCTTAATGGTCCTATGTCTTAATATGGCTACCCTGAAGGTTGTTTTCAACTCATGGTCTCTGGAGAACACATCAGCTGTGTTTTTCACCCAGCAGCGGGTTCATGAAGGACCTCCACAAACTAAGTCAAGCCAGTGGAGTAGCCAGAACCCAGAGAGCAGAGTGTGCAAAGTGCTTAGACTCAAAAGGGAGAACCTTAGAAGTTATGGGGTGGCTGGCTAAACTCACATGGTCCCAGTGAGATGGGAGAAAAGCAGATATGCTATTTTCTTGCTATGGTTTTGTGTTATAACTTGAAATCAGGTATGGGATAACTTGAACATTATTCACTTTTGCTCTAGTTTGCTTTGCTCTTCAGGGCCTTTTGTACATCCATGTAAATGTAAAGACTTTTTATTTCTGTGAAGAATGGCATTGGAATTTTGATGGGACTGAATCTTTGGGTTGCTTTTGGTGGTAGCCATTTCCCCAAGAGTTCCTCCAGCTCATGGGTGTGGGAGGCCTCCCCTTCTGGTGTCTCCTTCAATTCCTTCTTCCACTGGTGTAGACTTTTCCTCATCAAGCTCTTTCACTTTCTTGGTTACGTATAATTTAGGGGGTTGGTTTCTACATTAAAACTGTGGGTGGTACTGTTTCCATGATTTCTCTCTTTGCATTTTTTTGTTGCTGGTGTGCAAGAAAGCTATCAATCTTTGCATATTAATTTTGTATCTTGCCACATTGCTAGACATGTTTCTCAGCTCTAAGTGCCTTTTTTTGTTTGTTTCTCATGTATGAAATCATGTCAACTGAAAAAAAAAAACCACTGACTTATTCCTTTCCTATTTTTATCTCTTTTATCTTGTCTTGATGCTTTATATCAAGTAAGAGTGGAGAAACTGGACACTCTTGACTTACCCCTTGACTTCACTGGAGACAGTCAGTTTTCCTTATGTAGTATGATATTTGTTTGAGCTTCATCATACATAGGCCTTATTATGTTGAGATGTGCTCCTTCTATTCCTAGTCTCTTCAGAGTTCTTATAGAGGGACGTGGATTTTGTCAAAAGCCTTTTTTTCATCTACGGAGATAATCATGTGACTTCTACCTTTAAGTCCTTTATATGAAATATCACATCATTCACTGATTTGCATATGCTGAACCATTCCCCCATCTCTGTAATGAAGCCGATTTGATCATGGTGGATGATCTTATTGATGTGTTCTAGAATTTAGTTTGCCAGTATTTAAATAAGAATTTTTTGTATGTTCATTTAAGAGATTGTAACTGGGCAGTACTGAGATTTTAAAATCTTTTTATTATTATTATTATTATCATTATCATTATCATTATTATAAGTAGCATATTTTGTGTGTATGGGGTCTTGCCTGAATGTCTGTCTGTGCATCACATTTATCAGTGGCCTTGGAGACTAGAACACTGTTCCCGTGGAGGTGGAGTTTCAAGTTGTAAGTTGCCATGTGCTTGCTGGGGATGGAACTCAGGTCCTCTGGAAGAGTAGCCAGTGCTCATAACCACTGAGCCATCTCTCCAGTCCCAAGACTGATTTTTATTCTATAGCTTAAAAGCATCTGTTTCGGTCACTTAAGACAAAAAAATGACCTTCCAGTCTCTAGAAGACTGTTCCCCATGAGACACACTGCCAGGAGTGGAGGGGTCCTGCTTTCTCAGTTGGCATCCCTCGCATCGGTTAACCTCCTTCCTCTTTCTAAGACAGTGAGGTTGCTGGTCAGAGCAGGACGTATTGTCTTCCCTGTGTCCTCCATGTCATTATCTCTTTGTGGTTCCTCAGACTCTAATCTCTTTAATGAGCTGCTGGCTCTTAACTTGGCCCTTTGCCTAGAGTGGGGTTTCCCCAGCCTGGAGATATAAAAAGGCACCCCATGCCCTTTGGAGAGGGGAAATCCCAGAGCCCCCAGAGACCTGAGCTATTATTTTATACATTAAATAGAAGAGAGGCTTGACTAATAAGTGTGAGAAAGCAGGCAATTTTCTATTGTGAAATAGTGTCTGGATAAACTATTTTAACAACATAGGTCCTTTCTCTTTAGCAACTTGCATAGGCACACCTGCTTGGCTGGCTTGTTCTTTTATCAGCTGTCCAATATTCTAGCAGAAACATTAAAAAACAACCTGACCTGGGGCACCAGAGTTACACTTAGAATGCATACTGGCACCTGGACTATGTTCTTGTTCAAAGGCACAAGAACTTTTTTCTTGGTTTTTGTTGTTGTTGTTGTTGTTGTTGTTGTTCTACAGAACTTTTAACATTAAGTTCACACTTCACCCATTCAATGTTTCAATGGGAAATGCTAATGAATTAAAGAACAAATTGGTTCATTTTGGGTACTTTAAAAACTAGGGAGATCTCTTAAGTCATCCAGATCCTTTTGAAATTTTTCACGTGAATTTCCTTGTGGGGAGGTAGTGGAGAGTTCAGGAACTGGGACAGAGGGAAAGGAAGCGGGTCCTGGGGTGTGCCTTTCGAATTTGCAGCCCTCTTCCCTTACTGCCTCTTCCCCACCATAGCAAACAGCCTCCTCTGTCACATGCCCCCACTGCCATGATGCTCTGACCAAATGCATGGGCCAGGCAATCATGGACCCATGGAGCAAAATGACTCCTCCCTCCCTTGTTTCCACCAGGTATTTTGGAATGAAAGTAACTAATGCACACTGTTCAGTGAAAGCTGAGGGGTGATATCTTACAGGACTCATTCCTGGAGACAAGGGTCCTTGAAACAGATTTGTAGTTTGTACAACACTGAAATGTGTTAAGAGGAAGGGAAACGATTATGCACATTAAAGAGGCGGAGGAGAGCACCGGCTGCCATTCCCTCAGGGGAGGGCAACAAAGGACTGCTAGACCAGAGCGCAACCTTCAAGGAAGCACTGAGGAGATCAGGAGGGAGCAAGACTTGGGCTCAGAGAACAGTCGCACAGAATCGAAATGAGGAAAAGGACAACTGTGCCAAATGTCAACGGGATACGGCAACACACACAGAGCATCTCTGTGTCTGTAAGAGGGAAGTGTAAGAATAATGAAGGCAAGATGAGAGGTGAGAGGGGGACCAAGTGGTGGCACAAGCCAGTGTCCGTGCTAGACAATGAAGGGGAATGTTCTCCCTGAAATGCTTTTATAGTTGTTTGTTTTAACTTAAATGCCACTGGAGGGCTTCGTCTGCTCAAACCACCGTCAGCTCTGAGGACGTGTGACGACAGAACCATAGTGTTTGCGGTCTTAGGTGACTAAGGTGTGTGCATCCTTGGTGATATATTCTTGGCTCTTCACCTAATCCTCTTCTAAAGGTACAACGAGGAATAACTAGACCGACTACTTGAATTCCAAAGTCTCAGTGAATAAAAGATGGCACAGCTGCACTCAGCTCCCCGGTCTCCTGCTGGCTGTTCCTGAAACCTCCTTCCCACATGTGGGAAGGAGCCAAGGGGGAGTCTCAAAGGGCCAGCAGAAAATACAAAGTGTGTATGGCCTCCTCAGGACCCTTTCCCTGCATCTACTAAGGCTTATCACCAAGGAGTGACACACAGGATATGCATGCTGTGTGTGTGGCTGGCTCCTGCAGACAGGGGAACCTCCAAGGTGTTCCCTCTATTGGTGTTGGAAGGCAAAGGACAATGCCATCAGCAGTAAGAATCATTAACTGGTGGGCTGAGCACATAGCTTAGTCTGTTAAATTCTTTCCTTGAAAGCATGAGGCCCTGAGTTCCACTCCCCGAACTTACATGGGGTAAAAAAAAAAAAAAAAAACATTAAGGAGACAGGCTCAGGAGCTATAATCCCAGGCAGATGGCTCTGTAATCCCAGCACTGGACAGGCAGGTTACTGGGGCTAGCAGGCCAGCTCTCTAGCCTACTTGGGAAGTTGAAGGACACTGAATGACCCTGCATCAAGTATAAAATGTGGATTGCGCCTGAGGAATGGTAGCTGAGGTTTTCCCCTCATCCCATATGCATGTACACATGTACGAAAACCACCCACCCAGAACCACACACATACACACAACTGTTAGATTACTTGACAGTTCTCTTTAACTCTTCATATTTAAGGTTCAGAAATAGAAGTTTATCTTCCCCCACCACCTTTTTGTATGTATGTGGTGCTGGGTATCAAGCCAGAACCATACTGACGTTAGGCAAGGGATCTCACTGAGTTAATTCCCCAGTTCCTCTCCCTTTCACTACTATTATTAGAGAGAAGAGGAATTCAGATTCATTCCCCTCATCACTTGAGTAAAGCACACAGGAAACTTCTCAGCCTCAAGTTCTCTCTGTTCCTCTGCAACTGTCTTCACTTCTCTAGAACATTCCCTCAATAATTTTACCATCTCTTCTAGGAGTGGAGTCCAGAATGCACTTGGAAAAACAACAAAAGCAGAATGCTGCATGTTCATTATTGTTTGTTCATTCATTCATGGCACCATCTTGAGTTTTTTAAAATCAATTCCATGCTGTTGTTGTACTTAGGAAAGGTGTAAGTCAACAAATAACCCAGTTTCCCAGATTTTCTTCTCATCTACTCCCTGCCTCCAGTGTTGGGAACATGGCTCAAATGGTGCTATTGTGTTGGCTTCCCTCACTCTGAGCTCTAATGCTTCTGTCTCTTACAGGTGTGGTAAGGTGGTTTGAATAGGTATGGCCCCCATAGACTGATGTGTTTGAATGCCTGGCCCATAGGGAGTGACATTGTTTTGGAGATGTAGCCTTGTTGGAGAAAGTGTATCACTGTAGGGAAGGCTTTGAGGTCTAAGTTGCTCAAGTCTGGCCAGTGTGGCACACTGTTTCCTGCTGCCTGTGAATCAAGACGTAGAACTCCAGCACCATGTCTGCCTGCACATTGCCATGCTTCCCATCATGATGATAGTGGACTAAACCTCTGAAACTGTAAGCCAGCCCAATTACATGTTTTCCTTTATAAGAGTTGTGGTGGTCATGGTACCTCATCACAGCCATAAACCCCTAAGACAGAATTTGGTACCAGGAGCAGGGTATTGCTGTGATAGGCTCAACCATGACGATAATGGGCTAAACCTCTGAAACTGTAAGCCAGTCCCAACTAAATGCTTTCCTTTAAAACCCTAACTAAGACATTTGGTGACCATACACTTTAACCTCGACAAAATGTAGGGCTGAACTTAGGAAGAGAGAGACAGGATATCTGAAACAGGACTGAGATCATTCCTGGAGACTGTTACATGTTAAGTAAAGGGGCAGGGGGAACAGAAACTACTAGAAGTTGAGCACCAACCTGGCCATTGGCATTGCTATGCCACTGTTAATGCTAAAATACAAGTGCTATCTTTATGCAAAGGCTTCTGGGAAAGTCTGGATGAAGAGAGGAAAGGTAAAACTAAAATGCTACATTTGGAAGATCATGCAAAAGACACAACTATGAAACTTGTCAGCGTGGTATGATATTATGACAATTTTCACTTAGGCAAAGAGGCCTAAAAATGTGAGCTTGAATGTTAAAACTCCAGAGCCTGAAGTCAGAGTAGTGAAACAAGCAAGGGAGAATTATTTCCTTTTACTGTGATGTTCGGCTGGACGTCCCAATCAGGCTCACACCAATGTCAGTGGAGGGTGCAGATTCCCATCCACCCGTTCCCACACGTGCAGTGGTTAGAGCTGATGTGCTGCCTTGGCGCATCACCATGCCTCAGAACCACATTTACATTACGAGTCACACTCTGTGCGTACTCTACGGACTGGGGCAAATTCACCCGTGTTCCTCTCCTACTGCACCATGAAGAGTAGTCCCAGTACCCTAGGAGGGTTCTGTCCTGGGCTATTTGTCACTTCCTCTCCTCCAGCCGGTGGCAGCCATCAACTGTCACAATAGTCTCATTTTTCCCCAGATCCCACATCCTTGGGCTCACAGACTATTTAGTCTTTCCAGAGTGGCTTCTTTCACCTAGATCCATGCAGTAACTTTTCTCCATATCTGTTACTGCCTTTAAAGCTCTTTGCTTTCTAGGGCAGAAATCCTACTATCTGGAGAGATCACGGTTTGTTTAGCCATTCACCTACGAAAGAATGCCAAGTCTGCTTATCCATTACTTTTATAAAACAAAGACAGAGAAAAGCAAACAAATACTTTAATGAGTTGAGAGCTGGACTAACTCATTAACGCAGCCCCTTAGTGTTTGCCCTGTTTCATTGCTCTCTTAGCTAAGGCATTACTGATTACCCAAGCAGCAATTGGGCCTGTGGTACACTTCTCCAGGGTCCTCTGCCTGAAAGACTGTCAGTCAGAAGCTAGGTAGGCACTAATACTATCTTAGCTTTAAACTGAAATTTCAGCTCTGCTATAAAATATGCATCAGGACTACCAGAATTCTAAGAGCAGGACCAGGGTTTTCTAGTGGGAAACACTGCTGCTGAGGTCACTTGGAAGATCAGTTACACTTTGGGTGCCGAAGCATTTCATCAGGGAGCATCCAGATCTTGAAATGTCATGATGGAGAAAGCCTACTGTGTGCTAGCTGCTATACAGCAAAGCCTACTATGTGCTAGCAGCTGTACAGTTGCTATCCTAATGAGAATTCATCAGTGCCAGGGAAACTCCATTATCACCTTCAAAGCAATGGGGCTGGGGTTTGGGAGATTTTTGCATTTCTAGGATACCTTAAGCTTGATTATGAGTTTTTCAATTACTTTTCAAAACAGTCGATTGAATAAAAATAAGAGGCTTTATATAGTTCGTGTATGTTTTTCTATTTGGGAAATGGAAATCATGATTAAAATTGGCATTTTTGAAACTCTAATTGCTAGTTACTGCTTTGCTGCAGGAAAGAAATATTTCCTAGATCAGCCAGATGGGAAGTCTCAAGATAAGAAATTATAAGCCAGCATTCATGTTCCAACCAGAAGAAAAATTCTGTTTATCCATTTTTAATTCTGCGTAAGTAGTAATACATTTCTTTAATTGATTCCTAAACAGCTATTAATTGGCTGACTAATTTTCTAACACTAGACTTAATCTCCCAAATCCTATTAGATCATAAATAAGTGGAGTTTTATGAAAAGGAAGGTCTGTGTATTAAGGACTTCATAAACTGTAATGGGAACAGACTGGTTTGGGCTACAAAAAGCAAGTGATCCTCCTGTGGCCATACAAAACTTAAAATAGCCTATAGAAGTTTAAAATGCCCTTTCAAAACTCATTTCTGACTAAAATATAACTTAGTGTTTCAGCTTTCACATCCAACACAAAAGCCTTCAAGACAAGTGTTAGAATTCAGCTGCCCTTTGCTGGTACTCCCTCCCACACTTCCACCTGCATCACCCTCTTCTCTTTCCTTTCCTCTTCCGCCACTCCAAGAGCAAGGCCAAGAATGGCTGAAAGACATGCATCTGAGAGAAGCCCAAGGAACCTTCTCTCTCTTAGAGCATCTGAGAGAAGCCCAAGGAACCTTCTCTCTCTTAGAGACGATCCTGACGATTAATCCAGATCTACGGACCAGTAAGCCAGGACTGAAGGGCTTTGTTCAGAGGGCCTCATCTCTGGAAAAACCATGGTGCTTTTCTTTTATTCAAGTCTTCTGAAAGCTACTCAGAAGCAGCTATAAATTGAGGTACATCTCTTGCTAGTTGCTTGAGTTTGACAAATAGAGCAATCATGGAAATCGTGGAGCATGCGCTAGTTCTGAAAGCCCTATTTGTTTGACAGAGTACAGCAGCGGGGTGGCCAGGCAAATAAATGGCATTACTTAACATAATCACTTAACGTTGTGCAACCAACATCAGGTCTCATTGCTTTCTCACTTGCAAAGAATTTAATGATAATAAAGTTGATTGTTAGTGTGAAGATATAAATTGTTCAGTAGTTAAAGTTGTTAATGACAGCAAAGGAACACAAAAGAGGAAAAATAGGCTTTAGCAGCCCAAATTCATTGCTAATTGCCTGTGCATTCATCACAGGCTGACCAGGGCTAATTATCTAATTAAACTGAAGGCTGCTGGCTTAGAGGCATCCAAGGCGCTGAGATGCTGGCTGTCAATTACCTCAGCACGTCTTCTTGAAATGTGTAGTTAACTCAAGGCATGTTTTGCTTTTCTCAACAGCAATACATGGCACTCTGATTGCATGATAATTTGTGCTTAGAAGGAAAAAAAAGTTTCCTTTTGAAAAATACGCTGTGGAACTTCAGAATAAAGACAAATGCTTTCAACAGGAACACCTGTTCATTCTGGTCCATGATCTCTATTCAGGAAAAGTCGATACAATCCACAGCAACTAAAAAAATACAACAGAGACACAAAAGAGAAACCAGATCATTGTTGTATGCATGGTGCTGCGTGTCTCCTGCATGTCTTATTTAAGACTACATTTAAAAATGTCTTTTGTAACACTCCACAGCAGTTCACAGTATGAAAACACATTACTTAATGGCACTTAATCACAACTGTTTTTAATCTGGAAGGCGAGTGTGAACTAGTCAGATGAGACTCTTGCCCACATTCTTCCCAAGTGCTCCACTTCTAAACTGTCCTGTGAACTCTCACGTTCACTCTGAGATAGAGAATGACAGCCACTGCTGGCAAGGTTGCTTTTCCAAAGGAAGGCCTGGAGTAAGGTTTCACTTTGAGACTGGAGTGAACTCCCTGCAAAGCCCATGGTGGGTCATAAGCACACACAACCACTCCTCTGACTGGGCAGGACCACGCACAGGGTGTGTGGATACCAAATTGTTTGGGCGCAAGATGAGTTTTAAAAATTACTAAATTCAATAAAAATTACCTGATTTTGTCCATCAAATTCCTTGCCAGTTCTGGGCCATAAAAGACACTGGGCAGGCACCATGACAGCAGGCCTACTCTCTCTGAGCCCTCTGATTTTCAGGACTTCTTTCTCATTTCTTTAATGTACATTTATTCTGCTCATTCCTTTCTCTTTTTCTTGGGAGTGAATCAATGCACTTGGAAGCCAGTGGCTCAGGGTGTCTTTGGTGACCAATGATTGTAGGGCACCCTAGCTCTTGGAGTCAAGCTCACTAAAAGCTGGGAAACATGGCTCTCTCAAAATACCCACAAGGTCATTTCAGAAAGAAACATGTGAATATGATAACTATTTATTTTAAGTTGTCCAAATGCACCAAATATATTTTAAGGTGAATTAGCAAGGGTACAGATTATGCACTCGCACACACGCGCGCACACACACACACACACACGTGTTGGGGTGGGCATAGATAAAATCCTGTCTAAGGAGGAACTGTGGATTTCACAAATCAGAATGTTTAGAGAATTAGGCTGCAAGCCGGTTGAGGTGGTGGATGCTTCTAGAGAGGCAGAGGCAGGTGGATCTCTGTGGGTTTGAGGCTAGCCTGGTGTACAAAGTGAGGCCAGGGCAGCCAAGGCTATACAGGGAGAAACACTGTAGCCGAGAGAGAGAGAGAGAGAGAGAGAGAGAGAGAGAGAGAGAGAATATTAGATTGCTATCTTAATCCTAGGGAATCTGACCCTAAGTGCACAGTCCATGACCTTGCAGAAATACTTATAAGCATCCCTTAGGAAAGGGCCGCTCCCAAGAAAGAACAGCTGTATTCCAAAGAGCACTTCCCACCTTCAACTCTTCATCTGCAAGCTCACAGAACTCAGGAACCCCAGCCTTCCCTTTTCCAGCCACCATTCACAAACACACATATTTCCTGACACAGAAAGAAGTCGATTTTCCCTTTCACTGCCTCTTAGAGCTGAACATCAACTGTTTCACCACTTGTGTTTAAAATCCATTAATTAAAATAAATAGAAGTTAAAAAAAATAATCTCAACTTCAGGCAGGAGGAAAAAGACAGATGGGAAAGCGGAGGAGGTGGAGATGGCTCATGTCTTCTTGGGGGGAAGAAAAACAAAAGCATGGAGGGGGTAAGTATTTAAGAGACTTAAGATGTGTTGAATTTAATTTACAGTTTGTAACTATTTTGGGTCTCATAATAGTCACACTGCTTAAAGCACAAGAGGACAACCTCTCCAATATCAAGCTGATAAGTGGGCTACTGAAACTGTAAATTCCCTCTCAAACGGGCATACCTGGCTGCCTTAGGCAGGGTTACTATTGCTGTGGTGAAACACCAGAACCAAAAGCAAGTTGGAGTGGGGGGTGGGGGTGGGTTTGGGGTTCACACTTCTATTGTAGACCATCACTGAAGGACACCAGGACAGGAACTCATGACAGGCAGGAATCTGGAGACAGGAACTGATGCAGAGGCCCTGAAGGGGTGCTGCGGGCTTACTGGCTTGCTCCTCATGGCTTGCTTTCTTACTGAACCCAGAACCAACAGGGCAGGGATGGCACCACCCACAGAGGGTGGGGCCTTCCCCCATCCGTCGTGAGTTTAAAAAATGTCCTGCACGCTTGCCTACAGCCCCATCTTATAGACACATTTTCTCAACTGAGGCTTCCTCCTCTGATGACTCCAGCTTGTGTCAAGTTGACATGAAACTAGACAGTACACTGGCCTTTGGCAGCATGTTGGGCTGTGCGGAACAAAGAACTTTCTCCTCTTTAACAATTTGTGGGTGCATGGTGGATGATATCTTTTATGTGCTCTTGGATTCGGTTTGCAAGTATTTTATTGAGTATTTTTGCATCAATGTTCATAAGAGA
>CM053756.1:41763687-41813598 GCA_028658305.1 Pachyuromys duprasi | reverse complement strand
TCCCCTGTTGGTGGACTTGGAGGGGGCTGGGAGGAGGGAGATGAGGGAGGGAGTGGGAGAGTAGGAGGGAATGAGGGAGGGGGCTACGCCTGGGATTCAAAGTACCTAACCTGTGATTGAGATAAAAATAAATAAATTTAATAATAAAGCACACACACACACACAAAAACAATTTGTGGGTGCATCTCACCTTACCTCTGCCTGCAAACTCACTTCATTTTCATTCGCTTTTCCCTTATTTTCCATTGCCTGAAATAAGCTGCTGAGGAAGGGAATCAGCTGAAGTTCTTCCCTATCCCCACCCTACACTCACAAGTCCACAGTCCAGCTCCTTAAACTGTGGGTTGTGACCTCAGAGAGGCTAGCACAAGCGAATGCAGGCAACGAGCGTGAAAAACATGGTAAAATTTCTGAATGCACAATGACCAAAGGCTACCTCAAAAACAAACGCTCGGTCAGGACACGGTGTTCCTGGCGGTGCTCCCCTGTGCTGCCCTGCAGCCCTGTCCTGACCACCAGTGGGTGCTCTGAACGTCACCACGCCACGCACCACCACACACCACCACCACCAGGCTCAGGGTCATGTCTACTGTGTGAAAGCAAGCACAGTGTTTTTACTATACACAGCATTTTCTGCTCTTCTGGGAACAATCGCTTAACTAGGGAAAACAGAGTCTCTTCATAGTTTCAACCATGTACCTCTGCACATTTCAGATTATAATCTTTAGATTATACTGCTGGATTTTAAAACTTGCTATTTGAGTCACTGACTTGAGCTTCATTAAAAAAAATAGATTTGAAAGTAAATATTGGGTTAGAAGTGAGATGGAATGCTCAGTGATTTCTGACACAATTCTAAAAGTACTTCTGCCATTTTATGCTGCTTACTTATACAAAGTGGCATTCTAAGCACTAACAATTAAGAAACAAAAGTGTCTACCAACTCTGAAAACTGTTAGGAGAAGCTGTGTCCTTCAGCATTAAATATTCAGCCAGAATTAAGAATTGTTTATATAAAGGTAAATAAACACACCCACCTCATTAGCAAATTTGCTTTTGGATTCCAAAGTTTTTGTGTTTTTTTTCCCTTGTGAGCTTTTTAAGAGCAGGTCTCACTTTGTACCTCAGGCTACCCTGCATCCTTTGGTGATTCTCCTGCCTCAGCCTCTCAAGTAATGGGATTACAGGAGTGAGCCACCACACCTAGCTCAAGAATTGTTTCGAAATAAATGTGTTTCTGAAATAGATATTTGGCTTATATATCAAGTTTATATACCTTATACTCAGAGGTGGTGTAAAAATTTGTCCAAAAGAGGTCACAAGTGGGAAAAGAGCAAGAAGCCCTGATCTACAGAATCAGCCTGGAACTGGTGTCTGCAGCGTATGTGACACCATAGACTTATGAGGTGTATTGGTGTAACGATCACCTAAAGTCTAACCCCAAACTGAACGTCTCTTAAGCTTAGAATACGGAAGTCAGCAGCTTCCACACCGGTGGCATGGAAAGCCAAGAGAGCCAAAGGAAGCCAGGGTAAAGGAGTTCCTGGGGAGGATCTTAGTGGAGGTGACCTGAGGTGAGAGGCCTGAAATGGTGTCATTTAAGTAAACAGAATGCAGAAAATGTTTGGTTTTGCCTGCATTATGCTCATAATGGCTTCTTTCCCTGTGTTGGCTAAAGATACTAGAAGGAAACATGAGCATCAGCTCCCTTAAGCCATCCACCACAGGATGGGGGGGGGTGTCATTCTAGTAAAGTCAGGTGACACCTGAACACTCAAAAGGCCACTTCTGATTTGGCAATTAATTATTTTTCTTACAACTTGATATTTATTGATACTATAGGAGGAGAAAACTAACATGTTAAAATCTGGAAAGGAAAATGAATACAATATGAGCCCCAAAATTTTTAAATATAACTAAAGTTGTCTAAGACTGGGGAAGCGTTAGCAGTTTATTTACTGTCTTCAGGCAGTCTTGAGTGCTAATAATGTGGTACTTTTCCCCCTGAGACCCAGCATGAGCAAGAGATACCCAAAACAGATTGTAGAGAAAGATCTGTGTAAAAGTTGGGAGGTTATCTTGCAAATAAAGGAAGAGTAGTCTTTGTGAACTGAAGAGGAGAAGACGGATGAAAACAAGAACAGCCTATTCCTGAAGACCAACGCAGCCCTAGCAGAGGGCAGCGAGCTAAACAGACATCGCTGGGGGCTCTTCCAGAGGCTTCCCCTTGAATGAAGCAACTTGAAGAAAACAGAATTTGTTTATTCACGCTTAGGTTTGCTTCCCCCCTTCCTAAATTTAATAGCTGTGGACAGAAGGTGGGATGTCAGCTTTCACAGTCTTACCTATCACCACAAAGCTGTCATCATGCGAAAGGGGGAATGTGTAGCGTATACTTCAAATCAGACTGCTCGCCAGAAAGCCCTGCTGGCTGTACCTGCGAAGCTGAATTTTCATCTTCACACCATCTCCCCAGAATCACTCCATCAAATTAGGGTTCTCTACACTTGCCCCATCAGCCATCTCTCCTGTTTAAAAACTAAACAAATGAAGCTGCTCAAGCCCCTTTCCAACCCACAGCACTTTAGAGGTTCCTGCTATGCTTGTAACATAATCCAACCTCCTTCCATAGTTGTAAAGCAGTCACAAGCCAGTCCTTGCCCACCTCTCTGCTGTCATCTCCACCCAAGACCCCCAACTCTCAATAGCTCTGAAACCTTTCTCCTCCCTTGGTAGGAATCAAGTTCCTTCTGACACGGCCAGTCCTAGTGTGACAGGCTGTGTCCTAACACCCATCCTGCAGCTCCTCAGCAGCACAGATAGCTGTAAGCACCTCTCTGCAGAGCCGCAGGGCCAGAGGTCCTCGCTGTTGTCTTTCATGACACAGCACAAGATGAGAGGTTCTCAGGTGAACAGTGTCTGGGAGAGGAACACTGCACTGTTTCCCTGAACACACAACTGTCCTGAATTGGAAGGTACCATTTTACCTGAGCCATAGACATCATTTAAGTGTATGGGCGCTTTGTCTGTCTGTATGCTGCACAACACACGCCTGAAGTGCCTGCAAAGCCAAAGAAGACGGTCACATCCCCTGGGGCTGGAATTACAGATGTTTGTCAACCACCATACAGGTGCTGGGAATTGAACCCAGGTCCTCTGGAAGAACATCCAGTGTTCTTAACTGCTGAGACTCTTAACTGCCATGCTCTAATATTTTCCCATTGCTAATTTTCTGAAACTTGGGACAAGCCCAGTTCTTAGCCTGATCAGTCCTATAATTGAATGTAAAGTAAAACACCACACACAAACACCATACCATTCTATTACCCTGTTCAGTTGTCTCCATATGTTTATATCAGTAAGAAATCTCACATTCATGTCTTTGTACTCTGGAACACCCTGCCTTCTCTATTATCTACTGCTATAACCTCGCCAGACTGAGGAATTTATAAATGAAGTTATTCCTTATGGTCTGGAGGCTGGAAAGTCTGAGAGCAGGGTGCCATCTGGCAGGGCCCTTCCTACTACATCTGAACATGACAGAGGGTAGTATCACATAGTGGAAAATAGGGAGCTTGTCAACCCAGTTGTCATCTTCGTATAAAGCCACCAGTGTCACCATGGGGCTGCACACTCTATCTACCTCCTAAAGGACTCTCAAACTACCTTGGATGTGTAGGTTTTGGTAGTGTGTGGTCAGCATACATTCTTAGGGAGGGGCACAATTGTAGTAAATTCCTTGGGAAATAAAACTTGTCCCTCCTTGAACCCCCAAAGCTTAGAGAAATGCTTTGTACCCACTAGATGCTATTTATTGACAATGTATTCCAAACGTCTCCAAATGTTTCTGCCATGCATTTTCCTCACTTGTACTATCATCTCTCTCTCTTTTTTCTGCACTTCTTTTGGTCTTCACTCTACTTACAGCAAGACAAAGAAATGAAAAATAAAGAATATTTTTAAAGTCTATTAATATAGAATCCCACTCAGCCTATGATATGGCCATAGCAGAAAGCCAAGCAAAGCGCTTCTCACAGGTAAAGCCCCTTAGGCTCAGTATCCTTCATTAGTGCAGCTCCCAAGGACAGCAGCAAGAGAAATTATGGAAGTTGCCTCCCTGTGACCTGTACCATGTGCCCTGCCGACACCCACTGGATCTCCAAAACTTCTACACACAACAGATTCTGATACAGACATTAATGTAATTTGGGAACAGCACTTTGGACAAATAGCTCCAGTGTTTCTTATGCAGGTAGTCTGGAAAATGTGAACTCTTCAAGGAAAAGATGAATAGTGAGGGCCTGAGTTGGAGGCATTACCAGTTCAACCGACCAAAAAAAAAAAAAAAAAAAACTAACCAGGGCCTAGAGTGTCTTCTGGAGACTGAAACCCTCAACCAAGGACACCAAGGACCATGCATGAATGGGACCTAAGCTCCCTTACACAGATGTAGCTGAGGACCAGCCCAACTTCACCTGAGTTTCCTAGTAAGGGGAGCAGGGGCTGTCTCCAACAAGGACTCTTGCCTGCTTTTTGATCACTTCCTCCTGGTGGGGATACCTCGTCAGACCACAGTCCTGATGCAATTTGATGAGCTGGGGTGGGTTAGTAGGAGAGGGCTCCCCTTTTCTGAGGAATAGGGGAGAGGAAGGAGGAAGAAGGGGAGTTGGAATCAATAGGAGAAAAGGGAGGGGTCTACGGAATGGAAAGTGAATAGTTACAAAAAAATAACCTTTCAAAACTCAGCTCTGAAACTGATAAAGCCACATTCCATTTCAGCACTCACTGGGTGCTTAAACTTATTGGTTTGTTGAGGGTAACTTGATTGTAGCCATTGAAAATCTTAATGATACCTATTGTCCTGAAGCAGTTACTATGTTTCCAAAGGTGTCAGTGGTATTTGCACATGTATCATATCTTTCTGATTTACAGATGAAATACTTAGCTTCGTTTATTTAAATGCAGACAACTATTAAGAACAGACACGAGGAAATCAAGTACACCTGTATGTTGTTCAAGTACACCTGTATGTGTTCTGTGACATCTATACCTCCCACTAATTAAGCTTTAATACAAGTAAAAACCAGTAAGTAAAACTCCGTATTTGTAAACAAAAGGAAAGGACTTTCTCTTAAATAGTCCTTACTTACAAATAAACTGCATGGGATTTCCTTGCACAGCGAACTTCGACAGCGTATTTACCAATGGAACACCACCAACTTCTAAAGGCCAACCCACCTTTTTTTTTTCTTTTTTGTTTTTGTTTTTCGAGACAGGGTTTCTCCTTGTAGCCTTCGCTGTCCTGGACTCACTTTGTAGACCACTCTGATCTGGAACTCACAAAGATCTGCCTGCTTCTGCTTCCCCCAAGTGCTGGGATTACAGGTGGGTGCCGCCGTCACGCCCTGCTGGCCAACCAGTCTTTAGGGTACTTTTACGGGCACAGTTGCTCTGACTCACACTCACCTGCTATTAGGAGTTGGCTCACCACTCACTGTGAGTTGGATCTCACAGTGACCCCACAAGGTGCTGAATCTAGAAACATTTCAGGGAGGATGTCCCAACCAGAATCCTATCTTTCCCTTCAATTCTCCTGGATCAGAAACCCTGGGATGTGACTTCTAGAATCACTTTTAAGTTATCCAGATGAAAAACTGTGGTTCAGACGTCTGGTTACATCACAACCAGCATTCCGGGAATGAATGAACTGGGGACGGGGGAAAGACACAGAGCTTGTACGCGGCACACTAAGCTGGAGAAGCTAAGTCCTTGCCGCCCCCTGGTTCCAGTTACATCAATTCAAACTTTGTTTCCTTAAGCTGCATTTGCTGCTTTTCTACATTTGCACCGGCAACTTCTTCCCTCATGTACAGAGACGAATAATAACCTTCGTGTCTACTTCTTAGGAGTTTCTGTGAGGGTTAACTAAGATAATAGCCACTACCTTAACAAGGTACCTGGAATACTGTACTTACTGGCTAGGTTACATAGCCCACTAAAAATGTATGCCTGGTTAACTGGAGACGATTTTCTGGGCCACTGCAGTTACAAAATGCACACGAAACCCATGGTTAGCTTTGAAAGGCCAAGAAGATCTTAAACTCGGGGTTAGGATTTAAATTCTTCGTATCTATTGCCTTCTTTTTCCAGCCGCCACCTACCTCTGTAAAAAGTCCAGCGAGTACTCACTCACCCTGAGGTAAACTTTCCTAAACTGGCCCGCTGGTTGCACTGCACTAGAGCCTCATGGCAGCGGTAATCAGTACGCTGACAAAAAGCCCCTTCCTCCTCAACTGGTTTCTCAGGCGCTCCCGGGATGGATAACCACTAGAATACAGAACCCTGGCCTTAGCAAATGGCCCCACCATCAGTAGGTCGAGGAGCAGCGTCATCAGGCCCCGCGGCAATGCACAGCTGCGCCCAGCTGTGCTGAGTGACCGCTAAAGTTACCGCTCGACCCTAGTCACCTCCTCAGAAACAAGAAGTACAGAAGCGCCATCCCCGGATCTCCGCGAGGCACCCATTGTGACCCACGAGTTGCTAAAGTTGACCCCGAAGCTTCATTCTCAGAGAGCAAGGGTCAAAGGGGACCCGGAATGACCCAGCAGACCCTGGCGGCACCAGAAGGTGAACGACCCTCTCGGCCGGTTCCTCCCAGCGGCCAAAAGCCTCCACCAGGCTCGGGACAGCTGCCGGAAGTGTGTCACCCTGCCTGCGGGGATGCCGGGAGTTGTAGTTAAATGGCTATATCCCTTGCATAATCGTTAAGTCTCATCAAACAAGAAAACACCCCTGAAGCTCTGGAGGACGTGCTGCTTGCTTTCTGCGGAGTCTTAAAAGTCCTGGTTTCCCGTCTCCGCAGGACCCGTTCGCGCAGCGCGCAGCAGCAGCCTAGGACTACAAGTTCCAGCGTGCGTTGCGGTGCGCCCGCCGCGCCCGGCTGTCGTCGTCGCTGCGGGCCGAGTGAATGGAGCTCCGCGCGTGAGGCAGCGCCTGGCACGGCCCGCGCAGCGCCAACCGGTACCCCGAGCGTAAGTGCGGACTGCGGCCGCGCGCGTGCGCACTCGCCTTAGCGCGCGGGCAAGCGCCCGACCGTTGGCTCGCTAGCGGGGCGACAGTGCCGGGCGGCCCCGCGCGCCCCGCCGGCCGGTGGTTGCGGGGCCTCCCGCCTGGTGCGGGGCTGCGGGCAGCCGTGGCGGCCGCCGGAGACCGCAAGGGGCGGCGCAGAGGCGGAGCGGGCCGGCCACGAGCCGCGCAGGAAGCGCCGAGCATGCCCCGCGACAACATGGCCTCCCTGATCCAGCGCATCGCTCGCCAGGCTTGTCTCACCTTCCGTGGCGGCGCAGCGGGCTCCGATGCTCCCGCGCCCGGCTTCCCGGAGAACCTGAACCAGCTGAAGACCCTGCTGACCCAGGTGCGCGCCGAGGACCTCAACATCGCGCCGCGCAAAGCGCTGCCGCAGCCGCTGCCCCGCAACCTGCCGCCGGTCACCTACATGCACATCTACGAGACCGAGGGCTTCAGCCTGGGCGTGTTCCTGCTCAAGAGCGGCACGTGCATCCCGTTGCACGACCACCCGGGCATGCACGGCATGCTCAAGGTGCTGTACGGCACGGTACGCATCAGCTGCATGGACAAACTGGAGGCCGGCGCCGGGCCGCGGTCGCCGCCGCCTGAACAGCAGTTCGAGCCGCCCCTGCAGCCCCGGGAGAGGGAGGCCGTGCGGCCGGGCGTGCTGCGCTCCCGGGCCGAGTACACCGAGGCCAGCGGGCCCTGCGTGCTCACGCCGCACCGGGACAACCTGCACCAGATTGATGCGGTGGACGGGCCAGCCGCCTTCCTGGACATCCTGGCCCCGCCCTACGACCCAGACGACGGCCGGGACTGCCACTATTACCGTGTGCTGGAGCCCATCAGACCAAAGGAGGCTTCCAGCTCTGCCTGCGACTTTCCCCGAGAAGTGTGGCTCCTGGAGACCCCACAGGCCGATGACTTC
The DNA here is from genome assembly GCA_028658305.1 of Pachyuromys duprasi. Classification (NCBI taxonomy): domain Eukaryota; kingdom Metazoa; phylum Chordata; class Mammalia; order Rodentia; family Muridae; genus Pachyuromys; species Pachyuromys duprasi. The sequence continues at coordinate 41,805,602 of CM053756.1, read as the reverse complement.
TGGTGTGAGGGAGAGCCCTATCCAGGCCCCAAGGTCCTGCCTTGAAGCCCCTGCCGCCCCCTGGAACTGTGGGCCACAGCTGTGCCCTGCCCTGCGCAAGAAAGGCCTAGCTGCTCGCGACCTACCACAAGGGCTCTTCTCCCTCTGCCCCACTCGCCTGATCAATGGATCTACTTGAGTGACCAGCGCCTCATCTTGGGCAATCTTGGGGAGCACGGCCCACTGGAGTGCAGCCACCACCGGGCACGGTTATGGGGGTGGGTGGGCGGGAGGCTAGGTTGCTTCCTGGTACCGTCACTGCCACCAAGGCTTTGCTTTAAGGGAGTGGGGTAGGGGACCCAAAAGCGCTTCCATCCTAAAGCCATAAGGAAAATATTCTTGTTTCTCATTCTCTACAAAATACACTAAGTGGTTTGAACCCCTTCTTCCCTTGGTGACTTGAAATTTGTTTTCTCCTGCCCGTAGGACCTCTTGCTCTTTAATAGTTTATTACTGATTGTGCATGACCTCGACTTGTTCTTTTAGTTCAGGTCATTGGTTTGGTTTAAGCACACACACCCAAAAACAATATAGAGTTTCTACAAAAACAATATTGAGTTTCTAAACCGGGCAGTTCTGAAAAGACCTCTTTCCAGCACTGGGGTTCACCCTCATAACCGTGGGTATTGAGGATAATTTCTAATCTCCCCTTGCTTGCTAGCCACATCTGGTGTACTCAGGTAGCCTTTAGTAAGTTCACATCTGTGAACTCCCTGAGGTCAGGCCCTTAGAGCAGCTCCTCCTGTGAGTCTCCAGATCTGTCATTTTACTAGATTGTTGTTGGGGAGTCACCTTTAAAGACTATTATCCTCAAGTGACTTTTCTTTATGCACCTCAAAGATGATAATAATTATGTGGTTTCTAACCAGAAGATTCAGAGGAGCTGAATCTGTCATGCTTCCAAATAACTGTGCAGTCCTTGGCCACCTGTTGAATTCCATACTCTTTATCTACTTCCAGCGTCTTCCTGTGAAAGGAGAGAAGGATACTCTGATCGATCAGTTTTGTTGTTGCTCTTTTGTTTTGCTTTTTCTCTTTTTTCCAGGAGCCTGCAGAGGGCTGTAGGTCCAGCTGTGTTGCTGGGGGTAGTATCCCAGAACTCCCTTAAGAGTCAGTGCTGGCTCCTGCTGCCCCTTTCTGAAGAGATAGAAGGCATGTAGTACCGTGGGAGGGGCTGTGGGTGTAGGCTGCTTGCCCAGCAGGCAAGAAGCCCTGGGCTCAACCCCCAGCACCGCAGAAACCAAGTGTAGTGCATACCTAAAGCTCCAGCTTTTAGTAAGTAGAGGCAGGAGGAGCCCTTCAGTGTCAGATGTGGCTACATAGTGAAGTTAAGAGGAACTTAAATGTATAGATGAGCCACTGTCATATAAATGTGTGTGTGCATACATACACATATATAATGCATGAAGGAGATAGACAACTGAGAATTTAGCCATCTAAGGGCATCAAGATTGGAGATTAAACTCTTGTGCCAACTCTTGCACCAAACTGTAGTTCTGTCCACGAATTACCGTCTTTACCATGTTTACAGATGTGTTGACACCATAGCTTCTGGTCTTGGAGCACGGGTTCTCCTTTTTTACTATTCACAGGCTTCCTTTTTATCGCAGGCCTTTTCATAAAAACAAACTGTAGAAATGAAATGTGCCCAGCTGTCTTCTAAGCCCTCTTGATGGCTTGTGTGGCAATAGAATTCTAATATCTGTAATAAATGGAGACTTAACTATCACGGGTGGCAAGTGTTTGTTGACCTGGTAGGGAAACTGCTTTTGACTCTACGTATCCAGGTTACCCACTCCCAGGCTGAAGGGGTGTTTGTTCACAGTCCAGTTGTCAAAGTGCTACAAAAAAAAAGCAAATTATTGATCCTTTGGCTTGTGGGGTTTTGTTTCATTTTAATAAAAGTGAAAACAGGACAGTGGAAACCTGTTTTAAACCTGATACAGGTCCAACACCAAGCACTTCCACCAGGGCTGCTAGAGTTCAAGTTTCCCATCGTGGAGTTTAAATGTCCTTGGATCCCTGTGGAACAGTTCTTTGAGCCACTCATTTGAAAATCTAGATAGGAAGTGATGGTTTTAAACTTGATAACTTTTTTTATAGAATAGTAATGAGTGTGGTTTTCAGCCACATGCAGTTTTTGAATTGCAGCAAAGGTTGTTGAGAGTCATAGGTACTTTATAGCATATTCTAGGGTACTTTAAACTAGCCTGTAGAAACCTATCCTGGAACGAGGCTAGTAATAAAAATTATTATGAAAGTCTTTATTGCAAAAGAGGAGGAGAAAAGTTAAAGGTTGATTACAAGCAATTTGGAAGGAAAAAACCTAAGGTGCTTTTCAAAAGAATAACTGAAACTGTTCTGGGCTAAAACAGCAATACTGTGCTCCTCATTAGTTCAGTGAGAACAGTGGAACTGTCCTTTTACCAATATACTGAGTAAATTTATGCTGAAAACAGTGTAACACTTTAATGAGCCACTATAGAAAGAATATGCTCATTACTAAAGTAAAATGTGCAGAAAAATCCTTGCACTTCTATGCATAAACTATTAGCTATAACTGCTGCCGTTGTGTTTCCATATATGTCTACAATAGAGATTGTGATCTAGAAACTGGGATTAAAGTTACCTTCTCCTTTCCTTTGGAAAGACCAATGAGCACAATGGTATCAGCACTTTTTTTGATGGGTAATAAATGCAATAAATAACTATAGCTCATGGATGAGAAACTGTCTGATACTTAGATAAGATATTGTCTGTCTAAATACTCTGAAGCTTTTAAATTTCATAGTTATATCAGTGACCACTTATATTGATGTAAGATTTTTTGTACCTTCCTACTCCTGAGAGAATTGATGGGTTTAATACCGCATTGCTGCTGGTTAAGTGAAAAGGCCTGCCTTTGAAGTAATGTGTTTTATCAATAGGAGTGAGTTCTTCAACATGACTAGAGTCCCTCTGTCAAAATGTATACTTTCATCCCGCCTTGCATTGTCTTGCAGATTCCTTGATCTTGACATCTGGGAAGGACTTTGCCAATTCCTGTTACAAATGAGCACAGTGCTTTAGTTCTCCTGCCCGGCAGAGAAACAATGTATCCCAGGTTCAGACCTCTGCCTTTGTTGTTAAGCATTTACTCCTATAACTACAGGCTCAAATTCAGAGCTGATAGTTCCACACAGTCCAGATGCTCATTGGTCCATTGCACTGAGGTTGCTGCTGTCAAAGAAGGAGATCGTTTGTTAACGGCACCCAGTCTAAAAGCAGGGCTGTTTTCGTTTCTGAGTAAAATCTGTGTACTTACAGGAAATAAAGGCATGTTTAAAATTATGTGGAAATAATGTTGGTTATTGCAAAGTGGAGAAGGAAAACATTACCTCTGATGATAACTATATTTTAATTGTTGAAAGTTCACAGTTTATTCCATAAGATTGTATTGTACCAAAAGCCAATGACCTACAGATTTCCAAAGACCTTAGTTTATTTTATTAATTTATTAAACTTTAAATTAGTTTGTTTTCTTGAGAGTGGTCTTTGAAACAAGACAACTGAAAACACATCTGAGAGTATTTAATGTCTGATTACACGATTTCACTGTAACAGAAAAGGCCACTTTAACCTAAAGAAAGGCCGCTTTAACCTAAGGAAAATAGCAAGAAAACAAAATTAACTTATTCTGAAAGGGGGGAGGGGGACACTCAAGAATTAAGTATTTTCATCTCTTGGCCTTGTTGTCTACCCTTATGGATTTGGTGGTTGTGGTTTGGACTGGCAGGGTTTATCCATCTGTGCCTACCTGCCTCCACATACACACTGAAGAGTTACAACAGTTGAGAAAATAATTTGCCTTGATCTAATTAGCAATTAAGATATTGAAATTAAATAACCTGGCTTGAGAAAGTTATTTAGGTTTAATCAACTGTGATACAAATCAAACCTCAGAGGCATGAGTCCTTAAGGAATCGCTCTCCACAAAAACCGAAACATTTGTAGTTGTGTCCCTTTAAGTACAGGGGAAGAGACTAAAAGAACCAAACTTATCTGCTAGTTTCTTAGGCACGTTTTTTTAAGTGTCTTCAAGTTTGGCCATGAATGCTTTAAGCTGAGAAAGAAATTTGGTTAAAGATACTCACTGACCTGCTATGTTAACATCTGGGGTCAAAAGCCACAAGGTGGCCCTGAGCAAACAGGTTTACTAATTCTTACAGCTCATTGATGAGGTTTGCCACCACACCAACATGAAACTAATTACATAACTGGTGTCTTTAGCATGAGAGCTCTTTATGTCCTTTAAATGCTTAGTCTTGCTTTTAAAATTGTGGCTTAGGTTAATTGAAGATGCTCTAATTGTTTGTGAAAATGGTTAAGAACTGTACAAATTTTGGGTGCACTAGATCTTTGTATAATGAAAGTTTTGCAGGAGGACAAGTATTTGTTTAAAAGTTAGCACAGTGTGGCATTGCTTTATATGTTGCCAATGTTGGATAAACAGCAATAATACTCTTGCAGTTGGCAAGCCTGAATCCAGTGGGAAATTTCGAGGCAAGGAAAACATCCTGCGCTCAAGGTTTTGAAACCTCTGTTTAGGAGCTCTGGAAAGAAGTTTCTGTATCCATGAAATAGGGATGAAGGAAGGAGATTCAGGGGAAAAAAAAATATGCTAGTTGCCTCTGTAAATTGAATCTCAAATCCTAATGCTGCTTAGGACCAAAAATCTGACCGCTGCTCTAAAATACAAGCCCTTGGTTAGCAGCCATCAGCTTGAGGGACTTTAGTGGGACCAGAAGCAAGGGAAGGAGCTTCTGCTGAGACAGAGCAGTGACTGCATCGCCAGATCATATTACATAAGAAGCAGTGGACACTGCAAGTATTTAGGTCCAGATTTTCGGTGTAAAGATGCTAACAAAGACATGATCTGTTTGTTCTGTAAGATATGTGGGTAGGTCAGATTATTTTGTGTTTAAAAGAAAATACAAAAAGATCCCAGTAAAAGAAACCTTATAGTGTATTATTTTGCAAACCATTACAAGGTGTCTTGGGGGAGGCAACTTACCTTTTAACTTTAGGTTGTCTTGGAGTTTTATGGCCTGTTGTTCACCTGTCTTAACATGCTCTTTTGAGAATCACTTCTAGATCCACCGAACTTGTGACAAATGATCCCTCCAAATATGGGCAATCATGAGAAGCCAGGCCTGGAGAGAAATGAGTCCTGGGGTAATTCCTCCAGCCGCCCATTAATGCTGTCATCAGCAGTGTCTGAGCAATTTTGATCTGAAGGGATGATAGCTCTTTGAAAAAGTTTTCTGTGGTCACACAATTAATCCTGGAACCCAAAAGTCATTTCCAATGTGACCACGCCGCCACACTTTCCACAAAGCTACAACTTGACTGAGCTCCAAACTATAGTCAGAATTCTAGAAGCAGCTCTGAGGTTATCATCTCTGACTAGCCACTTGTTTGTAAGTATTTATTTTCCAGAGCCCACTCAGGAGCAGAGAGGAGCTGTATAGGCTGGTAAGTCAGAAAACCTCACTTTTACACTAATTCAAGGGGGAAATCCCGAAGACTAGCTATGGCTAATGAATGGAGGTTAGAGTGAGGCTTGGTAGTCACAGGCCAGCAAGGAAACATGGAGGTCCTGTGCTCTGCCCCTGGCTTGAACGGCCTTCTGTTCATGGTTCTCAGATGTGAATAGCAGTTCCACCCAGCAAGAACTTCACAAATTATTTCTGCAGCAAATATATTGTTGAAAGTATTTATTTACACCATAGTCATAAACCATCCATTATCTGAACTCCAGTTAGTGGTTTTATGTTAGAATAGATTATTTTTCCACAACTATTAAGAGCTAATAACCAAACAAATCAGCTGCAGTGACATAATGCACATTCTCTTCTGAAATTTGACTACAAAGGTAACACTTTTTAAGTCACAAAACAGAGCATACAAAAATATACTTTCTAAAAAAATTCCAAATATTAATAGGCAGAAATATACAGCCATACTTAACCCCAGGGAGTGATTTATTTTTTTTTCCATAGTAAGGCATCCTGTATACATGCAGACCCTGTAACACTGCCTACACCACACAAGGCACAGAGGACACTTTACACAACTGCATGCATCCTATGTACAACCCCCTTTAAATAAGTTAATCTCTGACTCATTTCAAGAGATCATAAATGCTTGACATTTTTTCCCGAAGGTTCAGAACTTGGAGAACAGTGCACATCAAAAATACACAAAATCTGAATGGATATACACTGAAAAAATAATCTTTGTTTCTCAACAAAAAAAAAGGAGCAATATTGCTTTGTCCCTCCATCATTGCACTTCTGTTCTCTGAGTTTTTAGTACATATTGCTTAACGGTTGAGACGGCTAGATAAACTTCAATTCACTGCCCTAGGGTCACAGAATGCCGCAGCTCAGACCAGGCTCTGCTCACTGTACAACTTTCCCCAAGTCAGTCCCAAGCCATAAAGTGCAGTGTCATTTTTGCTTAGTCTTTTTCGCTGTCCTCACTCAAGGGAATCAGCAGCTCCCAACCTATTGTAGAAAAGGTCTCAGAACAAGCCTGGCACCCAGGGTCAAAATAAAGGGAAGGCCTAGCAAAACCTACTCAGACATCTCTGGGTCAGGGTCAGACCACAGCCCTCTTGGTCAGAGGCGTTCACCCAGCCCTCTTCTGGCTCCTCATTGCTTGGAGTGGCAGTCAGCTCCAGTAAGAAAGTAAAATAGCCTAAGTTTTGGGAAGGCTTTTTGGGGAGAAGGTGGGGCAGGGCTGGGCTCCATCAAGGTCCTCTGTCTACTATCACAAGATCACGGGGAGGAACAGGGAAGGGTGCTAGTGTTGTGTAGCTTGAGTGGACAGAGGGCCCCTGGGGCACGGAGAAACCGGTGTGTCGTTGTCAGCTGGAGCTTCATCTCACGGTGTCCTGGTCCGAGAGGTGCAGGAGGCCAGTGGTCCACCGATGGTGCTGTTCCCACACAGGCTGGCCCCGGCCTGCGAGCCCCCAGGAGGACCAGAGGCTGAAGACTGCGCAGACACGGACGAAGACTGCGCACTGCTCTTCCGTTCCTTCTGTCGAAGGTGGATCTTGGTGTGGCGCTTCCTTTCGTCGCTCCTGGCAAACTTGCGGCCACAATAGTCACAGGCAAAGGGCTTCTCCCCGGTGTGGGTGCGGATGTGAGTGGTGAGGTGGTCGCTTCGGCTGAAGTTTCGCATGCAGATGCGGCACTGGAACGGCTTGTGGCCCGTGTGGATTCGGATGTGCCGGGTCAGCTCATCAGACCTTGAGAACCTCCTGTCACAACCTTCTGCCGGGCAGGGGTAGGGCCTTTCGTGCACTGGCGTTTTGCTGGGCCTGTTAGGGTACTTTCGGGGTCGCAGGATGGGCCGCAGGGGCAGGTGGTGCGGGTTATAGGAGGTAGCGGTCACTGCTGCCGAGCCACTGCCGGGCAGTCGGGGTCCCTCGCTGCCTCCGCTTGCCCCTGGTCCCGTGACCCCAGCACCGGGTCCCCCCAGAGTAAAATTACGGATGGTGGACAGCGGTGTGAGCGGAGGGGGGACCCGCAGGGAGTCCAGAGGGCAGGGAAACGGCTTTCGATCGGGGCCAGCAGAGCCATGCGGATCTCTCTGGCACGGAGATGGAAAAAATCCAGGATAGTCTGGAATCATAGGAATGAGACCTGGGTCCATGGCTGGCTTAGGGGAGGGGTACGAAGGAGGTGGCTGGTAGGCCAGAGAGGAGGTGGAAGTGGTGGGTGGTGAAAGGAATGCTGAAGGGTCCTGGTAGAGATCCCCTGTACAGCCCGAATAAGGAGGAGGAGGTGGTGGAGAGTAGAGGTGGTCCAGTTCAGGCTGGGTCTGGGACATGGTACACACGCCCAGGGGTCCTGTGGCCAGTGGGTTGGGAGAAGCAGAGGTGACGCTGGATGAGGCTGTGGTTGACGCTGGAGGGGTGACCCCTTGCAAGATGCCCGCGCTGACGATATTGATGATGCCTTCTGGGTAGCAGCTGGCACCAGGGTACTGGGGGTCGATGGAGAATTTGCCCATGTAAGTAAAGGTCTGGTTTCTAGGCGCAGAGATGGGAGCAAAGCTACTAGGATATGGGAGATCCAAGGGCCTCTTCTCTCCGGTCATGTCAATGTTGATCATGCCATCTGGGGAGGGAAAAGGCAGGACAGAGGTGCAATAATGAAAATGCAAGTAAGAACAAAAATCAATCTCTCTCTCTCTCTCTCTCTCTCTCTCTCTCTCTCTCTCTCTCTCTCTCTCTCTCTCTCTCACACACACACACACACACACACACACACACACACACACACACACACGGCCATCCCCATTTCAGGATTCCAACACTATAGGGCTAGCTCAAGGTCCAACAGATAGGGAAACTGAGGCCTGGAGACAGTAAAAAGTTCACCAGAGTCTGGGACTCAAAAACTATCTCCAAGAAAGCAAGACGTGCCCCTCCCCCCCTCTATCCCCCAGCCATCTGTGACTCTAGTCCCCAATAAAAAACATCCAATAATAGCAACAATATCAATAATAGCAACAATATCAAACAATTTCCCATCTGCCTCGGACTTTTCTCCCATTCCTCTGCTTTGTGGTCCCACTGCCTGCCGCCTGCCAAGGCAATGATACAGACACCACTAAAGAGCCGACCAATCCCAGGCGGTGCAGAGAAGGTGCCAACCGCGGCAGAGGGGAACCCCGGAACGGGTAAGTGGGTGGGTGATGTTCCTGCTGCTAATTCCTGGTGCTATCTCCCCCTCCCTCTCCCGCGGCGCTTCAGCTGATGCCTGCCAGTGGGTTCCCGGGCTGCGGAGGAAGGAGTCTAGGTTTCCCTTCCATCCCAACATCCTCAGCCATGCCCGACACCCTGGCGTCCCTGCCCCAGCCCAAGACCAGCGCCCGAGCTTCGAGGAAGGCGCGGGGGCTGAGGGAGACGACCTTACACGGCACGACCAAGGAGCCCAGGCGCACGCTGGTGCCCGCGCGGGCCTCCCTCTGCGCTCCCGGGGCCGCTTTCCGCTGTTAACTTGCCCTGCTTCTCCGCCTCGCCTCGCTAACCCCATTCACTTTGGGGCGATGCGCAAGCGGGGTGGCGCCTCCCGGCCGCGCCAGAAGCGCAGCGCGCTCCGAGAGGCTCCCCGAGTGGGCTCTGCTCAGAGAGCGCTGCCCGCGCGCTTCCTAAGCGCTCCGCAGCCACCGAGCTCTCCAGACGCGCGGCTCTCTCCCGGACTCCCGAACTTTCCTGTCACTTTGACCCCCTATCCCAGGAGCGCAGAGCCCCGCCTGCGGACCTGCTTCCAGCCTGGCAGCCCAGGAGGGGTGCCGCCTCAACTCCGCGCCAACCTAAGCTTGGCTTTCGGTGACCAGGTGCATTTGCCGGCGCGCACAACCTGGGGCGCCCTGGTCCCTTGTTTCTTCCCGCCCCTCCTGCACTCACTTCCAGTCTTCGGGGGCCGGCGTGGTCAGCGCCGTCCACCTCAAGCGCCCACTCTCCCCTCCAAGCCCCGCACACCCACCGCCCCCACCCACCAGTTCCGAAGAGGACACGCAGCTTACCTCCGGCCACTCCGTTCATCTGGTCAAAGGGGCCTCCCAGTTCACCATTGGGGAAGATGGTCACCGACGGGGCGGCGAGGTCTTCCACCGGGTAGAGGCTATCAGGCAGCTGGTGCATAAAACCACTGAGAGTTACTGGGATTTTGTCTACGGCCTTGGCGGTCATCATTTGCAGCTCGCACAACCTGGAGACCCAACTCCCTCGCTACCTGGAGTGCCAGAGAAGCCGTTTTTTTTTGGAGAGGGGTCGGGCTGAGCCTGGGTCGGTGTCTCCTTTGGCCCTCCACACTTAGAAAAAGACCACCACCACCACCACCACACACACCAGAAGAAAAAAAAAATCTTAACAGAAATAAAACTAGCAAGCAAGTTGTTGGCTTCTTTAAGGAAGAAAAATGACTGTCTGCCACTGACTCTCTCCTGCCTGTGATCCGGCTGTTGGGGAGCCAGGAGTTGCTGGTGTAGTGTTATTATAACAGTCAGTGTGTCCCCTGGCCCAGCTATTAATCAATCGCTGCTCTCTCAGACGGAAAGTGTTAGGCTCCCAGTATTTATGGGCAGGTCTTCAATACCCGTGACGTCGCTGCCCATATATGGACTGAGGAAGGGCCGGGCCAGGCAGCTTTTGCCGTCACATGGCAAATTTGCATACGGGCTTGGCTCCCCGGGCTCCGCCGAGCTCGCCTACCACCGTTTGCCAGCGGCGGACAGGACCCCCCTGTCTGGGGCCGGGGGAGGGAGGGCTGGCCCCTGCCTGCAGCCGAGCCTCCGGGCTGCAGAGCTCAGCCCGGGGATGGTGCCATCGGCGGCCCCGGCGCGGTGGCGCGGGTGAACGCGCGGGCAGCTCGGTCTCTCGGGGCGGGGAGGAATTCCGGTTCTCCGAGACCTTCCAAAAAAGGAGAAGATCCGGTGGCGGCGGCTCCGCCTCCCCGGCCCTTGTTTGGGAGCCATTCCGGAAAATTAAACTTCGGAAAGAAACCGAGCGGAGCCGAGACACTACAGTCAAACCCCTCCTTCACTTTCTTGGCAGCTCAAAACCGCAAGCAAAAAAGTGACTGAAAAAAAAAAAAGAATAAAGAAAGAAGAAGAAAAAAAAAAGCTACCCGCATTCACGGGAAGCTGACTGCCTTTTTCTGAATTACACGGTGGAAAGTAGTGTCTGGTGATAAGAGTGAATGCGGTCTTGCTTTTTTGGAAAGTCTGTGCTATTTATACAAGAGCGAAAACGGAACAGGTCTGGGCTGTTTGTTTGTTTAAGTATTTTGGGTAACTTGAGGGTAGGGGTTAGAGGAGAGGATGGAGCCCGGAGAGCGGCGGGAGCTTCTGGAGAGAGCCGAGGCACCCCCTTCCCCTCCCCGCGCGCTCCCCGCCCCCCGTCCAGCTGCTGCGCGGAACGGGCGCCCTTCCCGGCGTGTCTGGGCGGTCCGCTGCGTGGGGGCAAACCAGATGGAGACTTGGACACTCACCCTCGCCGGCGCGCGCGCGCGCACACATACACACACACGCGCACACACACACACACACACACACACACACACTCGCGCGCGCGCACACACGCTCCACTTCCGCTACACGCTCTTCCCTCCTCCGCTGCCCTCTTACACCCCCACTCCCACACCTTACGCTACACGCCACACACCTCCCTCTTGACAGCGCGAGGGCGTGCGCTCGCCTCAGCCAAGAGGCTCCCCAGGCGCCAGACACGGCACCCTAGGAAGGCCCTGCCCTCACCTTCACAAGCCCCCCGCCCCACGCATCTCTATGGGTACTCTTCCCAGGGCTGCGTCCTATCCCCCGCGCCCCAGGTCTACCCCGGGAGTGTTCTCCCTCTCCTTTGCCTAGAGCCTGCTGAGTGGCAACAAACGGCACTGTTTCGAGTCGCGGAGAGGGGGGGGGGGAGGGACACACGAGCTCCCCTTGGCAAATAAATAAATAAATAAATAAATAAATAAATAAATAAATAAATAAATAGCGCAAACCCTCCCAGTAGAAACCTTCCTGTTAAATTCCCAAAAAAGAAAAAAAAACTTTTCAGAGATCTAAACAGTGGCTCCTGCCGGCTCTCTGGACACTCGGCTCCCACCTCCCTTCCGTACGCGGCCAGTCCGCCCCAGACGCGCCCCGGCCGGGTTCCCAAGCCAGAGGCTCCCGGCCCTGCGTTAGCCTGGGATCTCTGACGCAGGCTGGGAACCTGCCCTGCCTGTCTCAGCTCCAAAATGTGGCCGAGAAGGGCTCCGGCCCCCGTCCGGGCTCTGGTCTTGCTTGCCCGGGCTGCCCCGAGCAGCGAGGCTGCTCGGCGGGCAGGAGCCAGGGCGCCACGCCGTGGACGGAGCGCGGCGCTGCAGGCGCTCTCCCGCCCTGCACCTGCGCTGCCCGCGGCCGCCGCGCGCCGGCTCCTGCCCAGCTTGGGGTCCGCTGGTCAGGGGAGCCCCCTCCCCCCACGGCCCCCAGGGCCTCCCGGAGCTGCCTTGCTCCCCACGCCAGCCTCAAGAGCTGTCGTCCCGGGAATCGTCCTCCGCCCTGACTTCAAACGCCCCAACAGCAAAGCTGGGAAAGTTTCTGGATCGCGCTGAGCGCTCTCTCCTTCCTGTTGGGGATCGAACTCAGACTGGGGCGGGAGAGAAAGCTCACCGAGGGTGGGACCTCTTGTGGCTGTCCCACTGTCTGAGAAGCCCTGCGGGGCCCCGTTTCGAAGGGAGAAAAAACGAGGGGAGAGAGAGCCGCGCTCTTACCACGTGCGCCAGCGCGCTCCGCCTGCGCTCCGGCCGGTCCCGCGGCCCCCGCGCCGACCACAGGCAAGACGACGCCTCGGAGGGGAGCCCGACTCTCATCTCCAGCCTGGGTCGGGGAGAGAGGGGTGTGGGGGGGGTCGGGTTATGCAAATAGAGGTCCCGGTGGCAGGGCTCGGGTTACGGTCCCCCTACCGGCCCCAAAGGTGAGGCTACCCACCCGCGTCAGGCGCGGGCCCGGCGACTGCTGGCGCTTCGCTGCCGTCGGGGCACGTGGGCGGGTGGATGGCAGCCGCAGCCGCCCCTCTCCCTCGGTGCTGCCAACCCTGCGGGCTGCCACCTTGCACGGCCCCGAGGGGGAGCTCCCGGGCGGCGGACAGAGCCGGGAGAAGGGAGCCCTCCGAGGGCAGGACGCCCGACCAGGGTAGAGCTGCTGGAGCGCGGGAAGCTGGCTGGTGGCCGCTACCAACCTTCGCGCAGGAGGCCAGTGGGGGTAAGAGAAAGGGGTTCGTACCGTCAAGGAGTCTGGAAAGGGGGAGGGGGAGTTTCGGGGGAACCTGTAGAAGCCCAGCCTTCCAGGAACTCTCACCCTCCCTTAAGAGCGTCGCTGGACCTAGCTGTGGGGAAGGGGGAGGGGCAGGTGCTAGTAGAAGCTAGCTGCCCGAGGCCTCGCAGGCCAGGCTCTGGAGGGTGCCTGGGGCCAGTCCCTCAGTTCTTCCATAACATCCGCGGAGGACGGGTCTGTGATAGCTTCCAGTAGTCTTACCTTTACTTTCTTCTTCCCTCCTATCTTCCTCCCTTTCCTTAAAAAAAAAAAAAAAGAGTGTCTCTCTAAGTACAAAAAGTACAAACCCTTAAATAAAGACAGCTTAGATGATGGAGCGAAATCCAGAGCACATATTTCCAGCCAGCCACGGGCGTAGACGGATGAGTTCAGAAAAGCTAAAAGCACTTGCCGAAAAGTCCCGCAGCTGGTGATTGGTCAGGCTCAGACCTGCTCCTGGGTCTTCAGAGTGCAAGCTCTCTTGCGCTGGTCGCTGTGTGGGGCTCTCAGGACTGTCAGAAGGTCGGCCAGCTGAGTGTTGAAAGCCTGGCTCACCCCGTGAGGGAAGAACGCGTCACCTTCATGAATTTCATCTTGCTTTGGCATTTCAGAGGAAAAGTAAAGCTGGACGGGGGGGGGGAGGGCAAAGCAAGAGAGAGGGGGTGGGGGACTGTCGCCGATGGACCCCTGCGGGTAGGCGAGAATTTAACTGTAGGGACGCTGCAGACCTGTGTGATGGAAGGAACGACCAAGCTGGCAGAAAACCAGCATATTAATGCTGCTGTCTAAAGAGAACCCAACCCCACAGTATCCTTCCTGGAGGCAAGGAGGGGTAAGAGGAAGGCAGAGGTGTGATTCTGTGCTGAGGAGAGGAAGAAGCCTGAGGAGACGTGGGAGTGGAATACAAAGGTGAAACCAGGGTCCCGACTTTGAAGCATCTGAACTTTTTCTGTTTAGATAAAAATTACAACACGTGACATTTAAAAAAAAGAGAGAGAGTTGTCAAACTGACCGTGTAAATGAGATACTCCAAAACATAGCAATAGTCAAGAGGAGTAACCTGCTGCTAGGTTCTCATTTGCTGTGAAAAAGGAAAGAAGTGAGGAGGCTTCTCTGGTGCAGGCTTGCTCCTGGGGTTGGGGGTGAGGTGGCCTATGGGCAATTGGGAGCTGGCTGGAAGGTCCTGAGAAATACTCTCTGAGAGTGGTATTGGACTTCCTTCCAGCCTTAAAGCTTCCGTTCACTACAGTACTCAGGAGACACATCAGGTCATTTGCCACATGCATTTTGATGTGCACAGAAACATGTCTTCACCGACTCTCCCTTCTGTGATGTCATTTTCATCCCACCTATGACCGCTGGTGGAGGGGGAGATACAGGTAAGAATCCCCCTTAACCGTAGACACAAGCAAGGACTAGATCTCCAAGTCAGATGGCCTCCAAGTCTGAGCATGTGGCCTTTGAAAACCAGGTGAATGCCAACTGCCAAATCATCGGAAAGGTTCCCTGTGTGCTGGGGAAACTGGTAAATGGTTCCCTACATCCAGTATCTCAAGACAAATCTGAAAAACCTATGGGTTATAAGCCTGGCTTAGGTCATGCCCAACAGAGCTGTAAAGACGTGCCATTGGCTTAGATAATATGGTCCCAGGAGAAGACCCTTATGGTCATATTTCGTAGATGGATGTATCGGTGCTGGCTCGAGAGGCTTTAAAAATACTTGTCAAAGCTCTATCCTGTTTCCAGCACTGTACCAACCAGTTCCCAACCCCATGGAGCTTGCCTGGTATAACACGGGAACGCATGGTCACAGTGACTTGTGTTTGCTCTCAACAAAGCAGAGACAAAAGAGCCAGCGGAGTGTCATGGCTGTGGACCTCATAAATCACAGAGTTGAAGGACATACGAGGATTAGGGGAGGGGGTAAGATCTGTGGAAGGAATGTTTGGGGAAGAAGGCAGGTGTAGGAAGGCCTCGAGGTGGGAGAAAGCAAGGTTTGTGTAGAGAAAGTCCAGTGTGGGCAGACATTTTAGGTCACCTAACATGCCGAGCATTGGGACTGGGGATAGCCAACAGAGGCAGCTCTGTCTGTGAGTGCTCTAAAGGCTTTAATCCTGCAGTGTTCCTCTTGCTCTTCTGCTTTTTTTTTTTTTCTGGAAAATGGCAGTGGTATTACAGTTTTTTACATTTGAGGGTTTTTTGTTGTCTTGTTTTTTTGTTTTTTTGTTTTTTTGTTTTGCCACTCAGTTTTTGCAGATGAATAAGAACTTGCCTACAAGCTTTCATTCAGGAGAATGTACAGAGACGCTTACTGACATCAGCATTGTGTCTCTGTGACAGCCATCATGAAATACGTTCCTCGGTCATCAATAAGGAAACGACAGACAGTGTGAGTTTTGTCCCATATAAAATGAAAGCACAGGTGAAGTGAAGCAGAGAGACATCATGTCAACTCTACAGATCACTTTAATATCCCTGGATAAAAAAAAAAAAAACAAAAAACTAAACTAAAAGGTCAATGGATGTATCCATTTGCACTATTGTTGAAGACTGGTACACTTCATTTCAACCCAGGGCCCAACTTAACAAATGATAGTTGGTCATTTTGGTCATAAGAGTTCAAAACCAAACCCTCCTTCCAAATCATCTTGCTCTGGTCTTTTGTACTGCACTTACATATTTAGTGTATTGTGTACTAGCACATGAAAAATAAAGGTCACTAACTATAGAACCCATGCATGTTTTATTTTACTAGCCTGTTTATATTGCCAGGTTATGGGGAGTAATTTTTTTTTCCTTTTCTAACTAACTTCTGACTCATGAAATTTTTGGTTTTATGTTTATAAAAGGATCAGGCAAGGCAGAGCATCTATGTCAAAGCAATTGTTTCATAGCACTTAAATGCAAACAGTTTTTGTATTTCAACCCAATAATCTCACCATCTATTATGGTTAGGATGATGGGTTCCGGTTTTCCATTCAAATCCTAAGTGTTGCCACTTCCAGGCTCTGTATGCTTCAACACGTTCTTAGCTGCTCTGTCCTGGAAAGTGAATGGAATGAACTCAATGGAAATGACCGTTGAGTTATTGTGATGATTAAATACAGTAATACGAAGCCGATAGCACATTACTGGTGCATATTAAAATATCCAATAATTATTACTTATTAAATTATTTCCATGATTGAATGCTATGCACCAGGCACCACTTTATCTTTCTAAATTCATCACCGTGTTCCTCATAATCAGCTTGGAAGAAGCATGACTATTCCTTTCTGTTTCACAGACGAGGGGACGAAGGTGTAGAAAGGGTATGTGACCTGCCCAAGTCTTCCCAGCAAGATGCAGAACCAGAATATGGACTCTACTCTGTTGATCCCAAAGCTGTGTTTTGAGCTCGTATGAAACCCAACTCACATCACATAAAAGCAGAAGGGTGGCTTTTCTTCAAATATTGAGGAAGGAAGGATTCATGGTATTTCTCCCAAATTCTGAGTTTCTGCTTCCAAGAATAATGAATTCACCATTACTGAGAAAGTTGTGAGGAAGAAAGAGAACCCCAGAGGTAGAAGTTTTTTTTTAATATACTTTAAAATTTTTTTGAATATACTTTAAATTATAGCTTTGGAAATAACATCATCTAAGTTCAGGAAGCCCAGGTATACATTTAAGGTCGCCTAATTACATACACATTTCTCCCAGGGAATCAAAATAACAACTGCATTGTGCTTCAAGGAAAAGGTTGGGACTCTCAAAAGTGACTTAAAATTTAGGAGATGAGTTGTACAGTCTTATAACCTCAGCACTCAGGAAGCTGAGGCAGGAAGAGGCCACATTTGGTGCCAGCCTGGGATAGATAGTAAATTTAAGCCACTGTAAAGGCCACGTTTTGCCTCGGTGTGCCCTGTGAGTGAGACTTGTCTTCTAGGATCGTTCCCATGTTTTTTATACTACCGTTTTCTTAAACTGTGGAAGTCACCTGAGTCCAGAAGTATGATCGCTCTCTGTGTTCCAGCCAGCAGGGTTCTGCATGGGAACACAGTGTCTTCCTGGCAGGGAGAGAGACCTCAGAGATAACTCCTCATTAGTTCTGCTGGTCTTCCTGCCTGCTATGTCAGCTTCCCTTAGAGATGTCATACTTCAGGGCAAGGCAAGGACCCCCAGGAGCCTCCTCTAAAGAAAATTCAGATAGCTCCCCTTGCATGAGGTAAAAGCCACTCATCTCCTGGCAGCCATTGTAGAGGCCACTGTGAATGCCGTGGCCACCAGCACAGGACCACTAAGATGAGGGTCTGCCTGGAAGCATTAGCTAGGCCATTTCTTCCTTCCAGAGTCTTCTCTGCTACAAGCAAGGAACCTGAAGAATGCAAAGAGCACAGGACAAGGAACCCGGAGACCTCTTCCCAGTCCCTCCTCTGTCACTTGTTTGTAATAGCATTATTTGGAGTTGATTCAAGGAGAAACCAGTCAAGCTCTCTGCCTTCCCATCACGCTAGCCTTCCATGGTGGGCAGGCTTTTCATTCCCATATCTCCTGATACTTCTTAGTCAGATGCCGCAAAGACAAGGAGGCATGGCATTCCCTCATGCCTATAGGAACACTAGATAACAGCCCACGAGCTTTAGAAAGACAGTCTGAGCCTTCACTATTTTGAATGAGAACACTGCGGGGGACATAGGGAGAAGATGCAGAGGGAATGCAAAAACCTGGTACTCGGTGCAAAACTGGGTAAAGGGAAAAGTAGTAGGTTAGAAACTACATTTATTGGCTGTGTGTCCATAACAAGGATGCCCACAATATAATGATGATGATGATGATAATGATGATAATGGTTTGTATTGTTGAGTACCAAAGAGTACTCACATTCTACTCTTGATGGTGCCTGATTCCTTTTGCTTTGCCCATCATTTCAGGAAGCAGATATCATTACTCTTTTCACTTGAAAGATGCAGAAACCAAGTCACCGAAGTCCAACACCCCCACCCACCCCCCAATCTAATGCGATGGACGTTGTCAAGTTGTGAACCCAAGCAGTCTAACTCTGTGGTTCCCAATACTCACCCCACCTGGCCTGTGTGAGTAGATATGCCACTCCCTTCCCCAAGCCTCTGTTTTTCTCATCTTCAAGATGGGGACTGGAGTGTCTGACTCTACCGCCCTAGGCTAGAACACTGTGACAGATCTCCAGTTCCTGTCAGCCAGAGTAGTTGCTAGTCAGCAGGGATTAAATGTGGCTCAGGGTAGGAGAGGAAGCCCAGCTGATTCTAGGACTGAGGCGGAGTGCCTTTATTTGAATTGGACCTGTTTGCTTGCTGACAAATCCCAAGCCTCCTTCCAAGTGATGTCTTTCCCACCTCCTTATATTAGGGGCTGCTGGTGCAGATCTGAGCACTCCTTTTCGTACTGCGGAACAAGGATTCCCCAGAGAATAGTGGCTTTGGGGGCTAATCCATGCCTCTCTTGCTTCTCTTGATGCTAAAAAAAAAGTCAGGCTAGACACACAGTCACACTCCCTGCAATCGACAAAAACGTGTGTTTCTGCTCTGAGGCTGTTGTGCCTGATAGGCCAGTGTGGTTTCATTAGGATCATCCCTGACTCACAGGACAGATTCAGTCAATGGTCTTGTAAGCACACAGGCAGTGTTTACCCCAGGGACCTGATGACGTCCAGCCCGAAGTTTACTTTTTATAAACAGGATTTTTCAGGCAACAGTCCATGGGAGCTTTGAAAGGAGAGAGAGAGGAGTGAGAGCACTTTAGATCCTTCTCTCTGATGGCCTCTCATGAAAGAACACTGAAGAAGTGCCCCCAGTGGTTGATTTGGCCCTGCGTCTATAAAACACTAGGGATGAGTGAGGCCTTTACAGAGGACTATGTCCTATTACATAGGCATTTCATCACCGTGTGTTTGAAATTAATGACAAATTCATCTGTCCAGAGGGAGTTCTGTGTGTGTGTGTGTGTGTGTGTGTGTGTGTACGTATGTATGTGTGAGCGCGTGTGTATGTATATATGCAGGTGTGCAGGTGAGTGCAGATGTGTCTGCCTGCTCAGGAAAAAGCTACACAGTAATATTTAAGCCTCAGCCCACTTGACTCATCTCTCCAAGGTCCACTCTAAGGGGCTGTGGATAAGCAGGCAGGTGAGCCAGAGTCAGTGACTGTGGAAACACAGGCTTGTAACACCTTTGAACACACAGACAAACTGACTGTGTCCCTTAATCTCATCAGTGGATATTTATCAAGCGCCCTCTGCGTGCATAACATGATGCGTGCTTGGAAAGTGTCAGTGAACAAAGCTCTCTGGAAGATCTTGTGGCTTTATTTTAGGAACCAAAAAAGGGAAGACTCAGTTTGTAGCGTCTTCCTCGCCCCCCCCCCCCCAGCTTCAGCCAGAATCCCATTGGCACCACCCACACTGGGGTAGGTATCTCTCCTAAGGCCATCAGAGGAAGAATACCAGACGTGCTTTGATAACTCATTCCGGTGTCTACTCTCACAAGGCATTCCTCAGAGATAGACAACACCTCCCCCTTTTCATTATGAATTTTATTTTGTTTTCTCCTTGGGAGACTTGACAGGGCTTAGTCACAATGTTGGAAGAACCAGTCATCGACTGGACTATCGCCCTTGGCCTTTTCTGTTCCTCTGTGGACAAAAATCTCAGTTCTCAGAGCCAGTCTTGGGATTTGGAGCTCTTGGTCCATTTTCTATCTGAAGCAACACGTTGACGAACTTCCTCATTGCCCAGGCTTCCCCACAGTTGGAAAGACTAACAGTATGTTCTAGATGCTACCCGACCCTTGCCAAGCCTCCTTCTCCTGCCTTAATGCTTTTCAGATGCACGGTACAACCTCTTTACTTTGACAAGCCATGCTCACCATCCCCCAGGGAAGCCCAGTGAACCCAAAAGAACACGAGTGACTTACCCAGGGCCACACAGCTAAAGAGGGAGCAGCAGCATTCTCCACCACAGCCCTGGATGCCGAACTTGACTTCCAGTCTGTGAAATGGGAGGCCAAGGACTGGTTGGGAAGGCCCAGGCATGTGAACGCTTGTGCAATGCCTGAGACACTGGGATGGCGGATGGCCAGTTACCATTTAGGTCATGTGTTTGCTTCTCCACAGCTGTAACTGACCCCGTTCATACCCTGGCATCTTGGGTATCTACAACGGCAAGAACTGGTACTACAAAGGTAATGGGTGAGCAGCCACCAGCCAGCCAGATCTTGGCCTCACGGGTATTTGGAGGCGATTCTGGGTCCCACGACTCCTCAGCTCTGTCCAGTGGGAGTCGTCACTTGTCCCACTTCTGTGAGGCTGGCACTGACTCAGTGATTGCCACTCTCGTGGTTATCAGCCTGTGGTGCAATTACATACGAGAGATTGTCATCTGTGTGGGGTGGCTTAAGTGTGGCTGCGTCTCAACTGGGGTGACCAGCCTGACCAGAGGGAGGGGACAAGCCAAGCAGCTTTCTAACAGAGAACCTTAATGGTTTTGCTTTTTCCACACCCAGTTAACCTGTGCGTGGTGTTCTCAGAGAAGGTCACAGTATCATTAGCATCTCTGGCTACGACTTGGCCCCACTCTAACTTGTTTGTCTGCTGTGTAACCTACCAGTTCCTCCATGCTGCTCTAGAGGATTAACCTTCCTGAGAGCCACCATCCTGCCCAACCCTTAAGTATTCCAGGCTCCTTCCTGTCACAGAACCTGTGTAGTGGCTGCCCCTTCTGGCTAGACCAGTGGTTCTCAACGTGTGGGTCGTGACCCCTTCGTGGGTTAATGGATCCTTTCACAGGAGTCACCTAAGACCATCAGAAAGCACAGTTATGATTCATAACAGTGGCAAAGTTACAGCTATGAGGCAGCAACAAAGATAATTTTATGGTTGGGGGTCATCACAACATGATAAGCTGCATTAAAGGGTCACTGCCTTAGGAAGGTTGACAAGCACTGGTCTAGATCTTACCTACTGATCACCCTGTGCCCAGGTCTTGATCAGTTGTGTAAGCCTTTTCCTCTCAGCCCTCTCTACTCATCCCAGTCACCATGCCCACTATCAGGCTCCATTTCCTCACTCGAGGTTCCTCCCTCATCTTGTCCACCACTGAGTCCCCACTGTTTATGGTCGTGTTGGAAGAAAGCAGAGTGAGTCAGAGTTTGTTAAATGAGTGGATGCAAGAGCAATGACCAGGCAGGCTTGGGGTCTCCGTCTTCATTTTGGTACCTTTGGCTCTCTGAGTCCCAGCATCCTCCTGTGTGTTTCAGGGTACCAGTCTATGTAACAGCTCAGACCCTGTACCACACTGGCAGTCTCCTATTAACTGGCACTGACTCTGTGGGGGAGGGAGTAAAGGGCTGTGGTCTCAACCATCACCATCCTTGATGGTGTAAGGGAGGAAGAGGCCTTTCTCCAACAAAGGACACAGGCCGTGCTTTCTCCTACGAAGATGGTGGATAATCCTGGGAGGAATTTTTTTTTCCTTGAAATCCTTTGGATTAACTCCTGTTTCTTGGCTTGTTCATTTGCCAAGGCATTTGCACACAAAGAAGGCAAGCCCACGTCCAGATATAAATAGGGGCAGTGCTAATGAGGAAGAGAGAACCAAGGGCTCCCACCTGGACCTCTTCTCACTATGATAAAGAAAGGTGGGTCACCCACCCTCTTTCAACCACCAGGCCAGTTCCCGGGAGTTCAGTAACACAGAGCACCCTCCGAAGGGTGTTCTGCTTAAGGTAGCACAGAAAGTAACAGGAAGGAAATAGTTAATAAGAGGCACGGGAGTTGTTTTGTTCCTGACTAATTAGGGTTCAGAACCATAAAGCAACATGCATTATTTCCTCGATGGCAGTTAGGGCTGCATGTTGTTTTTGAATGAATACTGCTAAATTTTGGTAAGTAAACACCATTATTATCAACACTTGGCTTTGACTATGCTAATAGCACTCCTGTAGGTTCGCTTTAATTTCAATGGTGTATTTTAATTTGGACTATAGAAAGGAAACTATAATTTATATAATTTTTAGAAAAATCAAGAATAGATTGGCTTAATTGCAGCCTGGTTATTTAAATATGCACGCACACACACAGATCAGTACACGAGGCAAAAGGAGAGTGGGCTTGCAAAGAAACAAGTCAAAAATTTTATCACCACAGTTCAAAAGTATCTAAAATGTCAGGAGTCTCTTGCTGCTGATGGTTACACTACTGTCATTTGGGTAGGCCCAGGGGGAGAGGCGATCCTGGCAACATCCAATTTGAGGCCTGTAGGGTGTTGAGGCTAGTGTAAGAGTTCATACAGAATAAAGGATGAATGAGAGCCCTCGGCTCTCAGAAACCAGGATTCCAGCACAGAGGCAGGCGGTATACAAATAAATAGAAAGCACACAAGGCAGGGTAGGAACCGTTGTCAGACATGTTCGGAACACTGCTACAGGCATGAGGAGGAGTGGGGACATTCATGAGTGTGGAACAAATCACATGAGGATTATTTATTGTTCCTGCCCTTCATAACTGGTGCACCTGTCTATACTGAATATACTGGGATCGCCTGTGAGAGAGGAGCCCCGAAACACCAATCAATGCATTAACTGAATGATGGATATTTACTAACAGGGAACACATCTTAAGCATCCATTTGGTAGCATTAGTGGACTCTGAGAATTTACCTGGAGACCAACAGAGTCCAGCTCCTGTAGATGCAGATCCGTAAGTGTAAGTTCTTCTTGTATCTATCGTCTTCAGTTTTTCTGAGCAAAGACTGTTGACTCTGCCACAGGATTGAAAAACAATATTTGCATAGACCACACAGGAGTGAAGGGTACCATATTTAGCAGCAGCTAAGTGTTTTTAACCCTGAAGAAAACTCTGAGAATGGCTTCGTAGACGCTGTATCAAAAGGTGCTGTGTGGCTCCATGAGGAGGAGGAGGAGGAGGAGGAGGAGGAGGAAGAGGAGGCGTTGTGTCCCCAATCACATTTGTCTGGTTTATCTGGTCAATAGGTAAGAAATAAGAGTTCAGCCTTGAAGAGTTCAAGGCTATAGAGAGGTTGGAGGGATGGCTCAGAAATTAAGGGCACAGGATGATCTTCCAGAGCATCCGGGTTCAACTCCCAGCACCCATATGCCCACCTACCGTGGTCTGTTGTAAGTCCTGCTCCAGGAAACCTGATTTCTTCTTCTGGACTCTGAATACACTTGGTATACAGATGCCCATTCAGACAAAACACCTATACACATAAATATATAAACAGGTAGATGTTTTAAAGAAAACCTTACACAACTGGGCATAGAGAGAACCTTCCACATCCCATGGTTTGGCAGGTCCCCAAAGATGGGCTTTCCTTTGCCAACAGAGAAACCTAGTCCTGGTCCCTCCACAGCTGTTAGTCCCTGGCCAGCCATGGCCTGTTCCCACTGTGCCGTAGGTCCTCTCAGGATAGCTGCCTCCTTTAGTTACTGCCTCAGTTTACCCCTCCACAGGGCCCCTGCATGGAGTGCAACCCCACAGCACACTTGGACTGCAGTGGCTGAATTTGGGGATCTGGGGAAGAACCACTTCACAATAGGGTGGCCTTTTGTTTTAGGGTTAGAGACCAGGAAATTAGAAACCAGGAAATTGGAATAACTGGGTCTAACATCATGTCCTACTCCACCTTCTGTACAGACCAGGGCTCAACTGAGAAATGTAACAAACTGACAGTGACTTCATAGGAAGAAAACATGTCCATGCTCCTGGCTCAGTCTCCATTTGGAATAAATTTCAGAATAGGATACAGATTATTTAGCCCTCAAAGAATTAAAAAACAAACAAACAAACAAACAACAACAACAAAAAAAAAAACAAGAATGGACATTGTATTGGTTCTCTCTCAGTGATTTTAATTAACTTAATCTCTGGCCATGGCCGCCACCTTTCATGCTATTAGAGACAAATGCGATGGACATAGATACAACTAAATGTTAATTGGCATAATTACCCAGTTAATATTTTAAGGCTTGCTGCTTGTATTTCTCTACTTCTGTCTTCTTGTGCTTTAAGCTCATTATGAAGTTTTTTTTTTTTAAGAACTTTCTCTTCATCTCCCACAGAGTTATTTTTTCACTTTTGGGTTTGCTTGTTATTAGTCAGAGATGATAATAATAATTTTTCTTAAAGTGCAGGCTGCAGCTGAGAATTTCCAAACTGCAGTGAGTCACGTCTAACACAGTCATTTATCCCCAGACCTCAGAGGCAGAAGGCTATGCCAGGAAGGGGTTCGGGGTCCCCACTTTTGAACAGAGCATCTGTGTCATGACCCTGCCAGTGCTCTACCTGGTTCAGCTCGAGTCATTATTGTGTTTTGTATTCCTGTTTACTTCACAGCCCTCTTGGTTTTGCTAAATAAAGGGTCTGAAGAAATAGCCCAGTGGGGAGAGTCTTGGCTTTGCAAGCCTAAGAAGCTGAGTGCAAACCTCCCGCACGCATGTAAAGAGCAGAATGAGCACCTGTAGTCCACCCCTGGTATGGCAGAGGTGTCAGATGCCTGGGGGATACTTAGCTGGTCATTCTAGCCTCCTGGTGACCTCCGGGTTCAATGAAAGACTGTCTCACACCTCCAACATAGACCTCTGACCCCCATCCCCACCACCACCACATACGCAAGAGAATAAATATAAGTATTTCAAGAGAAAACTATATTGTTAATGAAAGAATTGAAACCTGGGTCATTTGCATAACCAAAATGAAACCACACAAATAGACAGTATTTTGGAGTTTTCAGCCAATGAAGGAAGGGAAGTGTTTGCTGAGGGGGTCTGTGAGGGGACCAACTCATTGCTTACCTGCGGCTGAAGCAGGCTCTTCACGGCCAGCTTCTATAGAAACATGATGGAGGAACCCAAAAGATAACCCAAAAGTTATTAAGCAGTGGTCTAAAGCTCTGCCTCAGAGTGAAACAACCTGACTGAGCCTCAAAGCTTGGAGACTAGGATGCCGACAAAGCCACCAGCTGCTGAGGTAGACCAATTTGTGAGTGATATAACAGTGGGAATAATTAATAATAATAATAATAATAATAACTTGCTTACAAACCTTGAGAAGATAGGCGAGTGAAAAACCGTTTTCCAGATATAATCAAGTAAAAATCTGCATTAGAGACAGAACATTATTGAATGGGAACAGAGTGCTACAGAAAATGGCAGGATGAAAGAGAGAAGGAGGTAGAAGAGGAGGGAACAATGAGCCAAACGGAGAATTATGAGATGTGATGGGCAGCTTGAGACCCTTCAACTAACCTTCTTTGTGGTCTAGAAGAAAAGAATGGACAGGATGATGCAGAAGCATTATAGAGAGAGACATTACTTGCGCTTTTAACAAGATACCTTGATGCCAAAAAAGCATATAGCCAAACCCAGCTGACACCCAGATCTTGGTGTCCTATACTAACCTCATGTAAAAGCAACCAGGGATCCTTCCAAAAATAGAGGAGGCAACATTCAAATGACTCTGGAGTATCTTGTTGGGTCAGAAAACAAGAACACAGATTTTTAAAAACACAGCGATGAAAGTATGTCAAAAGGGTACAAGAATCAGCTGACCAAAGCTGAAGACCAAAGCTGAAACACTTGAGCAACAACAAAATAACAATGGGTCATAAGCCAAAGCATAAAACCATCTGTGAGTCTGTATTGATATCCATTGTCCTGATGCACAGTTGCCTTAAACTATTGACTATACAAACAAACATGAAAAATGGACGTGTACCCTGTGTGGAAGGGTCCCACGTCACTGTTAGAGAGGAGCGCAAAGCTGCACACAGTGACTTTCTTTCAAAGAGATGAAAAGAGTCAATTTCTAGTAGCCTGGGCTGTGGAGACCATGTCTCAGAAAAGAAGATCAGCTAGCGTTAGGAGATTCAGTGGAATAAAACTGTATAACATCAAGAATAATGAGAGATCTCAAAGGCAAAGTGAAACCACTAAAGACAACATAAACAAACTTTTTGTTTTGTTTTTGATCTTGAGATGGGCGTAAATCTGCATGGCCCATAAAAACATTAAAGGTTGGGGAAAATTATTTAGACTCCATTAAAATATAAAACTTAATGTAAGTCAAAAGATATATTAAGAGAATGAAGAGCCAGGCCACGGAAGAGGAGTTTGATATTTTTAAAAATGCTTGTGTCCAAAATTACCAGATGTGCATGGTGGTACACCATGCCTCAGCATATAGGAGGCAGAGGCAGGAGGACAGTGAATTCAAGGCCACCCTGGGCTAGAAAGTGGTGCAGGGATGGGAGGGGGAGGTGACTCTCTTCTGGATCAATGTTTAGTAGATAAACAGCTCCACCCCCCAAATGTGCCATTGTGTATCTTTGTGTGATATGTGTACTTGTTAGTATGGATATATGTGTATATGAAAGCCTAAGGTTGATGCTGGGTGTCATTCCTTGATTAAGCCCCATTTTCATTTTTTAAAAATAGATTCTATAGGTAAACCTGAGGCTCATCAACTCATCTATACTGGCTGACCGATGAGCTTCAGGGATCTACCTGTATATATCCCCTGCCCACAAGAGCTAGAGGTACAGGCATGATGTGCAAGTCTGTTGATCTTTTTATGTGGGTTCTGGGGACCCAAACTCAGGTCCTAATGCTTGTTTTGCAGGCACCAAACAGACTGAGCTCCTTCCCATCCCAATAAATTGACTTTAAATTGGCAAAAAGAGTTGCACAGATACTTCACAAAATAATGATGTTTATGGCCAATACACATAAAAGTACCTCAGTATCATTAGTCATCAGAGAAATAGCAATTAAAACCGTGGTGAGATGCTGCTACATAGTCTCCAGAATAGCCACAAGATTAAGAACTGTAGATACCAAATATCAGTGAAAATCTGCAGCAGCTGGAGGCTGTTTATTGCAAGTTTGAGGTTGAATTTTTCCAACCACTTTGGAAGACTATTTGGCCATTTCTTCCAAAGCTGACCTTTTGCCTACCATAGGACCAGGCAGTTAATTCTTGGTGAACTAACAGATGGTGCCACATTTTTCATAAAAGAAAAAAAATCCATTCAGTCCAAATCCATCTAAATAAATTACAGTACATGCAGTAATGGACACCACAGTAAAACCAAAAATGTTGTGAAGTCCAAAGAGAAAAGACATATATAAGTGTACCAGAAATCAGTTCCATAAACCTCAAGAACAACCTAAACTCACCTGTGGTTTTGTGGCATACCATGACTTTGCCATTTGGTGAATTGCTCTCCCAGCTCAGATTCCTAATGTTTAGAATACAGACAGTTTCCTCCAGAGATGAAAACATCCATTCCATCCTGCAGGAAAGCTCCTTAAGCAGGAAGGTAAACAAATTAGCTTCAGGAAATCTCTGAAACTGATGAGATTCATTATGCACCTCCCTGCCAGAGTTAAAAAGTAAAAGCTGATAGCTGCTCTGAGAGACTAACATTAACAGAGCTATAAAGACTCAGAGAGTCAGAGAGCTTAATTTA
This sequence comes from Pachyuromys duprasi, assembly GCA_028658305.1. Classification (NCBI taxonomy): domain Eukaryota; kingdom Metazoa; phylum Chordata; class Mammalia; order Rodentia; family Muridae; genus Pachyuromys; species Pachyuromys duprasi. The sequence goes on along the minus strand of CM053756.1, from coordinate 41,778,209 downwards.
AAAAAAGAAAGGAAGGAAGGAAAGAAGGAAAGAAAGGAAGGAAGGAAAGAAGGAAGACAGACAGACGTCTAGTGGAGAAAAGCTGCAAAGAAGACGCTGTGGCCAGCTGCCTGGAAGAAGCAGAAGAGTTTTAGATCACAGCCCAGCAGTGCAGAAGAGTTTTAGATCAGCTGGGGTACCTGAAAAGGACACTCTATTTTGATGATGCAGTTGTCTTTGGGTCATTTCTGCACCTGTATGTAACCATTCCCCTATTCTTTCACCAAACCGGACTTTGGTGATGTCTGTACTTTGATCTGTTATGGGTTCCTTATCTGGGGTGGATAGACTTGTATGTTGCATCTCCCTAGGGAGAGTCTTCTCACAGAACAAATCAGCACTGGAACAGGAGCCCCACAGAACCAAAGATGACTTGAGAAGGTGTGAGTGCATGGTCCTGGCCATGGGTAGCAAGATTGCCAGAAGCAGTTCTTTCTAAACCAGATCTCCTGTAACATAATAGCAGTTCCATCATAACCATTAAAACCTTAACACCCATGTTTCATAGCTACTCCAAAAGAAGTAACTTCCTAATATATAAGCAACCATGTATTGCCACACAACAGTATGTAACAAAACTTCCTGTAAAAGAATAGGAAATGGCTCCAGACAGACAAGTCTACAGTCTGACTCTGTTAGTCACCTAGTTCCAATGTGCACCCATTTGTGTTCATCAAAGTTGGCAAATCTTCAATGGAAGCTGATTAAATGCCTCGGTGGGCCAAGGGGCTTGATTGTTGTTTGACCACCTGCATTTGCTCTCTGAAGTGTGTGTATCAGTTTCCTCTGAGACTGAAACATTCCATTCTGCAGGAAAGCTCTTTAAGTCAGAAGGTAAACATGTAAAACTAGCTTCAGGAAGTCCCTGAAACTGACCGGATTCACTAGGCTTTTCCTTCCTAAGAGTTAAACAATAAAGACTTCTGAGTAATACATACCCATTGAAAGCATGTTTTTTTAATGAAACATTTAATTATATATAAAATTGTCATAAAGACATCAAGGATCTGAATATCTGAGAAGTGATTCCACTAATTACTTTATTTGGGTTCTGAGCTTGAAGAATTTTTAAAAAGTCGTCTCAGTTATCACCCTATCTTTGAGATAAGCACTCTTTCCATCTATACTTTAAAGATAAGAGAAAAGCAGTATTTCCAGAAGCTGTTTTGGTCAACATTACAAAGATTGAACACATATAAGTAGCTTGACTCAGCAGCAATGCTCATAAACACTATTATATAGGGTTTCTTCTTTACTTGGCTGCAAACTTGAATGTAAAATATGAGCAAGTATTAATTTATTTATTCATAAAGTATTTATTGAACACTAATATTATGTGATCCAGGTATATTGTAGCAATGGGAATACAACAGTGAGCAGGAAAATAAACTTCTCACAGTATATTCTAGTGAGAAGTAAAGGCATCCAAACCCTCATTACAGTAAAACTTAATGAGCACAAAGTCAAGAGACATTCCACGGCGCCTTGGGAACCAGAAGTCTAATTAATTCCTGGTGTGGCAAATATCTTCTAGGTTCTATTATGTGTTAGACTGCACAGGGCACAATTTAGATGATCCACGATCTGATCATTCAACACGTCCTCTTGAGAGAGGCAGACACTGGCTGTCTCATCTAGTGGTGCCATCACTTGCCACCAATGCTCTAGATTGGCTCCGAACCTGCCAAAAAGTAGCTGTCATGTGCAGTGATTGCTAGACTCCTGGTATTCTAAGTGTGAGCAAGACAGAAAGAGGAGAGATGTGAGAGCTCATTATGGGATGCTTGGGGTAAGGGTTGAAGGGTAGTCCACCAAAAGCCACTGTATTTAAATTGGTTTGGTTTTCTCTAGACCAGAAGCTGAATGATACTAGTTTCTTTTTATAAATTTTTATTTTTATTTATTTTTGGAGGCAGGTCTCAATGTAGCACTGCATGACCTTGAACTTGTAATCCTCCTGCTTCTCAGCCCCTTAAGTACGTGCTGCTCAACCTGGCTATTTACAGTTGGTTTTGAGTTTTATTTGCCCACTGACTAGTGATGTAACTTTTCCATGGAGCTTACTTATTTTAGAATATAAATTTTTTTATAATTTAAATTAATAGCACAACTAATATGCTCATACAGAACTTTATGTTCATTATGTTCATTTGCTTTGTAAAATATTGGACAAATGCCAAAACTGTATTAAATTCTGATACCGACAAATTGTGCATTGCAAATTGAAGCTAACAACGAGTGTATGTTGGATAAATAAGACTCACGTTATAAGGTCTCTGAAGGACTTGACACCTGTGGGCAGTGCCAACACAGATCCTATACAAAACGACAGTCAAACACACATTTCTGTTTAGCTACAGCAATGATTAGTATTAAAATTTCTGAGGATTGGATGCAGGATGTGTAGCAGATTCTGTGAAACAAACCTAAAGGCTGCAGCCAACCAACCACACGCTTAGCACAAAGCAGCATTCCAGAAGCAAGTATAACTCTTTGGATAGACAGAAGGCTAATTGCTAGATTGCAAGACCAAATAATCAATTCAGTTCAGAAAACACATATCACTATAGAGGATACCAGTTACTGGAAGTTGCTAAAACCCTGGGGCAGGAGGTCACTTACTATAAGGAAGCTCTGTGCCTTGACTCATGGAGTAGAAAAAAAAAAAAAAAGCTAGGATATCTCACCTAAGGGTGACAAATTTTAGGGAGCCCCTCATAGCTATTTTCAAGCAACCCGAAAGATTGGTGTGGGAAAAGCAGAAACAGCCATGGATTTTGAAGTGGTGCTGATGGATGAACTTGTCATGCAGAGAGATTTCAAGCCAAGATGAGCCGGCCGCGTTGCTAATCAGGTAGGCCCTTGTGCAGCGAAATGAGTGAAATGGAGCTTTCTCTGAGGCGAAGAAGCTCCCGTTGCTGAGGGGGCTGAGTAAAGTGGGGTATAAAACCTGACAAGGTTGTGGTGAAGGAAAAGCGTACTCCAGGGGTCTCCTAAGGGCTGAGACAAGCCAGCTCCCTGAAGGCAAAGAACAGTTCCCAGTCCTCAAGTAGCCAGTCCAGCACCTCAGAATCTGAGTCTGACTGATCTACTCGTTGGTTCTGATAACTCTTGGGAAAGGGTGGCCGGATCAGCAGGATCCAGAGATGAGGAAAGCTCTGGGGAAAAGCTGGAGGGAAGTTACTAACAGAAAGAAAAACAAATGACACCAAAAACAAGCCCCGCCTCTCCTGGGCCTCTCCCAGCCTTGCTATCCCCACCCCACCCCCACTTTCCTGCCCCCAAAGCAAACGTTTAGTGATATATATGTATATACCCTAAGCTAAGGGTGGCTGAGTTGATCTCAAGAGCTGATTCCAATCAGTTGGTAAGGTCTGGGTAGGGTCCTGAATGGAGAGGGATTCAGATGTCCTATCTAGGCCCACAGGAAGTCTAGGAGAGGATGTCAGAGTTGATGGCCCAGAATGTTAGTACTTGGAAATCCCTAGGGAGAGATGGAAACTATTGTTTGCAAAAAGAAGTCTCCGGGAAGAGGGTCCTGCTTAACCCTGAAAGACACTTATCAACAGTGAAGTTTTAATGCCTCGTGGCATTTTAATGGAGGCTAGGTCTGAAAAATACGGAATCTGTTGCCCCGCGTGGCCTCCGTTTCCATTCTCTGCCGGGTAGGCTTTGAAAGGTGCAGAAAAGGATCCGCCAACTTCTACAGCATCTAATGCTTGACCTCAGGCCCTGAGGCAAGAAAGCATGGAATTTTGCCTCTAGAAGTAGCCATGCAAATGCCTAGCTCCCGTCTCTTCTCCAAGACCTGAACCAAGGAAGTGAATAGCTTCCCAAAGTCTCCATATGCTTGCTTTCCTCATATCTTTGATCCGTGACTACTGGTTCCCTGATCCATTGAGGCCTGCGCCGAGTGTCCCCGTCCCTGCTGGACCAGACACAAGCCCTCTGGTCCCTTTACCAGGTAACTGTGCCCACTCCCCTGAGGCTCCCGCCCACTCCTCAGAGGCCTGATCCAAGTATTATGGTGATGTCAGCGGCTTCTGGCTCCCTGCCTACAGCCCACGCTTTCCTCCACAACAAAAATGCTTCAATTCTTCTACCCCCATTGCTTTCAAGTTGCCCGTCTGTCCCCTGCCAGCCACAAAGAGCTCTGTTCTCCTTTCCCTGTCTCCTCAGCACAGACTCAAGGCTGCCCCAGGGCAAAGACTGGGGTTGATGGGGGTAGGTGGGTGGGGAGAGAATTGTCCCTGACTCTCACAGACCCTTCTCCAGGCATGTTGAGGAAACCAAGACCCAGAGGGATTCCATCAAGGAGATACAGAGTCGGTGGTGGAGATGCGGGTGCGACCTTGCTTTCTGTAGCTCTTCCAAGTTGTCCCACCTGGCTGCACAGCCTGGGACGACGAAATTCGGATTATTACTTTATACCCTTTTTAAGAAGTCCCTCTCCTTGTCATGCTCCTCTCTGCTTCTTCTGTCTGGCTGTGGTCTCCTCACCTTTGTGTCTTCTCTCTCTTTCTCTCCCCCTCCCTCCCGGCATCCTGTCCTCCGGCCCCCCACCCCTTGCCACCTTATCCTCCCCTTCCTTCCTGGGTAAGGAACAGCCATCTCCCCACACAAACTTGGTACCCTCCTTAGACTGTAGGGGGGCAGGGCACTGAAGGGGCCAGAGAATCCTCCCTGACTTAACTCCTTAATTTCTCCACTCTCTGCTCTCAGACCCCCCTCCCCATCTAGAAAAATCTATTGACCCCCTTTAAAGGGGTGCTGTTTTATTTTCCTTGCGTTTCCCCTCCCCAGTGGAGTGAGAAGCAGTCATCTTAGATAAAGGTGAGGTGCTTTTCTGTTAACCAGAGTGTCCCCCGCTATTGAACTCTTTCTCTGGGAGTGCAGCCAAGGGGGGATGGGGAGGGAGGGAGAGGGGAAGTCACCTGGGAAGGGAGCACTCACTCTCTGAATGCTGATGTTATCTGCTGAGGCGGGTCAGTGTGTTCTGCCTCAAATGCTCACCAAGACACAGGAGTAGGAGTTGGGGTTTTGCAACCAGATACCTGTATAATGTGTAATAAATAAGGAACACAGGTGAGATGGCCTTTTATTATTTTTCTAATCACAGGTTTCACTTGTGAAATGGGGGCAAGATGAGTCGGGCATGTCTCTCTGCCGGGGTCGTCAACATGTTATCTTTGGTAGGCTCAGTTTAGATGCAGGTGGGCCACTGGGAGATGGTAGGTGATAATCAAATCTATAGTGCTGGTCTCATGGGAAGAATGCCACACAATGAGGAAAGAGTTGGGAATGTCTCTCCCAACGCCGCTTCAAATATCCTGTGTGATCCAAAGGAAGCCACTTGCTCACCAGCTCCAGAGACTGTCTCACATCTGGAACGAAGGACTTGAACCCAAACCTGATGATTTCAGATAATAATATCCCATGCCTTTCCAGGGCTCACTAGAGTGTGTTTCAAGACAATTTCGCACAGAAATATAATGTCTGTTTCTTATTGACAGTTGAAACTTCCAGAAAAACTGCCTGTCACTTGTATTTGTTTAACACGTTGGAGGTCTGGGTAAGCTTTAGTTTATAAAACGAGGTCAGCAACATTAAAATAGATAATCCTACTCTTTGAACAAAGGCCTCCAATCTGCTAAGTAGGAATACCTTCAGAGTGAAGGACAGCCTGAATTGGTCCTTACAGGCGTGCCAACCCAAAAGCACTTACTCCACCTGGACTGAACACATCCACCAAAACAGACCAGTCCAGGGCAGGAGAGATAGGTCAGCAGTTAAGAGCACTTGTCACCACGCCTGATGGCCTGAATTCAACACCTCAAACCAGTGTGATGGGAGGGTAGAACCAGCTCCTGCAAGCTGTCCTTCAACATTCATGCCCCCCTCTCTCATACACACACACACTAAATGGGAAAAAAAATGGATTCATCAGACAAATGATCTACCTCACATGGAAGTACTAGCACAAGGACTTTCCAGGCACCTCTGCCCCAATTGTCATAACCTCATGACTTCTTAAGGCTTACTGGTCAGATATTCTTTCAACAAGGATGGCTCAAATATAGCACACCTGCCCTTTTGTCCAATTCTATGCTACAGCAGACATCACTAATCAACTCTTGCTTTCCTACAAAAGCTTTATAAACACTGACCTATTTCTCAACATTCTGGACAGCCCTTAACAATCGATAAGCGAGCTCATGGAATGAAACCTGTCTTTCATCCCTGCATCTAAACATTTGAATCACATAAGTAACTCCTTTTGTTTAGATGTCTGACTCACCAAACAATCTTCTGATTAGAACATAGTTTCCCATGGATGTTACAGAAACCAGATGGACTTTCTGAAGACAGGATTGCCTAGTCCTCATGATAAGAGACATTCTTCACTATGCACAGGTCTTATAGCTTCGGTGATTGCAAATCATTCTGCATTTATATAACAGACTAAGTATACTGATAATTGTCTAAAGGCCAGTTTCTGAACCCTGGCAGAGCCACCAAGACAATGTCCCTAAGGAGAGAGCTCTCCAGATCATCAGCGGTCTCCAGATAAATTACTCACCTCCTCTGTGTAGCGTGACAGCACACACCTTTTGCTACTTCCAAGTCTCTAAAAATTAGAGTCCCACAGCGCTTTGCACAAGAACTTCTGTGACTTAAGAGGTATTTGCTACTTGCGCGAAAAGTAAAATTGGAAGAACAATGGGTCATTTGTCTGTTATTCCTGATGGTATTGTCCAGCAAGCTAAATGGAAAAAGAAACGAAGCTCAGAAGGTAGGAGCCAAGACGCAAGGTCTCTCCTTCAGCTCAGGTGGCTGTCAAACCTCTCCCGGGCTCCAAAGGCCACCTCAATGTAGAATTTCTTCTCCATTTCCTGGTTTCTGTGAGCAAGCTGATGGAGTAAGAACCATCCATTCTTCAGCCACATGATTCCCACTTGGCTTTATCTTTGTTTGTGGAGTAAGGTAGAGTCTTGCTTCACATTGAGGCCACTGCTGGCATGACCAGCCCCGCAAATGCACTCCAAAGCCTTGCTCCAAAGAGGCTTCGGTGAAAATGGCACACGGTAGCTTTCTTTCCCTGGGAAGTCTGACTCAGACCTGTGTGCCACCTAGAACAAGACTGTTTGTTTGTTTGTTTGTTTGTTTGTTTTCAGTGACAGTCAGCTCTAAAACAAGTGACCTTACCTTGAAAAGAGGCCTCAGTCCTCCCAAGGTGTCTGTCCTGGAAGGATGGAGCAACTCTAGCTGCCATGGGCTGAATCCACATGTCCAAGTTCTTAGCTGTGGTTGCCCCCAATGTAGCCGGGTTTGGAAAGAGAAGTGACAACATGAAATGGAAGTACCAGTGGGGCCCTGACCTCATATAATTGATATCCTTTGTAGAAGAGGAAATTTTTGTCCCTCACACTTCAGGAAGGCATGCACACAGGAAAGACTATCTGAGGGCACACTGAGAAGGTGGCCATCTGCAAGCCAAGGAGAAAGGCCTAGGGGAAACCAACACAGCTAACACATTGATGCTGGTTCTCCTGGCTACCAGAATGATGACAAAATCCATTTTTGTTGTTTATGCCATCTTAGCTGCGCCATTTTGTTCTTGCTGCTTTCCTGAAGAGTGTTTTACACTCTGCTGGGTGCTCAGAGTTAGCTTTAGCTTTTTGGGTTAACTGACCACAGACCAAGAACCCTATACCTGGGGCTTGGGGAGATGGCTCAATTGGGAGTCAAACCACTTGTTGCCCTAGCATGAGGAGCTGAGGCCCAGCACCCACATAAAAGCATGTGGGTCTCTAACTCTACCACAAGGAGGCTGGAGACAGTTGGGTCCCCAGGGCTTATTCATCACTTATTCTAGCCAAACCAGTGAGAGACCCTGTCTCCAAAAACTATGGTGGAAAATAACAGTGGAAGACACCCATTCCTACATCTTGCCTCCATACACACATGCTCACACACACACATACACACACACACAAGCACAGATGCTACATATGCTAACCAAAGCTATCGTACAAAGCTGTCACATCTTTTCACAAAGCCCGGCAGCAGCTCTAAGATCCTCAGAGTACAGGCTAACACCGCCTTCGCGGTCTTCTCCTCACTGACTTCCACCTCACCCTCATGCTCACTCAGCTCCAGCTCTACTGACAGGCTTCTTCACCCTCAAGCAAGACCCAACGAGCTCCACGCCTGCTGTTTCCTTTCTGTCGAACGTTCTTCTCCCAGAATCTACTTGGCCAACTCCGCATCCTCCTTCCTCCTTTGCTGACACACCACCACCTCAGCGTGGTCCATTATGAATACCCATGGCCATTCTTCATGTATTGGCTGGCTTACTATCACTTCGAGAAAGTAGTCAAGAAAAGAACTTAAAAGTAAGAAAGGCTTATCTTAGCTTCTCATTCTAGGGCATTCAGTTTGGGGGTGCTGGGCCCAGCACTCTGTCGGTACTGAGGCAGAGCGTCACGGCAGAAGGCTCTAGTAGAGCTGATCGCCTCACCTCATGGTTGGGGGAAGAGGAGTCCAGGAAAAGGTACACCCCCAAAATCACAGCCTCCACTGACCATTTTCCTGTTGTTCAGCTAGACCCTGCCTCTTAATCTTCCATTCGGCTGTGAACTCATTCACACATCAATCCCTTAATGAAGTCAGCAGCCATATCATTCCGTCTCAACAGCACTGCTCACTGGGCCAAGCCTTCAACACTCAAGCCTTTTGGGAGACACGTCCATATTAAAACCGTAACACAACGTAACCCTCACCCTTCAGGACACGACTCCGCTCACCAGTCTTGTTTGCTTTCTGTCCACAGTTCTTGCCATCCTTTAACATTTTAGATATTATTCATTGTATGTATATATTATTCATTTTAGTGCTTCTCCCACCTCCATAGAACATGCAAGCCCCAGAAAATGAAAAAAAACCCAAAACCTCACTTGTTCTCTTCACTGATACACTTCTCCCCAAGTATGTATAACAATGCTTATTACAGGATAGGTACTCAATAAATATTTGTTAGTGAATGGTGTTTTGTATGAACCGTATTTTTATATTCTCCATGACTAGGTTAAAATGACCAAGCTCGAGTTTTCCTGGAAGCCGTTAAAGGCCCCATGAAATTTCTCAAGGGTTTAACTTTATCCTGCGTTGAAATAATGGATGAGACGGTTAACTTCTAGGTCTGTCAGCCTGAAAATGGCCACACCAAGATTCATCCAGATAACTTTTTTAAAGGCCCCTAGTGGACGGAGAGTGCAAATGCACAAATGTGTCTTTGTTATCTGCTATCCCTCCCACCCACCCTCATCTGACGTGTCACCGCAGTTTAGTCCCAGCAGGGGAAAGTGTAGCCAGATATGCCACCATTAATATGTAGATATTATCTATACATACATGTATATATGTATGAATTCGCTACGTTCTGCAAAGAATGAGCACTGTGAGTGACCTTAGCCATCAAAGAGAAAACCAGAGCTTTTAGAGAATTTTGGGATCTTGCAAGATAGGATGAACCAATAGTTTTAATACTTAAGACAAGACATTGTTTAACATCAGCTAGTTGGACACAGTCTTCTGGCTGTGAGGAAGAAAAAAAGTTCTAATTTTCCTGGCTGTTCTAATTCTACTGCTGAATTTATCTTGTGGCTTCTGACTCTCAAGCGAAGGCAGAGCCTCCGGGCCGTTTGTTTTCCCCTAGGGAAGACTCGATTGAGTACAGCCATTCTGCCTTTCCCTCTGGGGACTGTGGAGACCACTCTCTCATGACAGTGTAAGCCATCTCTCACAGGTGTCAGCCATTCCTCTCCACCCCTCACCTGGAATCCCAGCGTCTTCTAGTGGGCAACTCTAGACACCCAGAGTGAAGCTGTGGAAGAACCGGGAATGGGGGATGAGTCACCCGAAAGCAAGTCCCCTCAGAGGTGTTTTACCACAGCGAGCTTATTCTTGCCTGTGGTCAGAGATGCTCACACACTCTCTATGCCATCCGTCACTCATCCTCACAGTATGCATTATGCAAGCTTTGGCAAACAGGACGTGCTTCCTTCCTCTCCGGTCTCTTCCTCCTCCTGCAGGAGTCTATGTTCTAATCAGGGGCATACATAAACTGAGACTCTGACTTCTGCCCTCCCCCAAGAAATTAGAAATGACAACGGGGGACAAATGTCAGCAAGAAAGAGGTGCACAGTGCCTGAAAAGCACGGGAGGAGGGCAAAGATTCTGCTCAAGGAAGGAGCATCTGAAGTGTTTCCCAGAGGAGCTCCTTGTGAATTTTGTTGGAAGTTAAAAGCAAAGTTTGCCAAGGAGAAAAGAAAAGACTCTTGGGGGGGGGGGGTGCTGAGAAGATGATGAGTCAGTGAATAAAGCATTTGCACACATGCTGTGGCACATGTATGCATGCAGGAGCACACACACACACACACACACACACACACGCACGCACGCACGCACGCATGCACACACGCATAGTCCCTGGATTTAACTAGCTTATGTAGAGACCGCTCTGAAGGAGTTTTACAGAGGACGTGTCGTAGCAATAGTTAAGGAGGGGCAGAGTCAGCCAGAAAGATTAGTTGACTTTGGGAAAAACCCGAGAAGGAAAAGCACTAGAGTGATTTCTTTCACACATGCGGACAGGTGGAGCCAAGCAGAATGGTAAAGCAATTGGGAGAAGCCAGCCATATTGAGAAGGATTCTCCGTACTGTAGGGGAGCAGCTGGCTGCTCCTCCCCCTGGTTTGTATTCTTTACAGGGCAGACCTCCTGGAGTCAGTGGCTTCAAGATGAGGTCCAGTACCTGACACCATTTGCAGAGCTTTGGAAAGTGTCAGGAAAGGGCTTGAGTTATTCGGGAACAGTTCAAGATGGATAACTCTCTCATCAGTCCAGTTCTTAGGAGAACTGAAGAGTCTGGGAAACAGAAGTGAAGTCCTTGGTCACTCTCATCAAAGTGTTCTTTTTACTCTGATGAAGCAGGGTTCCAGAGACTTGAATGAGGTCCCACAAAGTGACCAAAGCTCAGGCTGGAATAGTTTTATTGAGCTCTGGGGCATGGCCCCTTACCTCAGCAAACACCCTGCTTCCTGTCTTACCACTTCTGCGTTTTCATGGAGAAAAAGCAGGTGGGGTTAGAATTAAAGCGCCCATAAACAAAGGGGACCTTCAGGATGCCAGGCGAAAACTCTGCCAGGCCAGATGTTCCTTAGGAACTATCTCAGCCAGACACCTTCCTCGAGACCAAAGGCCGAGGTCCCGTGTAGCTCTAGCTGGGCCGTCTGCTGCTCCTGTTGAGCTGTGGTACATGTTGGCTTCTCCTTATGGGCTTTGCTGGCTGAAAAACCTCTCATAATCAACCCCGGGTGGGCTGACTCCAGCTGCTGCAGCCCCACTTACTTCCTCTAACCACACCGGAAGCACACCACCCTCCTGTCCTCCAGACGGTTGCACTTTTACCCCAGTCAAATTTCACCTCTGCAAGATTTCCTGCAGAGCCTCCCAAGAGTCAGCCTTTCCCCTTCTGTGGCTCGTTACTCAGTCTTTGGTTCAGTGGTTCTTCCTCAAATACTTACAAACATTTCCACATGATCTGGGCACTCAGAGTCATAGGCCTCTCTTTCCTCTCCATCAAAGAGGGTTCTCTGTGTCTTTCCAGCTCTGCTGTGGCATCACTGACCAAACAGTTGGGGAAATTCAAGATGTACAGCCATGATGTTTTTGTGTCCGTCATGAACCGACTACTGCAATCAAACAGCTTAGCGTACCTATCACCTCATGTAGCCGCCCTATTCGTGCGCAGTGAGAATGCTTCAGGCTGGCTCTGGTGTGTATAATGCAATATTTTCATCATCGCATGGCGAGCAGTAGACGTCCTGAAATTTTCCAGGGTCATTTACACTTTGAAAGCAGTTCACAAATGAGGGCCGGGCAGGAGCCAGAGACCAGAGACACTTGATTCAAACTCAGTGGCAGTTAGGGTCCAGGTAAAAAGCAAACGGCATATTTATCTAAGGAGGCCATCAGTCTTTGAAGGCAGGGCATGGGCCAGGCTGAGCACAGCCAGCACCACCTTGTGAAGGATCCCGGAACCAGCAATAGCTTGAAATCTCCTCATGTCTAGGTCTGAACAGTCCTAGAGGGCAAGTGGTCACTAGGACTGGAAAGGACACTGGCAAGGCTGAAGATGCAGCCCTGGGCTGGAGAGACAGCTCAGCTAGTAACACATTTATGTAGCAAGCATGAGGATTTGGGTTCGATTCCCAGAACTCATGTTAATTTTTTGTTAAGTTCTGCAAGTTGGCCCATGTTTGTATGCCCAGTGCTGGGAGTAGAAACGGGCTGATTTCTTGAGGTCACTGGTCAGGTTATCTAGCCTTCTTTTTGAGTTCCAGGCCTGTGAGACACCCCGTCTCACCAAAATAGGGTGAATGGTGCCAGGCGCAATGGTGCACACCAGTAATCCCAACACTAAGGGAGGCAGAGGCAAGTGGATCTCTGTGAATTTGAGGACAGCCTGCTCTACAAAGCAAGCCCAAGAAAGCCAAGGCTATACAGAGAAAACCTGTCTTGTAAAAAAAATTGTCTGTCCTGTGGCCTGTACCACACACAAACATTTGTACATACACACGTATTAATTCATAACTGCACACATCACATTCATAATCACAGAAATTCACTCCTATACATAACACATGTGTATTAATTAATAACTACACACATGTGTATTCATGATTACATAATGCACAGAGAGAGAGAGAAAGAGACAGAGAGAGACAGAGAGAGACAGAGAGAGAAAGAGAATGAAATCTGTCACCTTGAAGCCCAGTAGGGAGGTTTTCAGAATAAACACCACAGTCTGCCGTCCCCATACCCTGCACCCTCCAACTCATTGGCTTTGCCTCCCGCCCAGAGGGGAGAGAAACTGATGTTTGAAGTCCATGGAGCAGGAGAGAAAAAGACCAACCTTGATGGGTAGACCAAGAGTATTCCACAGATTATTCCTGGCTCAATAACTCCCCACAAGCCTCTTGATGCTCTGATTCTCAGGTTTCTATTAGTAAAAAGAGAGAATTGAGAACCACATGGTCCCCAGGCTGCCTTCCTGTCTATCACTTTTAGACTCTGGATAACATGTACATGCAGAACCTGTACACTTCTAGGGCAGATACTCTCCAGGAAGGGGAATGTGACTGCTCCTATTAACTTAAATCTGAAATCATCTTGAACCACAATGTGTGGGATCAGAAAGCCATGATTTGGTAGCATCAGTTAGCTCTTAACACGGTTTCAAAGAAAACAGGTTTACATGGTTTGATTATTCATTATTTCTTCTGTAGCCATGTTTATATAGCACCCTGAAGTATGTCCTGAAGATCCATTACCTTATTTTTTTTTTCTTTTTGGCTTTTTGAGACAGGGTTTCTCTGTGTAGCCTTGGCTGTCATGGACTCACCTTGTAGGCCAGGCTGGCCTTGAACTCATCTGTCTACCTCTGCCTCCCTGAATGCTGGGACTATAGGCATGTGCCACCACGCCTGGCTTATTCCATTATCTTTTATAGTGAGAGCCCTTCCAGTTTTTTGGTCTCTAACTTAAATCACTCTGATCTTTGTGGGGCTTTGAATTATTTGTAATCTGAAAAAAAAAAAACAACATGATCTACTCTCCCAAAGACATTCTATGGCACCATGAGTGTCAGTAAGGAACACTTTTCAGATTCAAGGCAGATGCAGGTGATGGTACACTAAGAGATGTCCCAAGAAGCCTTGGTGTCCCCCAGACAATGGTCCTTCATGGAAGACTGGTTCCGGAGGGAGTGACAGGTTGTCAGAAGCATTAGGTGCCGTGTCCCCCCAGAGCTGTGCAAGTTAAAGGCACGGCTCCCATTCTGCTCTGCTGTTGAGTGCAGGCTGAGCATTTAGGAAGTGGAATTTACTGGGAGGAAGTGAGGAGTTATGTCATCTAGAAATTGTGTCAAAATGGGTTGTAGAACTCTGGCCCCCCCCCCCTGGCGTCTCTCTCATTCTGTCTCATTCTCTTTGTCTCTCTTTAACCTCTGTCTTGTTCTCTCTCATCCTCTCTCTGCCTCTTTCTGTCTCTATCTCTCTGTATCTCTCTTTTCTGTGTGTGTGTATGTGCTTTGGGGTACACATATGTCCATGTACAAATAAAAAACTCGAGTGCCACCCACCTTGTTGGGACTAGGCTCTCTCCTTTTGCCTGGAGCTGTCTGAGTAGGCTAGATGGCCTGGCCAGTGAGCTCTAGGAATTCCCCTGTCTCTTTCTCCCCAAGCACTGGGAGATTATGAGTACAAATCACAAAGCCCCTCCTCTACAACAACAGATCATCTGGAGGTATCTCCATCCCTGACCTCAAGCTGTACTACAGAGCAATAGTAATAAAAACTGCATGGTATTGGCATAGAAACAGAACAGTGGATCAATGGAACCGAATAGAAGACCCAGAAA
>CM053756.1:41703107-41763187 GCA_028658305.1 Pachyuromys duprasi | reverse complement strand
CTGGCTAGATCCCAGGGGAGGACATTGCAGCCAGCCCTGAGGAGACAGGATGAACTGGGGTTGGATGGAAGGGGAGGAGGTCCTCCCCTGTTGGTGGACTTGGAGGGGGCTGGGAGGAGATGAGGGAGGGTTGGGGAGGGTGGAAGTGAATGAGGGAGGGGACTAAGCCTGGGATGCAAAGTACCTAACCTGTGATTGATAACAAAAAAATAAATAAATAAAAAATTTAAAAAAAAACAAAAAACAAACAAACAAACAAAAAATAACATTAAAAAAAATCACAAAGCCCCAGTTTTTGCATGGGTTCTTAAGATAATACTGAATGAGCCATCTTTCCAGCTCTCTCTGTCATTTTCACTGCTCAGCCAGCATGAGGAGGACATGTTCCTCTGCTCTACGCACTGCCTAGACAAGACTCTAAAGCAACAGTGACAACTGGTCATGTACTGAAACCTCTAAAATTATGGGCCTAAATAAACCTTTTTTTTTCCTTTATAAGTTGTTTGTCTTACGTATTTGTAACCAAAGCAAAATACTGACCAACAAAAGCTTACTTCCTTCTTCCCATCATTCGGTAAAGAGAATGTTCTGGGCACAGGGGAACAGCCAAAAGAAAGACAAGTTCCTTGTTTAAAGTAGAGGAATGTGTGATCACAACACATTTTATAGTTATTCTACCATATCCATGTCCACTGACTCAAAAAGAATCGGACCAAAAATACTCAGAATTAGTATTACCTTGTCATTATTTCCTAAACGTTACTGTTCTTATACGAGTAAGAACTCTTTACATGATGATATGAATCATCAGTGGTCTGAAGATGTCTAGATATAAAAGAGGTGTAAGCATTTATATGAGTGTCTAAGGATCATTGTATCTGCTGCGGATCCTGGAACCAATCCTTTTGCAAGGGACAACTGTTCACATAAAATATAATAAATAATGTATAAAGACTATTTGTGTGATAATAATCTTAAGTTCAATGAAGAGCTCAAGTTATTGCAATGAAGACAGTTATTGCAATGAAGAGCTCAAGGTGTGTCTGTTTGATTAAAACAATAAAAAGCAAACAAGCAAACAAACAAAAAACAGGGTCTCACTGTATCCCTCTCAGACGGTGATCATCAGCTTTGTGAGCACTAGGATATTTATATATATTCCAGGGCACATGGCTGAAAAGGTTGATGCTACAATTTTTTTTAATATTGATTCATTTATTTTATATTATGAGTGTTTTCCTCATATGTAGGTATGTGTACCACTTTTGTGCCCTGGGGGTCCAGAAGCGGACATCAGATTCCCTGGACTCAGAGTTACAGGTATGCTGGTGACAGAACCCAGGTCCTCCGCAAGAGCAGCAAGAGCTTCTAACTGCAAGGCTAGTCTCCAGCCCTGAATGACATTTGCTTTTGATAGGATACTTTAATTCTAAACATGGTCTTTTTTTACATAAATAAAGAAATGTCCCCAAACTCGCAATATCTTAGGAGATAATGACAAGAAGGACCAAATCAGTGATGTTTATTTTAAAGAAAAGCCAGGTGTGGCAGTATACTATTTTGACCTCTATACTTGGGAGGCAGAGGCAGGCAGAATTTTGCGAATTTGAGGTCAACCTACTCTACATAGGGAGTTCTAGACCAGCCAGGGGGCACATAGTGAGACCCTCTCTCAAAAAATCAAAACAATAACAAATAAATAGAATCCAGGGAGGAAAAGGCCAGGGATAGTCATGTGATAGTGTTTACCCAATATATATGAGCAAAATCTTGGGCTACGCCCATATCACCACATAATCTAGGCAGAATGATGCTTGCCTATAATCTCGGCACCCGAGAGATAAAGATAGGGAGAAGAAAACCAAAATTTTAAGTCATTTAGGGATATACAGTGAGTTTGAGGCCATTCTGGAATACATGAGACCATGTCTTTAAAAAAAATCTATGAAGCAAACTGTAGAAAATGTTGTAAGCTCAGTGTGTGCTGTTGGAACTGTGGGCACTCAAGAACAAGGAACAGGGGCAGAGAACTAAGGAGAGAAAGACAATATTAGGAGATTGAAGGAGAAAGAATGGAAGACGTTGACGTCCTCTGAGCATCAGGGAGGGCGTTTGACTAAGTCTAAGCCTGAAACACTCCACACAAAGACTTTTCAGTCAGGGGTTGACTGTCCTGGTCCGTGAAGCACATCTCATGGTACTCATAAAGTAGCAAGTCTACCTGAGGTGGCCTTCCTCAAAAGCTGCCCCCATTGTTAACACATAACTGTGTTTAATCTGTATGGAGTGCCCTGTGCAAGGGTGAATCCCTGATGAGGAATGATTGCCACGGTGGCTCCTTCAGCTCTTGCGTGTAGTGCAGAAAGGTCCAAAGAGTGCTTCACATTAATTTTTTTTTAATTTTATTTTATTTATATTGGTGTTGTGCCTGCAGGCACATCTGTGAGGAATGTCAGGTACCCTGGAACTGGAGTTACAGGTGGTTGCGAGCTGCCATGTCAGTGCTGGGAATTAACTCCCCCTCCTCTGGAAGAGCAGCCAGTGCTCTTAATTGCTGAGCCATCTCTCCAGCCCCTCTTAAAAAGTGTTAAGCCATTTTATTCTAGCTTCAAAATGATCCATGAGTTCGGAAGCCAGCCAGAACGGCAGAAGATATTTAATGAGGTTTACAAGAAAAATCTTCAAATTAAGTGTCGGTCCACGAGTAGAATTCTGTTTCTTATTTCGATGCTTACTGAGATAAGTGAGGCCAACTCTGCTCCTTTTACAACTTCAACTTGGAAACAGCCACTGTTGTTCAGGTCTGGAGTTTCCATGATTTCGGTGATGAAATAGTTCAGAGAAGAGGCAGTCATTCTATATAACACCACAGAACCCAATCCTGGCTTCAGATCTTTGCAGGAGCTGGGTTCCATGGCCTTTGAACTTAAATTTCCATTAGCACAAAGCAAAGAAACAGTGAAAATGAGAACAATATTTTTTTTCTGAAACCTCCTGTAGGACGGCAAAATATTTAGTATGCATTGGCCAAAACCGATACAAAGGTGTTCACTAACCACACTTCTCAAAAGGCACCCTCTGTATTAGTAAGCTATTTTAATGAAATTCCTAGCTAACATAAAAGGCTCTTGAACTTGATGTCCTGCCAGTTGTGACAAGTGACCAATTCGATGACTATCCTTTCTCTGCTCCGAGGTTGGCAAACGATTAATATCTCAGCTGACATATGAAGAAGTTCTGCTGGCTCATCCTTTCTTTCTTGCTTGCTTGCTTGCTTGCTTGCTTTCTTCCTTTTGTCCTTTCTTTCTTTTTAGAAAATGATGACTAATTGCATCAAAGCATTGATGAGGACCAGCTCTAACACTTTGTTCATATCCATCCTGTGAGTGGCACATCTGGAGATTTTCCACTGTTTGAAAGCTGCTGCTTTTCTTATAGTCACATCTGCTTATAAAACAAAGGAGTGTTTCAAATACCTCAGGCACTTAAAAACCAAAACCAAAACCTACCAACCAACCAATCAAACAAAATGGATGCTTCTAATTGGAGTTAATTCTAGTCTTAAGCAAAGTGCTTCCACAATTTTAAATGATGTCCTTACTAGCTGAAGTTTTTTTTTTAAAAAAAATATTTTTCTAACTGTACAAAAGTTAAAAAACAATTTTCACTTTCATTTCAAACTATGAAAACTGAAAGAATGTCATAGCCATATCCACTCTTATTGAGATCTGTATCTTCATAGTTATTCTTTACATGAGTCAAAATAGAACCCGCCACCAATAGTGGATTCAGTTGAAAAGTTATGAATAAGAGCAAGCAAGAGATGTGGTCAGTAAAGTTCTTGCTGAACAAACATCTCACCTTAGTTCAAAGCATTTTAAAAAGTTGGGGCCAGGCCTGGTGGCGCATGACTTTAACCCCAACGCTCAGGAGACGGAAACAGAGGTATCTCTGTGAGTTTAAGGCCAACTTGTTCTACATAGTGAGTCAAAGGACAGCTGGAACTACATAGAGAGGACCCTGTAGAAAACAAACAAATAAACAAAAAAAACCACAACAACAAACGAAAAAGCTGGGCCCTGGGATTGGAGATACAATAAAACAGTTTAGAGCACTGGCTGCTTGGGTTCCATTTCCAGCACCCACATGGCAGCTCACAACCATCTGTAAGTCTAGTTCGAGGGGCTCTGATGCCCTTTCCTGGCCCCTGCACTGACCAGGATCACATGTAGTTTACATATATGCACGTAGCAGAACACTGGTACACATAAAGTAAGTAAATATTTTTAAGCTTTTAAAGCTGAGTGTTACAGTCATGTATGCCTGTAGGGTTACCACTGGGGAGGAAGAACCTGGGTCTCGGTAGGTGGCCAGTCTAGCCAACATGGGAAGCTCCTGGTTTAGTGAGAGACCCTGTCTCAAAACATAAGGTGGGGCTGGCAAGATGGCTCAGCAGGTAAAGATGCTTGTCACCAGGCCTGAGGGCCTCAGCTCCATCTGCAAGACACACATGATGGAAGGCAAGAAACCCCCAAAATGGTCCTCGGACCCCAGCTTGTGGCACAGGTACACTCATACACATCCACATACAAACAAATAGATAAACATAATAAACAACTTCAATTACAAAAAATAACATGGGAAATGATTGAGGGAGATACCAGCTGTTGACCTCTGACCTCTAACATGCACACCTTCACATGTTCTTGCATACCTGCACACACACACACACACACACACACACACACACACACACAGAACAGCTAACCTCTTTCAAAGTTGCTGTTCTTTTACTTTTGTACAATGCTCTCTTTTAGTAAATAAGCATGTCCTTAAGACCTAGTTAAACTGGAACTGACTAGCCCAGTGAGCAAGGGGAATGTATTTCCAAATTAAAACTAAACAAAATTGGGTAAACTGAAGTGGTTTTATCCCGTGCATGTCAGGATTGCAGTCTTCCTTTAACAGGGTAAAGTCACCCTGCTCTGAGATCACAGGCAAATGTCAGCAGGTGCACTAATAGAAACCCTGAAATACCTCTGTTTCACTTACCAGCACCTTTGAACTCTCTGTAGGTATTCAAATTTAGTACTCAAAGTCTCAATAATGGATATTTGAGAAAACATACTTGAACCCACTGGGTTTTGTTCAGAAAAAAAAAAACCAACTATTTGCTGTCAGCATAGTTACTAATAAATACTAAAGGCAGACTACACACACACACACACACACACACACACACACATATATATATACATACATACATACATGTGTATGTGTGTAACTTTTGAAATGGATTGCGTCATTGGGCAGAAGTCCTCTGAGGCTTATAATCACACAGCAGTTACTAATTAATTTTAGAGAATTAAGGAAGGTTCAGCAGATAAGCATAAGGAGTTTGCTCAGACGCTGCTCCCTCTTGCTAACTCTAGCTAGAGCATGGGGTTGTCAGTTGATGAGTCAATGCCAAGGCATTTTTATAAGATCCATATTTTAGATTAGGCTTCTTTGCGAGTGCAGTTCTATTGATTTTTATCACAAATTCTTTTTTTTCCCAATTTGTATTGCAGTAGTTGTTTTGAAACAGGATCTCATGTAGCCCTGAGTGGCTTTGAACCCACGAGGTAGCTAAAGATGACTTGACCGCCTGATCCTCCTACCTCTACCTTCCACTTCATTTTATTCTTTTATATACAGAAAAAAAGACTCATAGGTAGGTACAGTAAGATATAATGTCTGTCATTTTAAATTGTTTGAGTGTAAGTAGTTTCTTGGTTTCTAGTTTGGGTTCAGAGTTGGCCAAAGGGAAAGCCTGGGCAGTTGTAGGAGAAGAGACACCAGAAAGTAGAGTCAAAACCCGCTCCAGCTTCTCAGTCTTCAACACCCAGTCAGTTGAGGGCCACATGCAGCCCAACACAAAACCAGAAACTTCCTTAAATCACGTTGTCCTGTGTGTTGTTAACTTCAGATCTGATCATCAACGATTAAAAATTAAACACTTCAGACACCAGCTGCCTCTGCTCCTGCTGCCGTGCCTGCTCCCGCCAGGATGGAAGACGTCACCTTGAACTCTGAGCTAAATAAACCCTTCCTTCAGTTGCTTTTGTCAGGATATTTTTGTTACTGCAGTGTATCAAGTAACTGACAGAACCTACCATGTTTGATCTTGGAGGACCTTAGCCCAGTGACAAGAATCTCAACCTTGGGGATTTTAATGGAGGGCCTGACTGAAGTTCTGGTTTATAGCTCGAGAAAGTCTTTTATTTCATTGAAAGTTCTTTCAAGGTACTGGAATGAGGGATCAAACCTTCTCTTTGCCTAACAGACTTACTATAAAATAGGGGAAACAGAAACTTCTTTAGGCCTTCCTTTCTCATCTTTGCCTCTTCCATTACCAAAGAAGTACATACCCCATGTCCACCTTGGATCCACTTTGGTTGAACCCAGAAGAACTACTAACAACCTTCCTATTCTCCTCCCTCCCCAACATTCCCACATACAGCAAAATTTAAAGCCTCAAGTGTTGATTCAACCCATCATTTTTCTCTTGCGCTTGGCCCTGGGCACAGGGCAGAGCTTACAAGTTGTACCTACAAGCTGGCTCCCACTTGTGATTGGCAGGATCTAGACCTCATGAGAGCAAGCAGAAGTTACCAAGGAGACAAAAGGTTGTCAGAAGCACTTATAAGATAGAATTCCAATTACCAAACCAAGGACCAGATTTTCATCTCTGTGCTTTCGCTTGCCTTTGCATTTCCCAGTGCTGTCTGGTATCTCACAGGTATTTGGGTAAGGATCTGTCCAACCAAGGACCGAATCGGCAGACTCCCTGCTCATATCTCACCTTCTTATAGTTTCACTGTCTCAACATGCTCTTGATCTTTGGTTCTTGGTCTTTCCCTACTCTATCTTAGGCATCTTCCACTTAGGCTTCCGGGATGACTCAAGACTGACCTCCTGACATTTCGAAGCTGACATTTACTTTTCCTTCGAAGTCATGATTCATGACTACCTCTGCTTTCAGATTTGTTTATGCTGTGTTTCTCTGGGCAAATGGAAATTGCTTGAAGAGACAAGCCTCTTGACTTCTAGCTCTGATGCTGGACCAGTCGTGTAAGCTCTCTGTATGAAAAGGGACTGGATGTCCCAAGTTTGGATCATGAGTGTGGTATCTCTTCTTTACCATTAAGGAATGTTAACAGTCCTGGGGAACCTTGTAGAAGGGAAAACCCTTTCAATCATTTAGAAATATACCATTTCTCAAGTCCTTTTGAATAAGGAGCTTCACCTTTGCCCTGGCCCCCAACACAACTGTCTGTTTATAGCAGGAAAAAATAGGAAAACAGGCAATTGAGATATTTTTATGAATTGCTAGAAACTGGAGCCTGTCTCAGAATGCACATTCTCAGATTAAACACATTTGTGCTAAGGGGCAGGACAAGGCTGCCTCATCAACAAGTCAATGATATAAAATTAATAGAATGATGGATGGTTCTGGGTTGTTCTCTAAAAGTAGACCACTAGCACCCCGTTTGACAACTTGCCTGTCACTTATAAACAATAAGAGTAAGTGCAGTCAGAGCCTCCTCCTTCCTTGTTCAAGAGGCTCCCAATTAGTTTGGGGGAGGGGAGAGGAACTAGCTGGGGTTTTTTTATCTTTGAATGACAACAACTGGTTGTGTTCCTTCTTGGGCATTCACCACTTGGTTCATGAATAGTGGCACCACCTTTAAAGAGAGGGTTGATCTTTTGATGTACAAGTTCACAGACTCCACCATGGGCAAGGTCTGCTCTCCTTGCCACCGCTCCCCCACCCTGCATTTGTCTGCCTTTTCCAAGAGCTCAAAAAGCCCAGCTAGAAGAGCAAGGGCATTGACCCACCCAAAGAGATAAAGGAAAATGCCGCCCTCCCCACCTTGATGGTAACGAACTGTGAGGGGGATAGACTAAATTCTCCATAAATGAAAGCAAACTCTTAGAGAAGCAGAAAAATCTAAAGCTGTTCTTCAAGACGTGTGCAGTTTCCACATGGTCAGGGGGCTGTCGGGCTGCCATGGAGATGAGATTTAAGTATAGAACTCGCCGGGCTTCAGCCTATGTGAATCTCCTCCTGCCGGCCCCACCTTGCAGTTTGGTGTAAGAAAGAAAGCAAGGAAGCTGTAAACTAAATGCAATCTGTGATGCAAGCACTCAAAGAACACGGGGACATTTTTAGAGTCATTTAAAGGAACTTTTTTTTATTTTAGAATCTATCCATGTTGAGTAATTCTGCAATGAATCAGCCCCGAGAAGGCTGCTAGGAAGACCCAAGCCTGCCAGCCTCCATTGCACAGGTGGGAGGGGAAGCACATGGACTGAGTCCACTAAACGGAAAGGTGCCCCAGGCTCCTCAGCAGGAAACCCTTCCTTCTAGGGCCCAGCTGTTCACTCAGCTCTTTGAGAAGCAAGCCGCACCCAAAAGTAAGTCAGCTAAGGCGTCTTCTAATCTTCCGTTTTCGGACCACTCTATAGAATTCAGAGTGTCTCCAGAAGAACCTAGCTGAGAAGGGACTATGCAGGGTGGACCTAGCCATCCTATGCTTTCCTGTCCCCTGTGGCACCCCTCCTTCTGCTGAATACCAACTGGACTCCTTATTGTTCAAGCATTATTGCCATGGGTTCAACTCAGCATGCCCTCCCCACATTGGGATACTCTTTCTTGGATTTGTCCATGGCCTTTTTCTTTCTCTCTGAGAGGCTGCTCTTGGCTCCCTGTTTCAACAGCAACTTCCTCACCTGACAATCTCGCCTTCTCCATCTTGGCTTCCTCTCTGTGACACTGCTGTCCACCATTAGCTTTTGCTCATCTGTTTCTACTTACGATCTTCATCCGCCTCTTGTATGTTGGTCCAAGGTGGAAGGGATTTTATATTTCTTATTTTCTGCTATAATGTCAATAGTAAACTATGTCTAGAACAGTTTACCATAGCCTGGGTAAGCATGTAATAGGTCTTCTTTGAGGGATGGGGAGGGAGGCTTGAATGGATGAGTGGGATGGGATAGATGGATGGGATGGGGTGGATAAGTGAATGAAAGATGGCTAGCCTAGCTACCCACCATCTGCCAGAGATCAGGACCTGCGACAAGAGGCTCTGATCTGATCTGGTCTTAGTGAATATTCTAGGGAGTGAATCAGAAGTCAGAGAGTTCTGATCACAGACTTGGCAAGCACTGAAATTCAAGTGCAAAGAACACTCATTTCCCAATCCTCCGTAATGACAGTGTGTTTAAAGCACTCTCCACAGCCCTTCTTCTTAAGGTCTGTTGCCCTCCTTTCAAAACCAGAATAGAACATCACTATCTACCATTACTGTAACACTCCTGTTACAGTAACCTCAAGATACACTTAGGGGTCAACATTCCTACAGGGAGTGAGGGATACATGTTTCCAGTTTGTTTGTTTGTTTAATTCTTCAAATGCCTCCTTTAAGACATGGTTATGGCACATCCACCCACCTCTGACCCTCACACGAGGTTCTTCTTGTAATTCTCTGCCAAACTTGTTGTCAGACCCTGATTTAGTCCCCGCATCTCACATCGTTTCTCTCTTCTGTCCTGATGGCCACAGCCTCGATCAGGTCTTCATTTGCTCTCACTCAGCCCTTGCAATAGTCACCCAACCAGTTTCCTATCTCCAGTTTCTTCCTCCTCCAACCCATGAGCTGAACTGAACACCTGCCACAGCGATGTCCCCCAAAGAAAATATAGATCACTCTCACTAATCTCATTGGAATGCCAATAGCTTCTTCTTATTGGTCATTTAGTCTTCCTTCCAGGCCTGTCATCCACTGGCTCCCTAAAGCACACCATATCACAGCTATGTCTACCACATGCACCTAAACCATGCTTGTCTCGAAAATGAAGCATGTGTTTTCTGCTCTTTACATCCTGGCCTTCTTCACCACTTTGTCTTTCCAGACTAACTATGCCCCAACCCCCACACGAGACTACTGAAATCTCACAAAGGGTCCTCCAGTCTAGTATGCTGACTGAGCCATTCATTGATTAGGCATTCAACTGGGACAGCTCAACACTCCCATTTCCTGTGTGCCCCATATCAGAAATGACCCTTTCACTATGTCTCTCTTGTGTTTATCTTCTGTTCCCTTGACTGGAGTAAATGTTCTCACATCCATGGTCCTCAAGGAAAGAGACATCGTGCCTCTGTTTTATCCCCAGAGGCTTTCATATCACAGCTTTTCATAACAGATACCTACCTCCCTTCAAGGGTGTTGATAACAATACAGCACCCTGGTCCTCTGAAGGTCTCTGTGCTGATTGCAGCTGGTGAGCCATCACACAGTACCCCCGCCCCTTCCCTCCTCATGGTCAGAAGGCCTCACTCCAGAAGAGGACCACTTGTTACTCAGAGTTGAGTGAGCTAAAGTAACCCTAGCCAGAATGGAAAACACATGTTGCACAACTTCCTTCACAATGAATTTTAAAGAGGAAATCATTGGGGTGAGAAGAACAGACTTGATTTACCAGTTAAGGCTGTTGTCCTGGGCACATACACATTCTTTATCTTCCCGATGCCCTGTGGCACACACCTGGATAACTTAGGAGTCTCATATTGTGGGCAGGCAATTTGTAAAACATGGGATGGAGAGACTGAGGACAGGAGGGGAGGGGGTAGGGAGGAAGGAAGGCAGAGATTCAGTTTCATCTTACATGGACACTGGGGAAGGATGCAAACAGAGACAGCTGCAGTGTGCGGCTGTGGCACTTGTGAGAGGCATCATTCTTGCTGCTGTCACTGAGATCTCATGGCAGTTCTGAACACACCTGCTTTTCATCAGTACAGATGTCCACACCCGTCCATGGCCCATTCCTCTGCTCTTAGAGCAGTGGTTGTCAAGCCTTCCTGATGCTGTGACCCTTTCACACAGTTCCTCATGCGCTGACCCCACCAATAAAATGCTTTTCATTGCTACTTCATAGCAGCAATTTTACTGCTGTTCTGATCATAATATAAATATCTGATATTTCTGATGGTCTTAGGCTGCCCCTGTGAAAGGGCTATTTAGCCCTTCAAAGGGGTCACGGCCACAGGTTGAGAACCACTGTTTTAGAGGAATAAGTATATGCTCTATCTGGGTCCTTGATACTAGGCTAAGTATTTAGCATGTGCTATATATATAAGACCTTGGCACTGACATTAGTTACGTAAATTTATGCTTATCTGTCACCTTTGTGCTTTTTGTTCTAGCCAAGTATTCAAGCCACCTGCAAAGGCATTTTTGCTGCTTTCATTGGATCTCTACTTTTTTGTGCCATTCTTTGAAATAATGTCTATGAAAGCACAAAGGTGGAAGCACCTTATGCTCTTTCTGGTGCATGGTAATACAAACAGTGAGGAGCTGGAGAGATGCTTCGGCATTTAAGAGCACTGGCTGCTCTTCCAGGAGGACCTGGGTTCAAGTCCCAGCACCCACATGATAGCTCACAGCAACCTATAACTCCTGTTTCAGGCCATCCGACTCTCTCACATATGCAGGAAAAATATCAATGTACACCCAAAAAATAATAATAAAAGTATATGAATTAGGACAAACAAATAAATTAGATGTGTATTAAAAATAATAAAAGTAAATAAATTAGAACAAACAGTGTTCATTCAGGAACTACCTGTGGTTGGCAGATTCCTCTTGGAAATATTGCTGATACTTGAGTCTCAAAATTGCTGCGTTGAAGCACATGGATTCTGTAATGTTGGTCTTCTGGTGGGATTTCCCTGTACTCTCCTCACCCACAGTGTCTTCCCAGAGAAGAATGCCTATCTTGACGCCTAAATGTTTCTGCACATAATCTACCTAATTGGTGGAGTACTCATTATTATCTGAGAAATGGGGTGATGGTTTTATTGTCACCCCAAATATCACAGTAAGGTGGAATATAGAGGGGGAACATATTTTGGTCATGTCGGTTAAGGTTAATTGGTGGTAGACTTCCCCAATCCCTAATTTGCCTTCCTTCCCCTTGGGTCCATGCCCATGTCTGCCCCAGATCTGAGTAGTCAACCTGAGAAGTGACTCATAGAACTCTGTGGAAAGATAAGTGAGCTGAGCAGGCAGTCAGTCGCAACGTGAAAATGCTAATACGCTTATTCAGTAAGGATACAGGGAAAGACATTACATAGCAAATGCAGACTGAAACTAAGTGTCTTTGACCATTTTAGCCCTTTTAAATAAGAGCAATAAATAAATAAATAAATAAATAAATAATGCAAATTTTGCACAGTTTAGCAAAACAGATTAAGGTTCAGAAATGCAGCACAACTTTCATCCAGTGGTAAGTCTGCCTCCAGAGACCCTATCCTTGGAAATAACCTTATCAAGGAAATATTCCCTACCTAAAAATGTTTGCTACAGTCGTAGTAGCAGTCACAAAACCCCAGGACCAATGAGGACATTTGGTGAACACATCCACTAATGTCATTCCCCAGATCTGGGGCTGGTACTGGAGATGGAGATGTAAGTTAGAGAGGCCAACTGGAGCTTCAGGAAACCTACCACCCATTGCCATCATGACCAAAATAAGTCCCTACTTCATAGGAAGATGCCGTATGGAATAAAAGACAAAGTAGGGCACAAAACTTTTCAATAGTGGTAAGGGTGTAAAACTCTGTGCATGTGTTAACAGAAGGATGATCAAGGAAGCATCTCACTCTGGCAAGACAATACTGAGTCATGGAGAGAGCATGAACTCTTGTATCGGCTCGTCATGTGTGCATCTCCATTGTGCCGTGAGCTTCCTGTCTTAGGGCGAGTTGCTTCATTTCTTCGAGGCTCCGTTTTCCTGTGAAATGCGCCAGCTGTCTGGCCGTGCTGTTGTGAAGACTACAGCAAAAAGTTTAGGTAAAACATTCAGCGTGGGGCTGGCACACAGTGGCGCTGACTACGTCCTTACTCACCTGGCATGGATCTGTCAGTCAGTGACGGTGAGCAACCACCTCCCAGGAGGGGAAATCGTGGGAATGCATCGTCTCCTTAGGTTTCTGTAGAAAGTAAACCAGATCTTTGTGAGGAGGGCAGCCCGTAGTCCAGCTCAGCTAGCCACGCTATCATTTACCATCCGGGCTCTCCTCAGCACCCACCTATCAGTATCCCTGGCTTTTCTCCTCCTGTTCATTCTAGACTAAAGATTTGGTCATGTCATGCAACCTAGTTTCAGCACTGTCATCAGATTCTACAACTCATAAGATGAAGCTCAAGGTCTTTAAGGGTTTTCAAAATCTCGCCCCAGACCCTTAAAGTAGCTCCATGGGTAAAGATGCTAGCCACCAACCCTGGCTGGGCAACCTGAGACCTACATATTACACCCAGGAAGGAGAAAAGCAAAAGTAAGTTGTCTTCCATGCAGACAGCGGCATGTAAATTCCTACATATGTACACACACACACAAATGAATAAATATAATAAAATTACCTGTCATATTACCTAGGCTGGACTGGCCTTTTGGTGTCACTTTTCCATCTTTGCTGTTTCTGCTCCCAGTGCTTGGCCACTTGAAATTTTAACAGAAGAGTCTGTCAAAGCCCTGGCTTCCATCTGGTATAACACAATGTTGTTTGCTAATTCCAGCCTCTGCAGCTGAAAGGTCCCAGCAGGTTCAGTGTGGGCACAGTAGGTAGACTTGAGTCTGGGGAGGATGGCTCGCCTTGCAGAGCTCTACTGCAGACAGGTGTCTGGGTCCAGACCAGGACCCCCAGGACTCACTGGGGGCTTCAGTTTAAATGCTGGGATAGCCAACATGCCTTAGTTATCATTTCAACTCCGCCGGCACATCTTGTGATCTCTCTAGGTTTCAGGAGCCTCATCTACAATGGGAGGCTGGTAACTGCCTCTAACTCAGTGGATTGTTAGGAGGAACAAATGAAATAAAACTCACACAGCCTTTACACTAACGTGTGGTGCACCGTAACCAGTGAGTGGTGCCCTTAAGACACGATGCAGAATCAGCATACAGCATGGCTTCAAGCTCTTCCTCCAACTGCTTTAACCCACACTGATGTTCTTTATGGGCATCTCCACCTTAACCTCAGATACTTGACCTATAACCTATCAGGCTAACTTCAACACTCTTAAACTAGTCTGAAACAAATTCCATCACTTGATAAAGCCATAAAGATTATAACGTCTATAATCCCAGCACTCAGGAGTGGAGGCAGGAGGATCAGGAGGTCAAGGTCATCCTCAGCTTCTTAGCAAATTCAAGGCCACCCTGAGCTAGGAGAATCTGTTGGGGTAGGGAGAGAGGAATGGAGAAAGAGAAAGACCCATGGAACACCCAAGGAAAAGGTGGCTGTGGTATGCCTGCTTGTAATCCCATCACTGGGAATGCAGGGACAAGTGGATATGTAGGTACAGAGCTCAACATTTGACATATAAACTAACTCATTTTTTGAGTACTTGCTTGACACAGGAAATCACTCTGTAGCCAAGGCACATCTCCTACTCCTGTTAGCCCAGGCTGGTACTGCCACACCCAGCTAAACTGCCTCTTTTAGCCCTCACTCACAGCATTGTTATGATCATCTTGCAGAGGAGAAACTAGACAATGACACAGCTGACTGTCGCCCCCCATGCTGAGGTAACCCCAGAGCTCTAGAGTGTCCCATCTTACCACTCAGCCTCCTTGCTGCAACTAAGGCAGCTGCAACTAGTGAGGCCTCATGCCAGCCAAATCCTAAGTGATGCTTATAGCCTAAGAGAAAGTACTAAATGCCAATTGAAGGACAGTCTCTGGTTGTAGCTCCATAGCCCCCAAACTTTATGAAATAGGAGGCTCATTTGGCCTCTGGCTGAGGTCCTGACCGCAATACCAAGGAATGTAACCCTATTCAAAAATAGAGCCATCGCTTACACAATCGGCTGGGTTCAGACCAGAGTGACGGGTGTTCTTGTGGGAAGACAAGAGATGCCGATCAGACACCTGGGAAAAGACAAGAATGTCATAGGATAAAAATGTTGTCGGTATAAACTAAGGCGTGCCGACAGCTTCCAGAAGTGAGGGGCAGGCCAGGAAGGTGTGGTACCATTCACAGTACCTGGCAAAGCAACTGAAGGAAGGAAGGGCTTGTGTTGGCTCCCGGTTTAAGAGATACAGTCCGTGGTGATGGGGAAGGTACAGCAGCAGCAGTGTGAGGTAGCTGGTCAACATTGCACCTGGTGGGAACACCGAGGAATGCTGGCATTTGGTTTGCTTTCTTTCTCTTTCCCTTGGTCTATGGGTTAAAACTCTCTAGAAACACTATCATGGGTACCCCAGAGGTGTGCCTCCTAAGTGGTTCTAAATCCTCACAGGTTGACAATCAAAGTTGACCATGGATTCTTTCCTACATATTTCCAGGCGAGCACAGCTCAGGCGGTACATTGTTTTTCCAGTCTAGCCTTTGGAAAAAACGGCAAGACAAAAATAATTAGTAATACTAAGCCACGCCTTTCTGTCAAGCCACCTATTTTATCCTCCTCAGCTAGAGAAGCCAGTGGAGAGGAATGCACCCTTGGAGATGGGAATGGGAAAAACCTACAAAGGGTTCCCCCACTTTAGCTTCTGTGGTCACTGCGATATTTGACTGCAGTTATACCAGGTACCTCAGCAGAAAACGTCGGCTCCATCCCAAGGGCTGCCCTTCCAAGCTGTGGCTCTGAGTCTTCCAACATTACTCGGAGGCTGGCTCCGCGTTCTGTCACCACGTGGGCTTCGCCATAGAGGAAGTATGCTCTCACTAGAGCAGACAGACACAGCCAACTTCCAGCCCACTTTGCCCGTGTGGCAGCATTTTGAAGCTTGGGAATCTGCTAGGATTTTTTGCCATCCACACGCTGAGCCCAAAAGGACTTCTGCATCTTGCCTTGTCAGCCTGCGAGGAAGGAGTAAATGAATCATCAACTGACTCAAAAAAAAAAAAAGCTTTGATGGCTTCTGCCAGCACAATTGTCACCGTATCCTGACTTTCCAACAATAGCATCTTGATGGCTCCACAGACACATGGCAGTCATGCTTTCTATTTCTTGTCCCCTTCTTCCCTAGCCACATGGCTAAACGGCTGAGTTTCCACATGTTGCTTGCCCAGTTTGGACTTGGTAATTTCATGTCTTTAACAGACCCTGAAAAATTCACTTATGCAAAGTTCAGAATAGGCAGGCCAGTGTGTGCCATTGAGAGTGGACAAGAGGATATTGGGTGAGGTGGGAAGGCTCAGAGAGGGTGTAAGAGGGTTGGGGTGAGGTAGCTGAGTTGGAATCTGCCCATTCATACGTGTTTCATTTGTAGCTCTTGAGATTGATCCACCTGGTGGTTTGAATAAAATGGCCGCCGTAGGGGGGGAGTGACCCTATTAGGAGGTGTGGCCTTGTCGGAGGAAGATCCTCATTGGGTCAGGCTTTGAGGTCTCAAATGTTCAAGTCAGTCTCTTCCAGCTGACTGAGGATCCAGATCCAGAACTCTCACCTTCTCCTCCAGCACCATGGCTGCTTGTACACAACCATGCTTCCCGCCATGATGAGAATGGACTAAACCTCTGAACTGAAAGCCAGCCCCAGTGAAATGTTTTCCTTTGTAAGAGTTGCCGTGGTCACGGCGTCTCTCTTCACAGTAATAAAACCCTAAGTAAGACAGTCCGCTTCTCGGGATCTGTGTTAGAGTTCGCGGTTTGTTTTTAAAGACCACATTTGACTTGCATGGATTCTAACAGACTTACCTGGTAGTCTTGTTTCCATTGCTCTTCATCCTTGAGGCTATCCTGGGCTACATAGGAAACCCCTGTCTTTAATTTTTTTTTTTTACATTTTTTCTGAAAAAAAAAAAATTCTTACAAAAAAAAGCCTTCCATGTCACATGAGAAGACTTGAGGCCTATCTGACCAGGAGCCGGAGGTTTTGAATATTCAGCTTGTCTCTTACATAATGTCCTCTCTTCCCCCATCACACCCGCTTGCTTTGAGTGAATTTATTAAACGGATCCGTTGCGTGAGCAAAGGCACAGCTCTCAAAGCCAAGCAGCAAGCCTCCCCATCTGCTCACATTCTGTGCTGGCTGCCAGGGGTGTTTACCTCCAGAAGGTCTGAAGAAGCTGTGAACAAACAGAAGGCAGTTTCTGAGGAACTGCTCTGAGCACATTACATCACATGGAAAAACAACCCAAACCCGAGGAATTGCGTCTGTGGGAGAATCCCGCTTGTTCCGAGTGTCACTGGGCACACACTTGGCAGCCAGGATCTATATGATCACTGTGGTTCATCTAAGGCTTCCCATTCTCTCTGAGGTGCCAGAGTTTGTGAAATCGTTCCTCTCCTTGGATAAACATTCTCTTGTCACTACACAACCTAGATTCCATGTCAGGTTTCAAAACACAATATACTTTCAGAGTTTAAAAATTAACAATGGAACCTGGAGAGATGGCTCTGTGGTTAAAAGCACTGACTGCTCTTCCAGAAGACCTGGGTTTGATTCCTAGGACCCATATGGCAGCTCACAACTGTCTGTAATTCCAGGATCCGACTCCCTCACACAGATACACATGCAGGCAAAACACCAATGTACATAATTTTTTTTTAATTAGAGAAGGAGACATCAATGTTTAAGTCACTCTAAGACAAAGATGGTGAAACTATATAGCCAGAGTACAAGGTCAAGGCCCAGCCCTGAAGGAGGGAGGGTGGGTAGGAGTACTTATCCTTGAAGAATGAATGAAGCTAGACATGGTATCACACACAGGTAATCCCTGTACTATGAGGCCAAAGGATCACTGTGAGTTCTAGGCCAGCCTGGGTTACATAGCAAGACCATATCTTTCTGATAAGAAAGACAGACAGTGCACTGAAGAATGGTGTTTGGAAAGGGAAGATGAGGAAGCAGGGAAGTCATCCTTTGGACACATAGAAGAATAAGGTGGGCAGAACAGGCAGGTGGAATTCAACACCAGCACTGGCCAGAGCTTCAGCATTAGGGGTTGAGATGGTCCTGGAAAAGAGAGCCCAAGCCAGACATGGAAATGTTTGAAGTAGGCGGGAAGGAAGGGGTCTTGTTACAGGTGTATGGGAGAGTGTGTCTGCGTGTCACAGGGCACTTGTGTTACACGCAGAGGACAATTTGTGAGTCAGCTCTCTCCATCCCCTATGTGGGCTCTGGGGATCAAGCTCAAGTCATTAGGTTGGACAGCGGGTGCCCTTAGCCAGGGAGCCATTTCACAGGCCCGATGACATCTTAATTTTAAATAATTCTTTCAGCTTATGCCTGTGACTTGAGACAAAGGGGCATGGCAAACGCAACACAAAAGGTGCATAATAACTGCACACCACAATAAGCTGCAGCGTTACCCCTTTTCCATCGGGTTTGCCTAAGCAAGATCAGGGCCTTGGCCACTGTTTCTTCTCTCCTTCCCTTGTGCATGCTTCCTTTGCTGCAGCTACCTCAAACCTCTGCTGGTTGCTGTTTGGCTGGGAACAGTGGGGAGAGGAGACTGTGTGATGGTTACTCTCAAACAGCCAACTTGATGACACATCGAGTCACCTAGGCAACGAGGCTCTAGGTGTACCTTTGGGGTATTGTCGCCATTACGTTTGTTAAAGTAGGGCATCCTGCCCACTGTGGATGGTGCCATTCCCTGGGCTGGAGCACCGGGACTGTGCGGAGAGGGAAAAGTAGGTTGAGGAGAAGCATTCATCAGCGTATGCTTTCTGACTCTGTATGAGGTACGGACAGCTGCCTCAGGTTTCTGCCACTCTGAACTCCCACCATGATGAGCTGCACCCTTGAACTATGAGCAGAATAAACCCTTCCTCCCTTAAGATGCTCTTTCCAGTGCACCTTATGAAAGCAACAAGAAGAAAAACTAAGCCAGTTGGTGTCTTCAGAGTGTTGGGATATGACTTCCCAGCAGTTGAGGGTCTCTTTCTCTCTCTTCCTATCATTCTCTTTCTAGGCTGGGAGCCCCAGGTAACTCTCACTACCTGGAAGCCCACTACCTTGTCCCTATAGCCATAAGCTTGTCCCTACAGACATAAGCTCAACAAAATGGCTGTTGAAGGCAATGGGGTGGAGGAAAAAGTATGTCACTGCAAAAGTCACAGCCTGGTATTTAGAAAATTAGGATCTCTCTCATCCCAATCCCAGCTCAACACTTTTAAATTTTTTATTTTATTTTTATTTACATATGTATGTGTGTGTCCATGTATGGGCATGTGCATATGTGGGCAGGTGCCTACAGAGGCCAGAAGAAGACTTATACATCATTCCCAAAGGGACCAGAATTATATGATGTCACACATATGAGAGACTTAGAGTAAGCAGACTGCTAGACACTGAAAGTAGAACAGACATTGTTGGGGGTTGGACAAAAGACTAGTGGGGATTATTGTTTCCTTTCATGAAAGGGAGCTGGAAATAGATGTCTCATGTTTCTCTGCTATGAAGAATCTTAGAAAATCACATGTGAAGAAAGATTAACATGGCAAACTTATAGTCATGTGTACTTTTTACAAGTCTTTACTACTAAAAGACACAGGCCACCCCCAACCCTCTAGCTGGGCATATGACATGCACACAACCATGGGAATGAATGCACTATTATAGAAATACGAAATAAAAACGGATCAAAGAACTCTGCAGCTGGGAGAGAACGAGAAAGGGAGGCAGGGTCACCAGATGAAAGGCCATGCTGGTGGTCCTGGAACAGCCTAAAAAGGGACATGGAGAAAGAAAGGGGAGGATGCTACAAAGACAGCCAGGAAGAGCCTTGGTAAGCAAGTCTGTCATAGGCAGAGGAGTGAAGCCACAGCCCGGGCCCACACTGGGGCTCCTGCAGGCTCTAAGCAACTTTGTTCCAGGAGCCTTCTTACATACACATACACACACACAAACACACAAACACACATGAAAGCAAGCATGCGCACACTCTCACATGCACCAATATTTTTTGTTCTCAGAATACATTTTCTTCTATTGTGACAGTTAACAATAACTGGCCTACATTTCAGACTAGCTAGAAGGGAGGATTTTGACAGTGCTCAGGACAGGAAACTGCCACATATTTTCCAATGATAGACATGCTAATTACCATGGTTTGATCATCATGTGTTGATACATGAACCACTTGTCACATTGGGGCCAGGGGTGTAGCTTGCTCGATGGTAGTTGGGTTTCTGTTGTTGTCTGTATTTGAGGGAGGCTCTCGTGTTGC
The DNA here is from genome assembly GCA_028658305.1 of Pachyuromys duprasi. Lineage (NCBI taxonomy): Eukaryota > Metazoa > Chordata > Mammalia > Rodentia > Muridae > Pachyuromys > Pachyuromys duprasi. The sequence continues at coordinate 41,742,964 of CM053756.1, read as the reverse complement.
CCAGGATGGCTCTAAACTCATTTCACCACATAGTTGAGAATCACCTTGAACTTCTGAGTCTCCTGCATCCATTTCCCAAGTGCTGGGATTACAGGTGTGTACATCCATGGCCAGTTCAGGTGGTATGGGGGTATGAACTCAGGGCTTCTTGTGTGCTGGGTAAGCACTCGGCCAACAGGCTTACATCACTAGTCCTCAGTTAGGGCCTGTGTGGTGTGTACCACGTTCTGGGTTTTCCCTGTAGCAAAGAAAGAAATAGAAAGGTGAGGAGAGAGAGAAGAGAGAGGGAAAGTAGAGAATGGAGAGAGATGGTAGGGGAAGGAAATATCAGCTCCACCCATAAATACATGTACTTACTATGTCAACTGCAAATGATTTTTTAAAAGGAACAAAAAGCAAACAGTTGGTGTAGGCCCCTAAGTAATATTACCCCTATTAAGCCACCAAAGGAGTTGGTCCTGGGCCGGTCCCAGGTACAGTACGGAAGTAAAGGTGTCCAGGTAAGAATCTTGATTCTCTTTTGCCTCCCCAGCTCATTTCCTGGCCTCCCTATTGAGAACTCTGTTATTCCAAACATGTGATTTGATGGGCAATGCATGCATGCGTCTTCGACTTTTGAGAACAGGGACTCAGTAAAGGTTCAGACCAAGGATTTTAGAGTCTGAATCACAGTCCCTGCTGCCTGGCTTGCAAATCAGAACAAATCCCTCAACCTTCCTGAGCCACATTCCCAACTATTAAGTGAATTTATGATGTCCTGAGGCCATAGGGGCCTGGTGAGGTTTAAATAGGAAAAGAAAAATGCATGGTGGCCGCCTGGCACAGGCTGCTGAGGGCTGGAAGGCCGCTGTCAAAACGGAGCACTTAGTTATAGCCTGGAGACCCCTGGAGTACACCGGAGGCTGGAGAGTAAAGGAATGGATGCATACCTTTCCCTCTTCCACCCAAGATAGGCTAGCCACCCCTGAGGACCCTCACACTGCCCATAGAGCCTCTTCTTCCCCGCTTCTTTCCTGTGCCTCTGCTACTCCATACACACAGCCTTCAGATGGTCCAGCCACACTCAGGAAACAAACCAGAGACACACCAAAAGCCCAGCTCTGCAAGCCTCACTTTCCTGATACCCCCCCCCCCACAGACACACCCCATCCCCACACAGCCCCATTCTGGATTTGCCAGTTCCACGGGCCCTTGCCTCCCTCCTCATTCAGTCTCTTTTGCCTAGAAGGCACTTTTTGGGGACCTTAGAGTCTGAGGCCCAGCCACAACATCCCACCACTCTCTTTTACAATTGCTTGGAGAAGGGTTCCCTGAGAGCCTCCAATACCCAAAGCTCTGCAATGAGCGACGTTGGATAATCATTTGCTATCAACTCCCCCCCCCCCCATTTGGGAGATGGGCCCCATTCCCAGGCTCCCACTGGGCCCACTGGCCCACCTCTCCCCTGGTCACTTGGTTCTTCTTTCTCCAACCTGTTCCAAACGTGATTCTTCCAATCCTTCCAATTGGTGAACAGAATTAAAGATTCAACCCTGAGCACAGTTGCCAGGTGGCAGAAAGGATCAGGAATCGCAGAGGACTGTTTCCTTGAATACTGGGAGACTAATTAGATAGATATACCTAGGTCTCCAGGTGGCTTCCCCTGAAGGAGTGGGGGTGGGGCAATGGGTCCCACAGGCTTGTGGCAGAGTGGATGGTGTCAGAGAATGAACACTGGCCCTCTTTATCACCTATGGTGACAACAGAAGCTTCATCTTTTTTTCCTTTTTCACCAAGTTCCCCCTCCTTCCCCTCCCCACACCTATGTCCTGATGGTGACCTCATGGAATCCTGGAAGTATATGCCCCCTCTGACCCCAGAAATGTCTGCCAGCTGCTTCCTGGAAATGGAGCTTCTGTAGGCCCTACATTCCCAGTGAAGGGGATGAAACTCTCCAGGCCCTCACTGTCTGAGCTGGGGTCAGGCCCTCAGACATGCCGCCAGGACAGACTCCATGACTGTCGACTACCCAGAACCTGTGGAAGCAGCTGTGTGCCCTTTCGGGAGGCTTGAGAGATGAAGTAAGGGGCTACAGAGGTAAGGGGCTACAGTGAACATCCTTGCCCACCGGGGATCCCCAGTCATGCCTCTTCTGTACTATTGATCTGGGAAGTGGAGCTCTGACCCCACAAAGGGCCCAGCTTCAATCCTGCTTGTACCTGAAGACCTGGCCACCCCTAAAGCAACCCGAAACTAAAGCCAAAGCCCTCATTTCTGGGCACCAAATGGACTGGACCTTGGTACCCAGACAGCTGTCGCCTCTGAATTTATACATTTACACTCACACACACACATACAGCTGTTGCAAAATGTATGCATTAATGCATAGATGGATGATCCTTCTTACGCAGGGCCTTCGCTAAAGGAAACAGGGCATTAAAAAACACACACACACACACACATAAAATTCTCCACTCCTGCCTCTCATGGTTTTGAAGGTCTTGTGACATATGTGAATGGTGTTTTCTAAAGCATTGTCTACAACAAGAAAAAAAAATTGGAAATGGCTTAGGTATCCATCTCAAGAAGAAAAGCCAATAAAATGGAGCAGGCTCATCCCAGAGGAGGTGATAGGAATACACAACTAACTAGGGCCTGTGTGTATCCTCCCCGGCAGGTCTCAAGTGTGTGCAGAACAGAGAAATCAAAACATAGAATGATACATGCAGTGAAATCACATCCACGCACAACTACACAGTCTGGAAACTACGTCATGTGGCCTGCCGTGGGTTTAGGGACTTGCTGCTAGACCTGCTGACCTGAGTTTAGTCCCCCGAAACCACACGGTGGAAGGAAAGAACCAACTTCTAGAAGTCGTCCTCTGACTTCCACACACATATTGTGGCATTCATGTATAAACACTAACATGCACACACACATTCGAGCATGCACACACACACACATCCATGAGCATACACAGAGACAATAAATAACTAAGTAAATGTAATAAAAATTTAAAGGGAATCAATGTTCTGCATGTGTTGCAAATACATAATAGATTGACATGTAAACGTGTGCTTTCTGCATGTGTATATGTACATGTTACCGTGTGTGCAGGCGCACATGTGTGGAATGCTCCTGTAGGTAAGGTTCCCTGTGTATAGAGGCCATTTGACAACCTTTGGGTGCTCTTCACCAGGCTCTGGTCACCTTGTTGAGACAGTTTTACTGGCCTGGAACTCAGCATGTTGGTTCTTCTGTCTAACCAATAAGCTCCAGAGAGCTGCTTGTCTCTGTGTATCTGGCCCGGAGATGGGGAGAAACAGGGATGAGTCTATCAGAGGGTTTCATTATTGCTGTTTTTATTGTGACTATTTATACTTATATAATTGATCTGGGTCTTTTTCAAGCATTTGTGTATTATCTGCACAAGGTTGTTTCGATGAAACCTGTTATTGGGAAGGCAGGGTCAGATCCATGAGCAGGCCAGTCAAGAGTAGACTGGCAGTCAAGACAAGGCTAAGTGGCAATGCTGCAGGGTGGACAAGACTGTGAGTTCAGACCAGGATGAGCTTTCTGAGCACTGGGATCTCTGAGGAGATAAGAATTTGTGGTTTCCTAGAAAGGCTTTCAGTAGAGGAGTCTATGAGAAAAGTGGAGTCTACCGCAGATCAATGTGGCTGCAGGTAGGCAGTGTGGAAATTCAAATTTATTCCTCATTCTTTTTGAGCTCTGGGACACAAAAAAGGGTTCTACTATACAAAAGTAAGCTTTAGGGAAGCGAAGGAAAGGTGCTGAGATGTGCTTTGATCTGACCCTTGAGCCAAATGAACAAGCCCTCAGGGACTCTGGAGGAAAGGCTGGGAATCCTCAAACTTTTTCCTCTGCTGGACTGTGAATCCCGGGGGCTGGGATGCCTTCCTTCCAAGGGTCCTAATTCGTAGAACAGTGCACAGCTCCCTAATAGTTACTTAGTGAACACTTGCCAAAGGAAGTTTTAACGGATGAACAAATGATTGAATGAATGGATGACATCATACAAAGCTCAACTAGCAAAGACTTAGAGACCTCGCTCTGAACTTAGGGTTAGACTCAGTTGTTGGGAGCTCACCCAGCACTCAGGAGGACTGGGATTCCCTGACGGAGCCATTTCTCTAACCCAAGAAGGAACTCTCAATCCTATGCCGAAGCTGAGAATGGAACCTGTGAGCATTCCAGCCACTGAAAGCATGGCGTCTTACAGATCCCTGCATTCTATGTGTCTGTTAAAGGGAGCTCTGAAGTGACAGAGGCCAATAATGTCTGTCTGCAGCAGCCACATCATTCACCCTAGCAGTTCAAGTCACAATAAATCTCATCTCCATTTGGAAGGCAATCCTCAACAGAAGAGAATTGCCTGTTTGATTAGGAAGATCCATCAGGCGTCTGTAACAGGAAAATCCTTTTCTTTTGAGCCCCAGAATCCTGCACAGTCATAATGAGTCTGATTTAATGAGCCCCCTGTTCTGCAATATTAATTACAACCCCATTGAAGAAGGCAGCCGACTCAAGACAAAGGAGATAAGCACACAGGAAACAGAGCTAGCCAGACTTTTCCCCCCAGACACAAACGGCCCAGGAATTATGCACAGGGGTCTCCAGCTAGTGGCTGGATTGGGTGCTCAGAGAAGAAATGCCACACGGTGGAGGCCTGCTTCTTTACTCCTCAGAACAGCCCTCCTGTACATCTGTCTGGCAGGCCTTATCTGTCCCAGCTGGCTGCAACCCTCAGAAAGGAAGAGCAAATGGTGAAGAAACCTCATACGAAGCAGAGAGGCATAGCCTCACTCCTATTTGGGTCTCCCATTCTTTGTATGGAATATAAGCTAGGAATCATGGCCTATCCAGCTTAGCACCTCATCACGAAAAGTTGTTTGGTGCTAGTATTCACTGGTCACTTACCATTTGCCAGATGTTGCCTTAAGAGTGTGGGTTCATTTGATGATCACAGAACACCTTCTATCAGGGGTGTGTACCATGGGTCACAGGTGGTCCAGGGTAGACTTCATGGTGCACCATCAGGCAAAATAAACTTTTGAATGCTCCTGTAACCCCTGCCTTCAAATTGGACACCCCTGGGTTTAACATGCGGCGTAGGACAATTCTTCCTTCAGAGTGTCCCAGAGAAGCCCAAAGGTTGGACACTCCTGGAAGCAAGCAGAAAGATGGCCAGTTTGTCTGGACTAATAATTTAGATGGAGCCAGATGCTAGCCCAACCTGGTTCTTGAACCAGGATGCTTTGACCAGTAGGCTGGAAGTCACCCTCCTGTCTACAGGCCACCTGGTCATTCAGTTAGTGTTGACTGATCCCCCAGCTGCTGCTGGGGCAGAGACAAATGAGACTGTCCCCGTTCAGACAAGTGAAGCAGTTCCCGCAGAAAATAAGAAAGGCTTCCTTTCCCTGCAGGATGGGTATCCAGTTTGGATCTGAAGTGTCCCAAAGCTTGGTGTGTTAAATGACCTCTCCAGTCATTGAGAGGTGTCTGGCCTCACAGTGGTTTAGTCCACTGACAGACTGATGGCAATATTGGGAGGGAATAGGAACGTTCAAGGGTGGGGCCTAATTAGAGCAAGCAGGTCTCTGGGAAGTGTGTCTTTGGGGACTACGGCTTTTTGTTTACTTGTTTCATGGGCATGAGTGTTTGGTCTGCCTGTACCCATGTCCACCTTATGTGTGCCTAGCACCCATGAAGGTCAGAAAAGGACATCGGAGCCTTTGGAACTGAAATCACAGGAGGTTGTAAAGCAGCATGTGGGTTCTGGGAGCTAAACCTGGGTCCTCTAAAAGCAAGTGCCCTTAATGGTGCCCCTTCTCTCCAGCCCCCTGGAGGCTGTATCTTGTATCAGGTCTCTCTCCCCCCCCCCCCACTTCTCTCCTCTCTCTCTCTTTCCCTTCACCCCCTCCTCCCCATTCCTTCCTTCCAGCCACCATGAAGTGAGCATCTTCGTCTGCTATATGCTTCAGCCACCATATTTTATCTCTCCTCAGCTCCAGCAAGCTTTGGACTATAAGCCCTAAAACCATGACCTAAAATAATTTTTTTCCTGTAAGTTACCTTATCTGTGTGATGTGTCACAGCTACAAAAAAAAAAAAAAAAAAAAAAAGGTGAAGTTTAGCAGAGGTCTGAAGTAGAAGGAGGTGGGAACAGGAAGAGGGAGAGAATGCAGTGGGACCCCTTGCGGTTCAGGATGGTTGCACACAGTAGTATGTGATGCTCCAGGAATCTCCCAGGGGAGTGAGAGATGGTACTCAGAATAAGAAAGGAGTGTGTGCAGCACATATTCTCTTTGCTGTTGTTTGTTTTCAAGACACGGTTTCTTTGTGTAGCCATGGCTGGTCTGCAACTCACTCTGCAGACCAGGCTGGCCTCGAACTCAGAGATCAGCTTGCCTCTACCTCTGGAGCGCCGGGATTAAAGGCGTCTGCCACCATCACCCCCAGTACACACTCTTGAAAGCTGTCTGTGTCTCCTGTTTCCATAACTCACTCAGGGCGGACTCAGAGTCCCCTGTTAGCTGGACAAAGACTGACTCCAAGCTATTAATTGAATGCCAATCGGAAGAAACCACAACTGTTCTTTTAGCTTCCGTAGTCTGCAATCCTACCCACCTCTCCAGGTTTGCCCAGCTCTGTGGAATCCTCCACAGGGTGGAAGTTCTGAAGCAGGGGGTCTGGGATGGGGGAAGAATGCTCATTTCCAACAAGTCCCAGTTGGTGCCAATCACTCACTCTGAGAGCTGTAGCTTTGTGACATCAAACAAAAGTGCTTTTCTAGAGACACGTGCCCAGCTCTCCAGCCCAACTGCCTTCTCTTGCCTACTGTACATGTAAGTTAATGCACACTACCCAGGTCAGCCCCAGTTACGTTAAGAAGGAACCAGATGGGCAAGTGAATGAGCGCACTGTGAGAGATGGGAAGGACCACAGGCAGAAAAGGGGCCAGTGACAAGTCCTAACCAAGTACTTTATCAGGATCTCTCTCTCTCTCAGTTTTCTGGCTTTCAAAAAAAGGCAGAAGCCCTGTTTTCTTCTATAAGAAACCCCAGTTATCTTCAAGTTAGTTCAAGATGAGGATGAGGATGGTGGTGATTTCAGATGGTGATTTTAGACGGTGTTAGGGATCAAATCCAGAGCCTCCATGCACTTGCTAATCACTGCAGCAGCCCAACACAACCTTCCCCTGCTTAAGTTTTTTTTTTAAGACAGCAGGGTGGGTTGTGTAATCTTTAAAGCCTCTGGAAGCTTCATCCTAATTGGTGGGGGCTAATGAGAAAAGCTTTGAAGATGTGTTTTGTCCTATCACCAGGAAGGACACAAGAGTCAGCCATCTTCCAGAAACTTTTGACCCCATTTTAACCAGGAAAAAAAAAACTGATACATACATGCAGATTGAGGAACATCGCAAGGGCCCCAATTATCACTCCTCAAGAAAGACATAAACAACAAGGAAAGACTGAGGGACTGTTATAGACCAAAGAAACTGTTAAGAGACCAAAGGGCAGTCAGCTAATGAAACAGAAGATTCTGGCTCAGACCTTAGAAGAGAAAAACTGCACTGAAAAGGGACCAGGAATATAGCACAGTTGGAAAAGTGCCATCTAGCATGCAGGAGACCCTGGGTTCAACCCCAGCATCGTATTATGGCATCGAACAAGAATGAACTAGGTGTGGTACTGCATGCCTGTAATCCTGGGAGGTGGAGAGAGGTGGATCAGAAGTTCAAAGCTATCCTCAATTACCTAGCAAGTTTGAGGCAAGCCTAGGTTACCTAAGACTGACTCTCAGAAAAAAAAATTCTAAAAGATGGATAAGATTTAGGCAAAGGTTAGGGTTTCATTTCTTGGCTTTTATGAAAACGTGGGAAAGGTGAGGGTGATACAGGGACTTCCTATCTTAGCTTTGCAACTTCTCTATTAGTGCAAAATTAGTCCCAAATATGAGTCTTATTCACAAAGAATCAAGTTTGTAAAAATATGTTTTGTTTATTTAAAAATAAAGTCTATAAGCAAAACACAGCGCACAGGCCATCAGTTGGCAACCTCAGCTCTCAACAAGAGGCGGCATGCACAGGTTTCCTAGATTCCTAACTTGAGGTGTGCTTTGAGGCTCTGTGGCTAGAGAACGCTGGAGCTCCAAGAGTTTGTCACTTGTCCAAGGTGTCACAAGCAGGCAAAATCAATCTCTGATCCCTGCCCTGCTCCCTTATCACTTTATCCCAACATCCCATTTCCTTCTGCCTTTGTTTACCTCAGGGATGAAACACCAAGCTCCCTCCCCTGGAAGGTGAGCAGTCTGAGGCCAGACTCTGTAGATGAATAATCCTAGCTGAGTATTTCTCACGCAAAAGGAATTTAATGCATAGAACGCTTTTACTGTTGCATGGACTAAATGGTTTCTAGTCTTTTGTGCCTCCTTCGGTGTCCTGGGAAACAGCTGCCAATGATAAAGTTGTGTGTCCCTGGACCTTTGAAGTCTCTCATATAAGATGAGAGGGTCGAATGCCAGTTTCCTTACAAAAGGTATGCCCATGACCCGGAGTTACTAACATTACCAGGAAGGCTGCTTAGCAATGCACAAACTCAGGCTCTAGCTCGTACCTGCTCTGTCAGAATCTGCATTTTAATATCTAGGGGTAGGGGCATTGCATGCCAAGAAAGTTTAGGAACCATGGGGCTAGTTCTCAGGTTTCAGAATGCGTTAGAGTCACCTGGGCTTCTGTAGGATGCACCATCCCTAGGCCAGTCCACAGGTCACCTGGAGCAGAACTCCCTTGAAACAGAAAAGGGATTCAGCAATTTTAATGAACTTTTCCCAGTGCCTCACTTTGAAAACCTCTAAACTCCTGGAACGCCCTCAACATTCCCTCCCACACTGAGGATGTTGTCCCAGGGCATAGATGCTTGCTGGAATTCTGATAAATCCACTTTCAGAAAGCAGAGGGATGTGTGATTTATGGCTTCTGCCCATTTCAGGTGTGAGTGCTCCTGCTAGAGTTCATGCCAATCAGCAAGCATGATGTCGGGTGTCATGTTGGAACTCAGATCTACACACAGTAGGGGTGAATAAGCCTGCCAACCATGCTTATTCTCATGAGATTCTCCTAAATCTCAATGCTCCAACTCAACCTTGGCACTCTCTCTCTCTCTTAAGTGCATTGGTGTTTTGCCTGCATGTGAGGGTGTCAGATCCCCTGGAACTGGAGTTACAGACAGTTGTGAACTGTCATGAGGGTGCTGGGAATTGAACCTGGGTCCTCTAGAAAAGTAGCCAATGTTCTTAACCACAGAGCCATCTCTCCAGCCCCTGTACCTTGGCTCTTCTAGCCTGCCAGTCATATACTCAGATCTGTACTGAAGGCTATGGAGAAAAGCAAAGATCTTATGAGATTAGGCACTGAGAGAGTAATTAGGCATGTGGACTTTAACTAGCTTTCAAACCCACATCTCATTTTAGAAACTGTATATGCTTGGTCAAACTTCCTACCATCTTTAAGCAATTTACCTTATGTGTACAAATTATATATATGTGTGTGTGTGTGTGTGTGTGCTATACATATTTGTATATATCATATACTATACATATATATATAGTATTTGGCCAATATGAAAAGCAGCAAATACATATATAATTATATCATAGCATACATGCAATATATGTTATATATATGCAATATGTATATTGCATATATATACACTGCAGATACCCCTTGTCAAGGAGCTGGGAGTCTTAGCCTGTGTTAGGAGATATTGACATATTTTAACTTTAGAGTCTGGCGGAAGGTACACGGGAGTTGAAGTCATTATTTGCTTTGCTTATTCTGCTGGCAGTTGGCTTTTGTGGTGTTGAGTATTGAATGTGGCGTTGAGTGTGCTAAGCAAGCACTCTACCAGTAAGCAACACCCATAACCTGTATTTGTCTTTGCATTATACCTATATGGCATAATATCTTTGTAATAGTTATTTCACACTAAAAGTGGATAACACAAACCCACATGAAACTGATTAATAAAATGTGTCATTTCACGGTTTTCCCATTTGACCCCATGATACAACCTTGAAAAAGGAGATTGGTCATAGGCCACTAGAAACTTGGCCAAGAAGGTAGGTCTCTTTGTTAGGATGTCAACTGGATACTTAATTTCACTCAGACGCCTGGTTCTCAGTTAGAAGGTCCCAGCCCTAAAAAGATGTAAAGATATACCATTTAGCCAAAGAGGACCTGAAGGCCCAACTCAGAAATTCTAGCACGGGTACTACCATCATCAGGGACACAACGGAACTATAAATCCTGTAAATCGTTGTACAGGCCTGGAAATGGGATAGAAGGAAGGACAATACAGCTCAGAAAAGACCTGGGCAATTTCTCTCCTTCCTTTTAAATGGTTTAACTTAGGGGATTCCCAACAGCTAATAAATTCTTCTTATTTCTGCCTGGGACATGCTGAGTGTGCTCCTGGCTGTGGGAACAGCACCAGGGTACAGTGGGAACCAAAGATCCACCGAGGTCCGTTGGGATCATAGGCCCCTCTCTGTGTTTCCAGTTCATCGTGAGCCAACAGATATGCCTAGTGACTACCAAGCCTCCTGGGGCTTTAGGATCAGTGGTTTGTGCTGTAGGGCAGTGTTCTGCCCTTTCAGGGGGAGCAAAGAAACCCACATAACCAAATCTCATCACCTTCTTGGTTTCTCGGCCTGCTCTTCCTTTGTTCTTTGCAAAGCATTGCATAGAAAATATCTCGGAGAAATGGTGGTAGTATTTAGCCAGATAAACAGAATGATTAAGTCTTGCTTGCTGTGTGCCTAAATTCTTCCCAGCATATTGATTCAGCTGAGGAAGACGCTGTCATCATCGTCCTCGCAGATGGGTAAATTAAGGTGTGGAGCAATTAAAGGGTTTGCCCAAGGTGATAAAACTGACAAGCAGCAAAGATGGACGCGTGAATTCAGGTATTTTTGGCTTTAGAATCCATGCTCTAACCACTCCGAGGCACCGCTTTTGAGACCAAGGGCTGTGCTGTGTCGTAAGTAGCCTTAACACAGTAAAGATAAGCATCTAATTCTCTTAAACTTGGAAGTTTCTCAGACTCTCTGCTGTGCCTCAGATTCTAGGACGGACTCTGGTTTTGTATCTGAAGGTTTGACTTTAAATTTATTTTTCTATCACCTTTTAACAGATGAGCAGCAGGAAGGCTGTAAGACACAGGACAGATCAACGTGGTGGAAAACCCAGCAAGCCATGCATCCCCCCCACAGGTGTAGCCCTTCCCTGGACTTCGGCCCCCACCCTTGTTAGAGGGAAGAGCTGAAACCAGCTGACTGTGGCGGGCCTTCATCTCTCTAGAGAAGGCTGGGCAAGGCGCTGTTCTTTTCTCCAGTATACATGTCCTTGGTGATGATGAGATAAGGCAAATGACAAGCAAGTTTCGACTGTGCTCTGAAAGCAGACACCAGACATGTAAATTCACATCCCAGGAATGTGAGAGGAAGCTCTCAGGGACAACCCTTCTACTGCAAGGAACACTAATCAATGTAGAAACAGATGAGAAGCCACCTTTCCATCCGCCATGGCCCGTCACAGACTCATCATTTACCCTCAAACCAGAAGACATGGACCAGAAGGGAACCCCCACACTCCCAACACACATATTCCTTCTCAGGCTCTGCGTTTGGTATCTGATGGTAGAAATAAACCTTTAAAATAGTCGACACAAAATGTAGGAGACCTCTAAAGTGTGTGAATCATAAAATCATCGATATGTCCAAACCATGACAAATAGCTCACAAGCTCCTTTGCCGTATCACAATGTCCTGTTGATGGCTTTTGGTTGATGGCTTTTGGCTTAACAATTCCAAGTTCTAACTGCTACTGGTGAAGACTAGACTCAAGCCCGTTGAGATTACTCTCCAGGCTTAACTATTTTTTATTCATCATCAGACAAGACAGTAAGAGCTCCTTCACGCCTAGCACAGGTACTATGAATCTATCAGGGCATCCAGAGCCCCAAACCTCCCTTTCACCAAGAAGGCTGTAAGAGGGATACAACACACAGCTATCAACAGACACAGGAAAGCCTGAACCTAGCTCTTGGTGTATGTGGTGGTTGTTTATTTTTGTTTGTTTGTTTTTGTTGCTGTTGTTTTGTTTAGTTTGGTTTCGGGGGTTGCTTCCCAACCCTTTTACTCATACAGCTGTATAACCTCAAGAGGACACTGCAAATAGAATTGAAAAGCAACTTAAGTTCGAGGGGGAGGAGGATGGACTTGTTAATGACTCAGGAAGTCCCAGTGCGGTGGTCACAGCAGACTGGGTCAGAGGAACCCAGTGTTCTGATCTTGAGAGACAATGGATCTCTGGCATCGCCACCTAGCAGGGCAGAACCGGTCTCCTGCCGGCCAGGGGACTTGAATCAACTATCTTAGTTTGTGTCTCTGTAATCATGACTCGGGTAGAGTGGCCAGTTTCTTTTCAGTACAGCTGTTCCTTGAGCAGTGGTAAAGTTAAGTGTCGGATCTGAGGCATGAGTTAGTTCTGGAATAAGGTGTGGTAGGACCTGCTTAATTACTAATGAAAATTATTGGTATCAACCTAAGGCCTGCAGGAGGTATGTGATCCAGGATAGCTCTGAATGCTGCCCAACGTAAAATTGTAAATTTACCTTAAAACATTATAAGACTTTGTTTCCAGTGAGGTTTTTTTTTTTTTAATTGTTTTCAACTTCTCAACCCATTTCCCAAACCATATATATGCATGGGTCATCTAAATTCTAGATTGGCTCAATGTGGCTTCTGTTAATGTTTTCTTTTTTGGCAAGCTGTCCTGAGATCTGTCTTTTTACCGTGGCGCACATCAAGGCCTCTTCTAAGCTATCTGGCTTAAAGCTCAAAGAGTGAGGAGTAGGGGTATGATAGATTGTCCTATGTGAGCACTGTCTGTGCTGTGGCCACCATCTCTACATGTCTATGGGACACCTGCAAAATGGTTAATGTGACTGAGGGATCAATTATCAAATTTCACCCCCTGTTCATGAATGCCAATGAAAACTGTCTCTGCAGGACTTATGAAAATACATTGGGTGTTGCCATTTTGAAAAGTATTAATGGTGCAGGATTATATTGCAATGCTTAATCACTGTTATTTAACCCTTGTTCAATTTCAAAATGTACTGGCATTCCCCAACAAATTCTATCCATGGAGACTTCAAACTTCAAATCCAGTTCTCTTATAGTTCACGTAGTTTAAAATGGGACTATGGGCTTTCCCCCCCCCCAACAGATAGATGCAAATATGGCCAAATGACAATGTGCTAGCAATAGTAAATTTATTCTTCTGCCGGGGTCTAGGGATTGTCACATCCCTGCTGGGAAGACTCAGCTCTCTCAGGCTTATGAACTCTCCACCCAGCACCCACACATCTCCAGGCTTCTAAAGAACAGCCCTTTGTCTCCATGCCTTGAGTGTCAAGGAGGCAAAAGATTTGGCTGCACGGCAATTAATCAAGTGGCCCACTTCTACCTTTGATCTGGAAGAAAATAGTCAAGATACCATTGGAGAGGAGAAAATGGAGACAGTGACAGACTGGGGGGGGGTGGACACAGGGCTACGCTGCTAGAGAGGAGACAACATGAGAGACAGAGCAGTCAGCCACATGTATTTCAAAGAGAGACTCTAGCTGGCACTTTTCACCACCCTCTTCTGTGAAAACAAGGATGCCTTGTGGCACAGGGGCAAGTCCTGGCCACGTTCAAGCCACTGATCATCCGAACTCGTGAAGACTTCTTAGGGATGGTGTTGACAGTAGCTATCTGCCTCCTACTCCAGACTCTTTAAGTCTGATTTCTCTTCACATCAACAGGAGGCTGCCTAAAGGTGTTCGGAAAGATCCCGACCACAGCGCACTCCCGGGAAGCCTGCGGGCCTTATGCAGTCCTTATAAACTGAAGCTTTCTTTATGCTAAGTGGAAAAGAGGAGTGCAGGAGGGTCTGAAGGATAGACAGTCTGGAACTCACTTGTGATTAAATACAATAACTTGACAGCAAAATGCTTCTGAGGTCTTCCAAGGTTACCTTTAAATTCAACTCAGGAGACCTGAGAAAGGGGTGAAAAGAGACAGTGTGATTTCATTCAACTAAAGAGAAATAGAGTCATTTTTGTCTCTAGTTCTTTTTCTGTGTTACTCCTTTCATTTTTTATTTTTGAGATTGTCATATGCAGTATTTCTCCCTCCCTTCCACATACCCCTTCCTGCCTGGGTCTAAATCTATGGCCTCTTTAGTCTCTTTTATATAGTGTTGTTATAAGTGTGTGTGAGTGTGTGTGAGTGTGTGTGTACGTGGATACCATGCATTCATTATAAACAGACTCTGACATCTGGACATTCTCTGTACCAAACCCAAGCGGATCATTCTTCTCATTGAAAACATGAGAAGCTGGGGACAAGATACATGCCTTTAATCCCAGTGCTCAGGAGGCAGAGTCAAGTGGATCTCCATGAGTTTGAGATCAGCCTGGCCTACACAGTGAGTTCCAGACCAGCTAGGGCTACAGAGTGAGACCTTGTCTCACAAGAACAAAAACATACAAACCAAAAATACACAAGCACCACCTGCTCGGTCTGTATAATGTTATTTGTTATGTATATTTTTAGAGCTGACCATTTAGCATGGAAAAGATGAAGGGAATGAAATACGCTCAAACAAGGGTTATGTTGTCATTTGTCTTGTCTTCTTTTCAAAAAAGAAAAGAGCTGTAATGTGTTCCTGTCTTACATCTTAAAAACATGTTAGGGACACACTGAGCTGATTGATATGCAAAATTATGAATATTCTACCCAATAATTAAGCATGCCTTCTTTGTTTCTTGGCCCTTTTAATGACAGCATTTCCTGCACAATCCATTTTAATCCAGTTCTTTGATATTTAAAAAAAAAAGTAGAGATCCCGATAATTGATTCATGGAGAAAGTTTATTTACCCAAAGGAACTGAGAAAAGTTAAGTTAGGAGATGATTTGGTTTTGGGTTTTTTTTTGTTTTTTGTTTTCCTTTAGAGGAGGTTAAGAGTTGGCATTTACAGGGAAATCATCAAAAGTCTCAACAAATTGACCTGTGGGTTTTTTTTTTATAGCAAACAAAGTTGCTCAATTCACTGTACTATATAAGCACACATACTCCAGCACACTTAACTTTTCACCCTTCTTACTGGCTGGATTGGAGGCCAGGCTATCGCGTTATGGTTTGGGTTTTTGTTTTGGTTTGCTTTTGTGATAGAAGGTCTCCCTGAGCAGCCCTGGCTGGCCTGGAACTCACTATGTACACCATGCTGGTTTCGAACCCACAGAAATACACCTGCCTCTGCCTCTCAAGTACTGGAATTGAAGGTACATGCCCCATGCCTAGATTGTTACGATGTTTTCAATGAAGAGACTGACCCTCTTGGGTCAGTCCAGTTTTCCTTGGCCTAGATGGCAGAGCCTACCTGTAAGCCGTCATAGCTGATTAGGTTCAGTCTCGGTCTACCCAACTCAAACCCTCCAGGAAGCTCTTTGAAAACCGCAGGACCTGATTCCATGCTTGATTTTGCACTAAGATCTTTCAATGGTTTAAGACAGAAAGCACTTAAGAGCGAGTGTTCCCAGCTCCCGGCTCAGCTCCACGCCTGAGGAGGCTGCGGAGGGCATGCCATGCTCATTAACCCTGCGCCAGCATGCCATCTCCTCCTGCAAGGGATCACCTTGCTTCAGACAGGAGAAGGGAGAAAAAAGCAGCAGCGCCTTGACCACTCCAACTCCCGGGAGAATGAATGTTCTCTTGCAAATGGAGAAGACCCCCATGAGCACTAATACAGTCCATGTTCTAGAAATGGCTGGAAAATCCCCAGGAAGCTTGAGAAAACCTTGGCCTCCTGTCAGACCCGATCATGCTGCTCACATGGGTGCGAGCATGGGGGAAAATCCTGAGTCTCTCCAGTTACCCTGAATTACCTGAGGTTGGTAGGAAAGGGCTCCCAGTTCGGAGGACTAAAGGATATGTTCACTCTCCCCTCGTAATTTACAAATGAAGTGCGCATTTGGCCTCACTGGTGACTTGTATAAACTGAGGAAAATGCCATCCCTCTCTGAATGCCTGCCTGTCAGTTCCGTACACTTACTAATCTAAAGTGCCAAGTAACAAAGGAACTTTGTAAAAAAAAAAAAAAAAAAAAAAAAAAGAAAGTCACGAAGACTCACTGTGTCCGTTTGACCAGGATGTCACATTCAGCACCAAGAAAGAATGCCTCCTGTCAGAGGCCCACCCACGGCCTTCACAGCAGACTTGACTGTGTGTTGGGGCAGGGTGCTATTTCCCTGGAAGCAGCGAACCCTCTGCCCCCTACCATGAGCCCTCCTTCGTAGCATCCTGGCTTGCTGGCTCCAGGCTTTCAAAACTGCGGGAGGTTGGGATGGGGGCTAATGAGAGAACATAACTGTAGCATAATTGCTCCTTGCTCCTTCCAGAAACCTCATCTGTTTCGTGCCTCAGGGTTATGGCGGCGAAGGCGGGGCAGCTCCACCACATATGGGAGAAGACGAAGGGCTCCATTTGAGGAGAAGAAACGGGGAGGCATAAAAATCCTTATGGTTGATGAATATGATTTGTCCTGGAAATATAACAATACTTCTCAGGTACTTGTGCCCTAACAGGCTCTAAGCATGTATTCCTGATACCTGACTCCTGTGAGGTAACATTCTGCCCACCCCCTGCCCTGGTTTCCAGCTGAGGAAGGGCAAGCTTTCTTCCCAAGTTGAACAGGTAGTAATAGAGAAGGGCAACTTCTGACCACCCCCCTCCCAGCCCCACCTCTTACCCACTCGTGACATCACCAGGGAAAGGCTGATGAGGACACCTTCTAGGCCAATGCACATCTCCAGAGAAAGGGAAAGCTCTTCCCTGTTAATTTCATAGTTGCTCACTATCACATGGGAGGGTACCCATGTCCCTTTTCACTGGCTCCTTCCCTGGGGCAGAGAGAGAGAGAGACCTCCTCAAAGGAGTCTCAGGAAGTCAAATCAATTAACAGTGACAGCCATAGCTCAAAAGTTCAAAGCCACGCTAGGCTAAGACCACTCACATCATTTTTTTAGTAAGGGTTTTATGCTGCTCAACCTGGAGGCATGCTACATATTTTATTTTCAGTAAGATACTGTCTTCTCTGGTTAGTTCTGTTGTTGTTGTTATTTTGTTTTGTTTGTCAAATTGACACAAGCTAAGGTCATTTGGGAAGGGAGAGTGTCGTTCAAGGAAACTCATTCAGGAGACTGGCTTGTGAGCAAACTTGTGGTGTATTTCCTCGACTGATGAGCAAGGGCTCGGATAACTATGGGTGATGCCACCTGCAGGCAGGTAGTCCTGGGTGCTATTAGAAATCAGGCTGTGTAAGTGATCCCTGAGGAGGAAGCTAGGGAGCCACACTCCCCATGGCCTTTGCTTCAGTTCCTGCCTCCAGGTTCCTGCTTTGGGTTCCTGCGCCAAGTTCCCTTAACGGTGGACTGTAAGCTATAATAAATAGGAAACAAGCCTCTCTTTCCCAGGTTGCTTTTGGTCGCAGTGTTTGTGACAGCAACAGAAAAACAACTGAGACACTGAATTCGGCCACATCTCTCGGGAGATTCTGGTAGATAGGGAAGAGAGATGTAAGAATGAAGAAGGCAAAATGCCGGTGGGTACGCTGGGCGGAGTCAGTCCTAGATTGGCTGCCCAACATTTTCACCAGTGATCCAAGTCACCCGAGACTCAAGGCCCAGATACGCTAGACTCCAGGACCCATCCTAGAACCTATGAGTGAGACCCAGGAGTAGGCAAAAAAAAATTTTTTTAATGAAATTGCCAACAACACACTTGAGATCCGGAACGACGAGAGAGAGAGTTTGTTCCCTTGAAGTCAGAATAAACATAAGCGGAATTCAAGCAGAGAAAGATTAACTCGGTTGTTCACGGCTCACAGTAAAATCAGAATTATTGCTCAAAGAAAGTAATAAGGCTATTTCTTATTCCCACCAAGAATGTTAAGACTGAAATGAGGAGGTGGGCGGAGAACTAGAATAATCTCCAAGACATGTCTAGTGGGAATGCAGAAGACCCGACCCCACCTGGGAAGGAAGAGAACGGAGCTCAGAACACTAGACCAGCATGCATGCAAGTCTGTGGAAGAGCAAGGACTTGGCACAGCCAACAGGCTCCAGAGAGGCCTGCTGCCACCACAGAGTCTCACTGACGTGTCTACCCCTCAAGAGCGACAAAAGACAAGGGCTGCAAATTCAGAGAAAAGCTCCCCCTCTTCCTGTCTCTCTGTTTCTCTGTCTCTGTCGCACCCGCACACAGGAACAGAAACATCCATGAGGAAGAACACTCAAATATTGAGAAGCCTTCATGGACACTTTAAACAAATTGCGACTTTGACACCTCACCTAGGGAAGGTACGCACTTCTGATCATGGAGCACAAAACATATTTGTTTTCTTCCCTAGTCTCGAGGTCCCAAAGAGCTGTTTATTCAGAACTGCCATGACACTTTTTAGTGCCTCGAAGAAGCGTAAGGCTCTATTTCTTAATGGCCCAAGATGAATTTGTTTTTGAAAGACCTTTAGGCTGGGGACCCCACAGAGATGCGCAGCTGTGGGTGCTACCCCACTTTCTCACACATTTTCGTTGTCTTCTTTAAGAAGAAATGAAGATCATCGGCGAACTTTTTTTTTCCTCTTAACCTTTGAAATACGTACGACATCATCGATTATGAAACTTCTGGTTTCGTACCAGACCTTACGATCCAAGCAAGTGCTCTAAAATGACAACTTCATTAGCCCAGCTGCTGGTCGAAAGAAAGCTCACTGTCTTACATTGAAGCTGAAAACCCCCAGATGTGGGAACACTTGTTGTTTATCTATTCAACCACTGCCTCGAACTCCCACCCAACCCCCCCCCCCAGCGCAAACCACTGCTCACCATAAATGTAAACATTGCCTAATGCAAGGGCAGCCAGCTGCATAAACGAGGCATGTTAGAAGGGTTTAAGATCACAGATTTACTTACGAGCATGCCCAGCATTTGAGTCTTGCACAAACCCAAACAACCCTTGATGGCCCTCTTCCCTCAAAACTTACAGCGTGGCTTCACTGAGAAGTCATGGCGCTTGTCAGTCATAACCTTACCAACGGCAGTTCTCTGGAGACATTGGCCAAACTGACACTTTACACCGTGCGACTCTGAAGTCACATAAATAGCATCCTAAAAGTCGGCCATAAAAACAAATAAACGCAATGAAGACATCTCAGCCTGGCATAAATATTGCTAATGCAGAGAAGAATAAATTAGCCTATGAAGGAAGCTAATTTCAGACCCCTATCAAAGTGTCACACAGTAACACTGCTGAAAAAAAAAAAATATATATATATAATACCTTACCCAGAAACAGTGGAATTCAGCAGATGGATTTTGACAGGACCTGCATAATTAAAGTTTCTTTCGCAGACCTCCTGTTCTGAAACCGTTTTGTCAGCCAGTGCTAAAGAATGTTTTTTTGGCTCAGGAACAGAAAATCCAAATAGTCCCAGAGAAGCTGTGTGTCTGCCTGGACACCCTTAAGACAGCAGCTTTCAAAGAACAAATCTTTCCCTTAGAGATGAATCTTGACATTGTCACTGTCGTGTTAATTGGCTGATTCGAACTCTAGTTACCTTTGGGGAGACTGATATGAAACTTTTTCTGAAGAGCAAAGATATGCTAATAAAAGTTGACCTTCGCAAGTGAGCCGCCAGTAACTAAAAAAATCCAAGATCAAAATGCTTTCCATTTCCATTGAGTGCTGATTGCTAAGTGGCCTCCTGTCCTCACACACTTTATTAGGCATAAGATCACACTCATGGGCTTTAATACTTGATATGATAATAAATGGAGAGGGCTATGTCAGATAAATTTCCATCTACAGATTAACTAAAACTTTGTTATCAATTAACAGCTTTACTCATCTTCAGAGAAATATAGCACTAAAGTGATTTGTGGACGGTCCCTTGATACATAGCTCCAAAAACGAATTTCTGTACAATCAGTCCCTCTGAGAAGAGCTGAGGACAAATGCAGGATGCAAAGCCCTTACTGATGGATAAAGGAGGCATGGCCCTAACTAATCTCCCCACCTACAAAAAAAAAAAAAAAAAGCAAACATTCTTGCAGTGGGATTTTGATCTCTAGGCCTGAAGGTAAGGTGTAGATGCCAATTCTGAGTCATCACTGGGTCTGGATATGACCCTGGCAGAGCCCAGAGAGGGAGAGACTGGTTTCTTTAGTTCTCAATTGCAAGTTTCTGTCTCACCAACTACTAGACAAAAAGATAGTCTTTTTGGCAGATGGATCCACTTGGTTCAAATCTACTATCTAGAATCCTTTTGTTGAGAAGGAATCAATGGCCAGATTGCAAAGAATTAACTAGAAAATTCTGCTCAGTAGAAGAAGGGTATCTTTAACTACCTGAATACACAAATGTTGGCTGCATAGCAATCTCCTTTTGGTCTGAAGCCCTCTGAGCATTTGTTTGGAGGAGTCACTAACATGTTCCCTTGCCTCACTGCTTGCAAAGACCTAGTACAGGCAAGCTTATACAATTTGCCTCTTTGGTTTAGAAATCAGACCATGTTGGGCCGCTAGTGTTGTGAAATAATGACCTGCCTTAGAAAGAAATGGAATCTATGTGTGTCTGATCTATAAAGAATCAGAAAATGGGCTCCTTTCCTAGAAACAAGAAATTAGCAAAATCAAAGATTGAATTAAGTGGCCTCAGAGGCTTACCTTGGGAGCCATGCTGGTGTTGTGTAAAGTCCAACCAAGGTGCTTTGGATAGTTTCAAGATGGCGACTGCTGCGACTCCTTAGAACTGAGGGCACTTCCTAGCGCTTTGGCTGCTGGTAGAAGTGAGGACAGCAGCAATCGAAGAGGCAGGAGGGAATCAGAACACATCAACCCACAAATATGTCCCTTTGTCAAATTAGTTACTTTGAGCTGAAGACAATGAAGGAATAGCAGGCATGGAGATGGCAATCTTACTTCCTCCTTTCAACCCTAAAGGTTGCAAATTCCCCATGAGAACAATGTCTACCCAGAACCAGGAAGAAAAGAGCATTTTGATTATCAGTGTTGAGAGAGCAACGCAGAGAGGAATCTGTACAAACAAACTCAACTGAAGTAACTTTTATCTTTCATTAGTTCCCTGATGACTTTCCTACAGCTATGGCTCATTTGTCCTTCTGTGCTTTTACGTCTACACAACTGGCGATCTTTGTTTAAATGATGGATAAGCTCTCAGGATACTATTTTTAAAGGTATTTCTCTCTCTTTCTTTTGTGTGTGTGTGTGTGTGTGTGTACATGAATGCAGGTGTCTGCAAAGGCCAGAAGAGAGAGAGTTAAGCCTCCAGAAGCTGAAGTCTCAGGTAGTTGTGAGCACCTCCACATGGGTGCTGAGAACCGAACATTGTCTTCTGCAAAAGCGGTATATGATCCTAACTGCTGAGCCATCTCTCCAGGCCCTCTCAGACCTCTTCAGGCCATTTTTTCCCTGTATATTAAAACCTTCACATCCATTTACAGATGTCCTCATCATGCAATACTCATAGCCTTGGCAATGGTCACCTATCTTTTGTCAGTTTGATTCACAGGCCCAGACGCAGACACCGAGACTTTTTCTGAGGCTTTTTTAAGAGCCTCAGAATTTGGGAAAGATACAGAAACCTTTTGATACAGAAACTGCTGGTGGTAGGGAGAACATACCCCATCCTAGATTGAGAGCAGAGTAACTGGTGTGGAAACAGAAATACAGAACCTTCCCTTCGCTCTGGCTTGCTGTATAGCTAAAAAAGGCCAATAGTTCTTAAGAGTTAGTTCAGCTTAGAGAAGGCACGCCACTATACACTTGTGCGCTTAACACATGCGTGTTAAGCTGTCAAACACACATATGAAGTCAGGTGGGATAACTGTGGGTATGGCCTCATTCTGAAGCTAATCCTGTTTTCTTAAGTGACCAAGAGAACACAGATGTTAGAGTCCCTCTGGGACTAGGAGGAACTACAGGAATTCTAGGAGGAGAGACTATAGTCCTAGCATCCAATTTCCTAATCCAGTAGTCTCTCCACTTCACTGGCTAAAACTCCAAGATGCCCAGTCACAGTGATAGATGCTGGAACAGCCACTCTCAGGGCTCCTCTGTTTACCAACCAGGCCTTTCAGCATCCCAGACATGGCTTCCACCCAACTCCACACTATTCTGTCTAAGTTTTGCTAACTGGAAAGCAAAGGCCTCTTAGGCCACTTCAGCCAAACCACAGTAATTTTCCACGGAGCGGCCAAGGAAGGGCCAACAGAGTTCGGGTGGCAGCACCATGTGCTTGTGAGAGGCCTAGGGGACTGTTGGAAGCCAACAGAGATGGAAAATCCACTGAAGGGGAAGTGCAGCAGGTCTTGACTACCCTGTTAGAAGGTAGGGGGTAAAAACTGAGAATCTTCGCAATGGATTGGCTCAGCCTTCCATAAGATGATGGGTGGGTTATGACAACTGTGGGTTTTGTCTTTCTCTCTTGAAGAGGACATTCCTTGAAGGCAGAGGCAATGACTGTTATATGTAGCCCAATATTCCCAGTGGTCTGTGGAGTGCCTGGTATGCAGAAGTCTCCTGAGATGCGTGCCGATTGGAGGAACACACGGACACAGCAGCTGATATGCTTGGCGTGTGTAACACTCTCTCCCTCAGTGGCCAACACTTGTGTCTGGAGAAGGGAGAACAGCCCTACTGGCTGAACTTCACCTTTTGGTTTTCCCTACTAGCGCAGTCTGAGGAAGGCGGTTAGCAGGATCCAGACAGAACAATGGACTGAGAAAAAAAAAAAGAGAGATGCTTCTCTGGCTGGCCCAGCCTCTGACTCACACCTGACCAAGGACTAATCATTTAACTTGCCCTTGCCTTGTTTTTACTGTATGCAAAATAGCCATAGAACAATACAGGCTCCCACCCTTCCTCCCAGCAGTATTCTGAGAACTGGAAAGATGCTATCTTGGAAGTGATTAGAGAGCCTAAGAACTGGGCTCCCAGCACAGAAGTGGTGTTGTTCTCAGGCAGCGACAGCTGCTGTTTTGCAGCATGAAAGGTGATATTGTGAGGCCCTGTTGGCAAGGAGAGGAGGCTGTTGTTGCCTGTTGACAAGGTGATACAATACACAGGAGGGCAGGCTCCCCAAAAGATGAATGGTCCTGATTTCATTCATCGGACTCCCTCTTCCTCAAATCTTTATTATTCCTGATGGACAGGTGATTCCCATCCCCTCCGCTCCTCCCCCCCCCCCAACCCACACACACATAATTTTTTTTTCCAACTTTCTCCAGCTGCCAGGACATCTGGAGAAAGAGAAAATGGTCCAAGACATGTTGGGTTTGTTTGTTTTTTTTTTTTTTCCGAATTGATTCACAGAAGCCCGGAGCTTGCCTCTCCTTAAGGAGTCACCCAGTTCACGTGAAGCCGCTTCTGAGGGTTAAATGTATACCACGAGGTTTACAAAGACAAACCAAAGCCGTGACCATGTTTTATGAATAAACCTACGCTGGACATAAGCATAATAGTTACGGAAGCAACAAGACAGAACAAAAAACGCCTGCTTTCCCGGAGCGCGTGAGCAGGCGGGAGAAACACCAACTCCTCGCTGCAGAGCGAGGCAATGGCGCCGACTTAAGCGCCACTTCACGGAGAACAGAAGAGAGAATGTGTAATTCTGGCCGAGGGTTTGGGAAGAGATTTTCATAACAGGGAACACCTAAGCTCGGGGAGGACAAGTTCCACAGGGGTGAGAACAGAGAGCCGCGTGCGCGTGCGTAGTACTGGTTCCTTTTCCTGCTGCTGGGACAAAACACCAAGCTTAAGCGGCTGAAGGAGGGCATGGTTTATTTTGGCTCGTAGTTCTAGGGTGTAGTCCGTCCGGATGAGAAATACACCGGTGGCAGGAGCTTGAGGCAGCGGGGAGAAATTACAACCACTGTGGAGAAGCAGACGGACGTGAACACTGAGCAGTGCTTGACCCTGGCTTATGGGACACTGTGCATATCCAGAGAAACCAAAACAGAGGGAGGCGGAGTGGGGGGTGGGGGGCGGGGGTGGGGGGTGATCGGAGCGCAGGAGCCTGAAGCACTGTGAAGGTATCCTAGGGACATCTTGCAAAGAGATACTGCTGTGGCTTCCTAGAATGACAGATACAACCTTGGGTGGCCAGGAAGGCACAACCTATTCTTTGGCATCTGGGAGATGACTGGGACAAATGTGACAGCCCACCATCTCAAGACGGATGCTGAGGGCCTGGACCAGCCCCTGCAAAAAACGGCTCTAACGGTATGAGGGTGAGGGGGCAGAGCTGAATCAACCATCTCTACTGATGAGGATCTTGATTCAGAAAGTGGGACATGATCCCTTAAAGAACCGAAGATAAACTTGCCCTCTTAGGCTACACGCTCAGTCCTTCTGGAACGCTCCGGTAGCAGGATCTATGGCCGGCCTGTCTTTGAGCAGAATTGGAAGGGTTTTTTTTTTAATGCATATATGTGTTTGAATATATGTATACATTCATTCCTAAATATAGCCCCTTTAGCCCATATAATGTTCCTTCTATGTTATATTTTTCAGGGCTGACCATTTGGTACTGGACACCAATTGGAGTGCTCGGGCGAGTTTCAACAACAAAGTCAAAACTCCCTCAGAAGCATAAAACTATTTTCTTTTCCAACTGAGGCATCAGTAAGAAACTGTGATCATGGGGTAGCTGGGGACCAACGGCAGGGATGGAAAGAGATGGAAGAGAGTGATGGATCAAATGGAAGGTAGAAGAAAATTTTTTAAAAAGGTGGGGATCAGAATGAACCTCAGTCATGGCACCTCACTCGGGGCCTTCTACAGTTTGAGACTTAGAAGGAAAATCCTCCATTCCCACTCCTACAGACAGACAGCTGTATGTGATTGGTTTGTCTGTTTGTTTGTTTGTTTGTTTGTTTGTACATGTTGAGAGCAGAGGCCTCAACATAATTCATTTCATTTGCAATAATGAAAACATTATTGCAATCTCTCTAACCTAGAATTGCCAAGGATGTCAGTTTTCATGCTGTCTATAAAATGTCTTAGAAATAGATAGTACTATACAACCCATTAGTATCATAAGATTTCCAGGTACACTGAATCATTCACTCTCCAACTGAATTTATTCTATACCTCCTGTAAATAAAGCTAATAAAATCCCTAACTTCGTGGAATTTGTATTCCGGTAGAGGAGGTGGACACTAGCAAACACTTCAACATTTCAAAGACTTAACTTCCGATTCTGCTCTGACAGTGTAGCGTGTAGTGTATGCTCCATGAGAGAGCCGGGCTTCCTGCTACCCGTTATCATGGATTTGAAGGGTGGGCAAGAATTTTCCAAGCAATAAGCTAAAGAAATTATCCTCTAGACTGAGACAAAGCTACGGGAAGGCTTCGGATGGATTTTCTAGCCTGACAGAGAGATCTCAAAGACAGACGTTTCCCCTGAATCCTAAAGAGCAAATGGGGAAAGGGAACACAGGTGAGCTTCCGTCTAGCATAGCAAGGGACGAGAATGTGAGAAGGAAATCACCTTTGAGTAACAGATTCTGGCAAAAAGATGCTCCTTCTAGTGCCAAAATCTTCTTTACCTACTGGGATGGCTCCTGGTGTGATGGCTTACACCTAGAACAAACAGCCTTGTGGAATGAGACGCTTGGGAGAAGGGATCTGGGTTTCTCTTGCGTGTTTTGTAATTTATCTTTCATGGCGGGAAATTCTGGTATAGATTCTAACTCCGTCCCCCACAGCCACCCCCCCAAAAAAATCACTGTGACTGACTCCACATCAGATCCTTATAAGGTAAGCACTGTGGGTTCACATGCCTCCTTAATTCTGGAAATTAAATTAAATTAAGTTTCAAGCACCCTCCCTCCTGGAAATAAACCAGATACAAGTAAAAAGTGGTCCTCAATGGCTGTGTGTATGGCAGACAGATTTGTAGGAGGACATCAGTTCTGTGCACTGAACTCTTTCTCTTCCCATTAGACACAGGTCAAGTGTTATCTTCCCTGTAGGACGTAACATCTCAGCAATGATGTGCTATGTCCCACGGTGATCTCTTCCCTCAGGCAGCCACAACATGTCTTCTGTTCATTTATCTTAATGAAATGTTTCTTTTCCTGATGTTTATCATAAATGGAAAGAAATGAATGAAGGTAAACATGAAATTTACAATGTAGCTAAACCAGGTGTGGCGGCAAAAGCCTGTCATCCAGGCACTTGTAAGGCTGAACAGGAGGCTGATAAATTCAAGGTGTAGCAAGACTCTGCCCCTAAAAAAGTTACTGCAGTAAAACAAAGTATAAAATAATAAGCCAAAATGTACCTGAGTGGAGAGATCGCTCTAACGTACCCATATGCTATCCTGATATTCTTATCTGGACCTCATTATGATTTTTTTTTAAGAATAAGAATTTGTATCAGGTTTATAGTCTTGCTTCCTTTCTAGAAGAGACGAGGGCAGGGCTGGGCAAAGAGTTCTTTGTTCTTAAAGCAGACGTGCCAATGTCTAGATTCAAATGGAATCAAACACAAGGCAGCGGGCTATCATTGTAGCTTAGTTGGTCTAGTGGTGATGCTTGATGGAAACAGGGCCCTGGGTTTGGTCTCTAGCAGGACATAAAAGCAGGCGTGGTAATATACACCCATAATTCCAAAACTGGAGAAATGGAAGCAGGAGGAACAGGAAGTTGAGGCCAGCTTTGGTTATACAGCGAGTTCGAGGCCAGCCCGGGTTCTATATGACTCTAAACAAAACATAACGAATAAGACACAAGTGATGCAGAAGTGTGTAAGCAAGTGTCAGGCCCCCACTTTCCTTCTCATACCTATTCATTATGGAGACCAGGACTCTTCCCAGGGCAGAGACCCTCTGGGCCACAGAAACCCCATTACACATGGTTGCTAGAGAAGGAGGTGCCTGGTACTCTAATGTCATTTGAGGCCATCAGTCCATAGGGAGGTCCTAATTTATAGAGGGGCCATAACCAACTGTGCTCCCAGTGTGCTGATGTCAAAGAGGACTCTTAATCTCCCTTTTCACATGCATAAGCAGGCAGACACTGCATGTCCGTGAGTTTGTTCCTAAGCAGCCCGGCTGTCGAAGGTGCTGGGTTTGTATTTTAAAGGCTCCAGTCTAAAGGTCGGAGAACACGAAGGGAAGCCAGCCAGCAGCTGCTGCAGGTAATGGAGCATGCAAAAGGCCCCTGGTACCAGAGAGACAAGTCCTATCTCTGTCTGTGTCTCCGCGGCAAGGTGTGGAAAGCGCGCTCTTTTCTTTTCACTTCTCTGTTTATTTTAGAAGGCAGCCGCAGAGATAAGGGCTATCCTTCTAGAAATAATATTGCTGTTGGCCGTAGTCTATCGGCAAAAGTTGAGCTTTTGCTCCAGAAAAGGGAGTCAGGGAGAGGCAGGTGTTGATTCTCAGAACAATCTCAACAAATTATAGGAAAGATCAGAACAGACCTGGGAGGAGAGGCGGGGTTTGAAACCCCTGGAAATCCCCAACTTGCTGATTCCAGTTTGGAGACTTGGCTAATCCAAAAGTTGGGACAATGCTTTTCTAATTCATTGTGACATCTTGCTGCAGCTATAAGGGTGTCCTTTTTCCATATGTCCCTCCATCTAACCTACCAGCATCTAGGTATCATGGGAATAACAGTGGTAATTAGAAGTAGCTAAAATTGTACTTACTTATCATTATTCTCCAGGAATTGAATGCACTGATTCATAAATATTTTAGGGTTATGGCGATGGCTCAGTGGATAAAGTGCCTGATGACTCTGCCTGAGAACCAGAGTCTGAATCCCCATTGTCCACATAAAGCCTGGCATCTCCCTGGCCACTTGGAACCCCAGCACTAGGGTGGATACTGGTAAATTCCATAGACTCAGTGTCCAGCCAGTCTCACTAAAATGGTGACATACCTCCCCCCACCACCCCAGGCTCAGTAACACCCTGTCTCAAAATAATAATGTAGGAAACTATAGACCAGACTGTGGTGCCAAACTCTGGACTGTGTGGGCACATAGGTGGGCACACACACACAAACAAATATAAGACATACAAACAAACAACATTTGTTCCTTCAATGTCATAACAACTTTATTATTTCAATTTCACAAAGGCAAAAACTGAGAATAATAAGTGGCTCAGGAAGGCTTCCTAGGAAAGCAGTTAAACTGGAGGTTCCTCAATAAATAAATAATAAACAAAAAAACTCAATACACTGTGTTATGGAAATAAGCTATATATCCAACAAATGAAGAAGGGAAGAATCCTGGTATATTGGGTCTGAGGAAAAAGCTCAGCTAGTGAAATACTTACTTTGTAAAACTAAGGACCTGAGTTGGAGAGTCAGTGCCTTTGGGAAAAGGTCAATGCATAAGCAGCCCAGCAGAAATGCATGTGTTATGAACAAACTCTTTGGCTATCAGACTATTAGAGCATTGGGCTCAAGGAACTTCTCTCAGAAACTCTCCTATCGGGAATGAGGTCTAACCTTGAAGAGACAATAATGATTCAATGGTGGGCAGAACCATACCTTGACAGGAAAGGCTTGGATTCCTGGCCTTCTCTCTATATGTTAACCATACCTCAGGACCCCAAAGATGGATAGAGGCGTCACTGGATCTCTTTGTTTCTCTTCCCAGTGTGGCCACATTGAGTAAACCATTTTCTGCTTTTTATTACTAACTTGACATTTTAATTGACTGATTGAGGAAAGGTGGCCCAAACTGGTTTCTTGAAGAACAAACTGTGGACTCTAAAAATCAGTAAGTGTGGTAACACACACTTGTGATGCCAGCGCTGGGAGAGTGGGAACAGGTTGACCCCTGGGAATCTCTGGCCAGCCAGCTTAGTCTAACCAATGAACCCCAAGTCCCAGTAAAAAAAAATTCAGTCTCCAAAAAACAAGGAAGATAGCTCCTGAGATATGACACCCAAGCTTGAATTCTGACCTCCACATACACAAACATGTGTGCACCCTCCACACACGAACATGCTAACATAAATAGCTGAAAAGAAGGAAAATGTGATATATGTTCATATAAACAACATATATGTATATATGGTAATTTTTAGCTCTAAAAATATCAAACAAATGCTCTTGAGAAAATGAATGCCAATGGAGATAACCAAATTAAGTCAATCTCAGACAAACATTATATGTTTTCTCTCATTTGTAACTCCTAGATTTGTACAGATACATAAAACCATGCATGTGTATATGACAGAAAAATAGAGGTGAAACCGTCTAGGGAACAAAGGGACTAAGAGGAGGAAGGAAATGTGAGAAGAGGGGAGGGTGTGGAGAGACACACTCGGCATGCAATATGTGCTTGCATGAAAATGTCTTTTTGCAACTCAGCACCATGTACAGAATACATATAGTAGGGGGAAAAGTGCTTTGTTGACTGGCCACGTTGTCAAAATGCCTCCTAAATATTTATGTTTAAACCCACAGGTTCGTGCTATTCCCAGAACTGTTCGGAGAAGCTTCTTTTCGCAGTAGACAGCAGTCAATGCAGAGACTCATAGCTTGTCAAAGTGCTGAGAATAAGAGGCTGTGAGTTCTCAGCCTTAAATGGGAAATCTATACCAAACCCCCTAAGACTCAAAAAACATCACAAAAGAAGGCACAGAAAGGAGGTGAGAGCCGGGGGGATTGGGAGGAATGCCGTGGAGTGCTGTTTTCTGGCCATGACGGGGTCATTGTGCTCATGAGCTCACAGCAGCTATAGGTACTGTCTTAGTTAGGCTCTCCGTTGCTTCAGTGAAACGCCATGACCCAAAAGCATGTTGTAGAGGAAAGGGTTTATTTGGCTTACACTTCCAAATTGCTGTTCATTTTTGAAGGAAGTCAGGACCGGAACTCAAACATGGCAGGAACCTGGAGCAGAGGCCATGGAGGGGTGCCGCTTACTGGCTTGCTTCCCATGGCTTGCTCAGCCTGCTTTATTATAGAACCCAGGTCCACCAGCCCAGGGATGGCAGGACCCACCAAGGCCCCTTCCACATTGATCACTAATTGAGAAAAGCCTTTCAGCTGTATCTCATGGGTGCATTGGCTTAACTGAGGCTCCTTCCTCTCTATGACCCTATGACTCTAGCTTGACACACAAGAGCAGCCAGTACAGGCACCAACACAAGCCCTGCACAAGATCAAGCCAGTGTGTGTACATGTGTGCTGAGGGGGGCAGAGGGCAACTTCTGAAAGCTGATTCACCCCTTCCATGACGTGGGTCCCAGGAAATAAACTGAAGCTGTCAAGCTCGACAAAACTCACCCTATCTACCAAGCCAAGAAAATATCAGAGATTATAAATTCATCTCCAGCACTATGGCACACTCATGACATACAACCGTGGGCTCACTTTGAAGACGACTAGAAATGATATTTGTATGAAATTCTTAGCTAAGTTTTTTTTTTCATATTGATTTTTGTATTCCTTCTAATTGAGTCAATTCACTGTCGGGGCTGGGGGGAGGTGTAAAAAGTATGCTAGCAAACCAGGGAAATCATTTTCAAGAGCTTATAAAATTCCCGTGCAGAGTTTTGGAAGGGGTCCACCCTATTGGAGCTTAAGTTGTCGCTGACCCTATGCTTACAGTACCAGGTTTATGCTGCACACACGACTCATCTTGCTTTACTCGTAAGAAGCATGCGATTATTCTCTGCGTAATTCTGAAAAAACTAGCGTTGAGAAGGCCACTGACTTCCCCGTGATTATATAGCTGTGGAAATCACATTTGGGTCTGAACACAATCCTCTCCACTGGGGGGGAGAGGGATGGAACACTAAGCAAACTGTATATATGCTGGGATCTAGGACACTGATCTGAGTCACAGGGAAGCTGGTAGCTCAGCTTCAAATGAGCATGAACAGTTAGCATGTGTTCTAGCATTCTTTCCGTTACTGTGATAAAACACTGTGGCAAAAAAGTAAAGTAGGGGAGAGAGGATTTGGCAAACACTACCAGGCCATGGTCTATCACTGAGGGAAGTCAGAACAGAAACTCAGGAAGAACTTGAAGCAGAAACTATAGAGGAATTCTACTTGCTGCCTCACTCTCGGGCTCATGCTTAGAGAGCTTTCTTATAAAGTCCAGGGCCACCTGCCCAGGGAATGGTGCCACCCACTGTGGGCTGGGCCTTCTATGTCAATGAACAATCAAGACAATACCCTGCAGTTATCCCTACAGGTCAGTTTGATTTGGGCAGTCCCTCAGTAGAAACTCCCTTCTCAGATGACTCTAGGTTGTGTCAAGTAGACAGTTAAAGCTAATTGGGACACTGCATTAGTTACTTTTCTGCTCCTGTGACAAAATGCTGGGACCGAAGAAAGACTTTATTCTGTGTTATGACTCTGAAAGGAGAATCCACCATGGCCAGGAAAGAAGGAAAGCATGGTATGAGGCCTGGCTGATCACATTTTTATCCACAGACATGAAATGGAGAGAACATGAAGTAGGGCCAGGTTATAAATCCTCAAAGCCTGCCCCGAACACCATACTTCTTTCAGTGAGGCTCCACCTCCTAAAGGTGCTATAAACTTCCCAAACAGTGCCACCTACAGGGAACCAAGTGTTCTAACACATAAGCCTATGAGGGACATTTCTTGTTCAAACCACAACAAACACCATACTAGAACATTTTTCTGAACTGTTCCTTTTCCCACCAGAGGGCAGATGGAGTGAAGAAGAAGGAGAAGATTAAGGAGGATGGCAAGGGGTGGTGTGACAAGGATGATGACAGGGCTGTCTGGTAAGATGAGGAGCAAGGAGAGAAGAGGAAGAAAGGGAAGAGAACAAAGAGGGAGAAGAAATAGAAAATAAAGATAAAAATTGGCCGAGTACGTTTTCTGTGGAAATACAAGCATCTGACTTGGAATCCCCAGAAAAAGAGAGACATGTCCATATACACCCCTGTAATCCTAGTCTTGGGGGTTGATGGAGACAGGAGAATTCTGGGGTTTGCTGGATGCCAGACTAGTTTCAGATTCGGTGAGAGTCCCTGTCTCAAGGGAATAGGGCAGATATTAACAGAAGTGCCTGCTTCCTCTGACTGTTCTATTCTTGGTACTGTCAGATGCAGCTATGAAAAGACAAGAGACACAAGAAACAAGGGACAACCTAGCTAGCTAGACAGGACATCTCCCCATTGCAGCCTCTTCTCTAAACATTGGTCTGTATCTCCAGATTCAAGGCCTGCCCCTGCCTCCTTCACTCACTCTCCCAACAACAGGAAACTAAGCAAAGTAAAAATGCTTGTCATCTTGAGAGAGATGTTTTGTCCTGCCCCGTCAAACTTCCATCTGAAGATGAGGTTGTAACCATCCTGGAAGGAATGAAGAAATTCTAAGAAGACTCTACCCATGCCCTCCTTTGGTCTTTCAGTCTACTGGAAACAATAAATCCCAAATAACTGGAATTTCCCTAGTTGTCTCATTCTGGGGAAGATAAAGTCTAGGGCCCCAGTGGAGAAAGCTTGTCTCCTGGAGAGTTTTACACAAGTCTGACAACGTGCCAGACCACCTCGTACAAGAGCCTGGAGCTGAGACAAGGATGGGTCAGTGATGGGTTTGAACTAGAAGAAGGTGAAGCAATAAACTATCAGATCCCACTCCCAGCGGCATGCTTCCTCCGGCAAGACTCCACTACCTAAAGATCCCATAACCTTCCCATACCAGGAACCAAGTATCCAAATAACTGGGGCCCTTGGGAATTCACACCCAACTCTGCCCCTTTCACAGCAGAGCCCTCACAGGCCTCCAGGACAAAGCAATGTGGACAGTCTCAGTGGGTAGTCTACAAAATGTCCTTAAAATGGTAGCATCTACCAGGAAAGCAAAAGATCTTCCCCTTTTTCCTCTCTCTCTCTCTTCCGGCTTGCAGCATTACATCTCCCATCCTTTGCTCTGGCTGGGAGTCTACAAAACACCTTTATCTCTTGCAGATCCACCAGGCCTAGGGTCTTCTGATAGGCTTATTAGTGATCCAAGGCCCCAGGCATTCAGGTGGCCACCTGCCTTTATCTGACTCCTTCATAGCCAGCAATCACTGATAAGTGAGGCATAAATATTCATCAACAACAAAAAGCCTGTGCGATGACTTAATCTTTAGCTCTCCATTTATGAATGACATTCTTCTTTATTCTTTCAAAGAGGTGTCAAGAATTTAGGAGCCAAACCCCTGTTGGCAGGCAAGCTTCATCCAGGGAGTTTGTCCTGATGACGGAGTGCTACTTAAGCCTCTCCTTGTTATTGGAGCTTTAAGATCAGAGCCTGAGCTCTGAAATCCCCAGCAAGCTAAGCTCAAGGTAAGCTCCACTTACCCTGAATAGGCCAATTAAATAGACAAGAGTGAAAAGGAAAAAAGGTTGTTGTTGTTTTTTTTTCCAATGTAGCCATATTGGGAAAAAAGATGGAAGAGTTCCAGAAACCACATCTTCCCTAAGACCATGTTCAGGACCATAATATGAGGCTTTGATTTAAACACAGGGCATGGAGTAGGCAGTCCTAAGTAGTCCTGGTCGAGTGTAATCAAACTCATTGCCTCAGCTCCAGGATCTTCTGCAAGGTTTGCTTCCTATGTGTGGTTGAAGATGTGATCTCTCAGAACTCCTGCTGCAGTGCCTAAGCTGCCATTATGGACTTCCCCTACAGAACCATCTGCCAAAATAAACTCTACCGTTGGTTGTTTCTGGCCATGGTATTTCATCACAGCAATGGGAAAGTAACTAATAAACCATCTTTCCTTCATCATCTCCAAAGAGCAATACTGTAACCCTGTTAAATAGTCAGCAATTTCTATTTACAATATTATTGTGCAGATATTCTGCACCAAAAATTCTAAGCAATGCACTTCTTTCTTTACACACCGTCAGATCTCCAGGTGGTTGGTACTAGGACTTTTTCTAAGCTACCGGAGAAAACGTGTTCACCTGACCGTCTTCATTCCCTCAAAGACATGACTGCCCATCTCTGTGTTGACATCCTTCCTCTCCCACCCTTCCAACTCCCAGACTAACATCCCCTCTAGAGAGACCAGCCTCATCCTTTCTCTTTTGCATCTCTGTGCCTCTGTAACTTACAATCTGGACCACACAACTGAGCCATTCATTGCTCTATTTCTTTGTAGTGGTTATTATTTCTTTGTTATTCTTGCCTCCTTGGATGAGTAGTATTGGCTGTCAAGTTGACAACAGGATCTAGAATCTGCTAGAAGCCAAACCTTTGGGCACACCTGTGAGGGATTATTTAAATTAGGTTAACCTCTGGGCACACCTGTGAGAAATTATCTTGATCGGGTTAACTGAGATGAGCAAACTCACCTTGAAGGAGGATGCCACCGTTCCCTGGCTTTGGGTCCTGACATCATCAAAGAGAGGAAGTTGAGCTGAACAGGAGCATTTATCCCTTTTGGCCTCCTGAATACAAATGGCAGGCCACCAGCTGCCTCAGGCAGGTGACTTCCCTGTTGTAACAGCCAACGCCCCTGAGCTGTGAGCCCAAATCAGCCCCTTCTTTCTCAAGTTGCTTTTGTCAGGTATTTTATCACTGCAAAGGGAATAGCAACTAAGACACTCCTAACTGCAAGCTACCTGATGGCAGATCTCTGCCTCACACAGCCTCCGTATCTGTTACCCTCAAGAAACTCTTTCATAGACTTTTTTTTTTAATTTTGACTTGGACTGCTTTAGGGATCATTAATTTTCCAGGAGCCAACCCTGGAGAGATTCTTCATAACAATGAGTCTTCGCTTAAGCCTTCTTTCTCCACAGAATGGCTGTGATCACAAACTGTTCTGCCTGACCAACCCCATGTCTATCCTGCAGGCTCCCATATCTGGGTCTCATTCTGTGCATGGGGGTTTTCTCTTCCTGTTTCATCATCCTTTGGGCTTGCATTTTCCTATAGCTGTGGACTGATATAATAATATCCTAAATGGCTTCCTCCTTTCTTTTTGTTTTTGTTTTTGTTGTTGTTTTGGTTTTTTTGGTTTTTGTTTTTGTTTGTTTGTTTTGTTGTTTTAAAACAGGGTTTCTCTGTGTAGCCCTTGTTGTCCTGGAACTCAGTCTGTAGATCAGGCTGGTCTGGAACTCTGAGATCCACCTGCTTCTGTCTTCTGAGTGCTGGAATTAAAGGCATGCATGGCCACCACCACCACCACCAGGCCTTATCTTTCTAAAGCTGTCTGCATGAAAAACCTTTTTACTGTTAATTTTCACTGAATGGAATTGGCAGTGATTCTTCATTCCTGCTGAGAATTAGGTCTTTGCTGGGCATTTCAACCCTTCCATTTGCCTTACTTCCTATTTACTTGAGCTCATTGTTCCTGTTGCCTACAACTATTAGACCCTCCATTTTCCAAATATGTCTCCATGCTTTGGGGGCTTAATGCCTTTGCATATACTGTTCCGTATGCCTGGAGTGGTTGCCTTCCCTTCACCACTTCCACTGTGGAGCCCTCTCTACTCTCCCTAGCTCAGCCAACTTCTCCCCAGTTCTACGTTCCTGTAACTTTCTATTCCTGTCTTTTTCTGGGAGCAGGTGATATTCCAACTTTCTTGTCAATCTGTAGTGTATCTCTGAAACTCATGGGTGAGCCAAACATGGCCATTCCATATTATATTCCACACAAGCATAGCAAATTGCACAGGTTAAGAGAAGCAAAAGTTAAACACATGTTTGTTTAAAACATGAAAGAATGAAATAAGGCTGTGTGTGTGTGTGTGTGTGTCCCTTTCGCTCTTTCCTCTACCCTCTGTCTCTGTCTTCTGTCTCTCTCTCTGTCTCTGTTTCTCTCTCTCTTACAGACCATCCAAATTTTAATTCTAATACTATCCTATGTGGTGGATAAAAACTACGAGTTCCATCCCCATCTACTGAGGTGCAGGAGCAGAATCTATCCAAGTCCTAGAATGAAGGAGTACTCCTATTCACTCTCGTGTGTGGCTTTAGCCACACCATTTCCCAAACCAAAGGCTGTCTTGAGGACGGGCTTGAATTCAGGAGACCGTAACTCAGAGTAGCCAGCCCTGACTGCACTCACCTCAACCTCGCCATCCTGTGCCATCTGCCTGGCTGCTCTGTCCATCTATAAGTGGAAAAGGAAGTCTGACTATTTTTACAGGACTGAGGGGGAGGCAAGAGGAAGCACTTCGTTTCTATTTCTTCCCTTAGTCTCTAACTTTCTGACCAGAGGTTTCTATTTTCAAAACTTTGTATTATATAAACATAGGAGGCCCCTTCTCAAAAACAGGAGCCACCTCTGGTAACTTCCGGTATGTCCCTTCTGATGTTCTACACAGCCCTAGTAAACATCTTGATCGCAAGAAGCTGTGTCTGACTCCAGCATACTTGGGGTGGCCAACTTTGGGTCAACATATCCATTTGGCTCTGGGTGCCAAAGATGTTTTCTGTAGTTGTTAGATGAGAATATCCCTAGAGAAAGATGCCATTGTCATTGCCATCTTAGGCTACAGAACAAAACACATTTTCATCGAACAAAGCCAAGAATAACTCATAGGGAAATATATATATCGCAAAATGACTCAAATAATCCAAACAAAAGTGAATTAGGAGCCAGAGAGATGGCTTCATGGTTAGATGCACATCCTGCTATTACAGAGGACCTGAGTTTGCTGACCAGAACTGATTTCAGG
This sequence comes from Pachyuromys duprasi, assembly GCA_028658305.1. Lineage (NCBI taxonomy): Eukaryota > Metazoa > Chordata > Mammalia > Rodentia > Muridae > Pachyuromys > Pachyuromys duprasi. The sequence goes on along the minus strand of CM053756.1, from coordinate 41,706,145 downwards.
CAGCTCACAGTGATCTGTAACTTTAATAAATCTGATATCTTCGGCTGCAAGAGCACCAACACATACACAATTACAAATAATCAAAGAAACCCTAAAATTTTAAAAGTGACTTATAAACAATATGATCAATATCTTGATATTGTATAGACTACGTGTTTTGAACTCACTGTGTAGAGCTGATTGAGACCTGCCTTCCCTATTAAGGAGATGTGCAGAAGGCAGAGAAGCACACAGGTGCCAGCAGCAATGGGGACTATGTCATTGTCAAATGGTCCAACATAAACATGCCTCTCAGAGTGTTACAAAGCTGGACAACATTCACAGCTCAGTATCCAACAATTGGGTTGGGCCTACACCCTGGAGGTCTGAGATCTGAGATTAGAGAGTTTATCTTAATGCAGTGATGAATCAGAAGAAATTATAGGAAAACAATCATTATTTTTCTTTTCCTCCCTTTATCCCACATGCCCGTATCCCCAGGGAGAGAATTTCTGGACCTGATGTGGTAATAACATGGACCAATCCCACTAGATTGTCTGGAACTATTCTAGATCCTAGTCTACCAAGAGTGGGAACAGATGGCACGGGACCCAGTCTGTGTTCAAACATTGCATTTGTGAGCAGAAACAAACACTTTGGCCAAATTCCAATCGGTGGATTCAATGAAGAATAGCATCAGCCTCATACTGTTGGAGCAAAGACAACATGGTGAGAGATTTTCCAATTCCCCATCCACCTCTGATATTTCAAGATTCTTGGTGTAAGTCCACACTGAGTTCAACTGATCGGCCTCATTTTTCCCGTTTGGTATGGGTGAACCAAGGGCCAGCGTTGCATTGCATCATCTCGGGTACAGTAATAAGTGAATGACATTACACAATGCCTCCTTTTATTAATGGGAGCGCTATTCCAGCAATAATGCAATACCCTTGAGCTCATTCTGGCCTTCGCTGCTAGTACCCAGCCCAGTTGCATTGTCAGGATCTACAAAACATGATATAGATGTTGGAAGTTGTAGCCGTTGAAGAGGGCAGGCATATCAGAGAATGACACAAGCCAACAGCTCATAGCCTTGTTGATGCTCACAGTAGATGCTCAGTGAGGGCTGAGTGACTAAGAGTGAGTAATGCATGAAGACTAGTAGACTTGTTGACTGCCTGGAGCAAGCACCTTTGAACTTTACTGTTTTCCTGAAGACCAAGACTCAGTGTGGGTGAGAAAGAAGGAGTTCAAGTTTAGGAGTACTTTGGGAGTTCCCAGAAGTCAAGGGCTCTCAAATAGGGGCATTCCATCTCCTAATTACATGGGATGTGTTTTCCATCATTAATCAGATATAAACTCTACCCTCAGAGGTTTGTCACAGGAAAAAATCTTGATCCAAATCTATATACTTAATCCCTAGCTTTGCCTGCTAAGACACTGGTTCCCTTGTGCCGGATGCCGTGGTATGAGAAATGAGTGCTAAGTTATCTGACCGCTTTTCTCCATTGTCTTCCCAGATTCCCAGCAAGGATTCCCCCCCCATGGAAGCACCTGGTCTTGAAAACACATTGCTGATACCACCACTGGCAGAGAGAACCCACTTGTAACTCTAAAAAGAGAGAACAGCCAATAGCCTTAGACAGAATATTCTTCTTGGAAGATGCAAAAGTCACGTCTCCTTCAACCTGACCTCAGAAGGAGTCAGTCTCTTATGCCATGGGTCTTTGGAGGACATAGGTCACTGACAGCCAGGCTGTACTTGTTACTTCTCACACATGGACAATTACCCTTCTAATTCATTTTCACAAGACCCCTCTCTGATCTACCTTACTAGAATTGGCACAATATTGCTTGCTGGAAGCACCCATTCCTTCCCCTTTAGTCCCTGAGTTCTGAGATAAGAGCCAGGAAGAGGCCATGGGACAGAAGAAAACCAACCAATTACACCGGTATCAGGTCTGGGAAAGGAACATTGATACTAAACCACTTGCTAAATGAAGGGGACTTTGGAGCTAGCATAAGTAACCTGTTCTTTTTGCCCTATCAGGCCTCGAACCAGCAGATTCTTAGTGCCAGAGGATGAGCTAGTTAGCATTTAGTTAGTATGACACCCAGCACAGCTCTGTCTTCTGAGGGCCTGACTGATTTCTCTGTGTTCATTGCCATCTTTTGATGTTCCTCAATTCTTGTTACCTCTGTCTCACTGTTTTCTCTCCAAGCACATTGAAGGGGTTGATAGACTTCGTGCTGCCAAAGAGAGAGAGAGGGTTCACAGTCTCAGAAAAGCTTGGAGGACTTTTTCTTTTGGGGCAGCTCAGAGCTGACATCCTCCATGGAGTCAGCCCTTTGTCTGTGAGAACTGACATCATTTGCAATTGGAAAGTAGTTATCACTGACATTTTCTGCTCCAAGATCCACACAGACTACTTTAAGAGATAGTTCAGGAGCTGGTATGATGGCTTAGTGGGCAGAGGCACCTGCCACCAAACCTCACGACACCTGAGTTCTGTATCTATAGAACCCACACAGCAAGAGGAAAATGATTCCAGCATTTTTCCCTTGGGCCCCTAAATGAGCACCGCGGCACATTCATGACACACGTGTACATATATACTAAATACATATAGGAATGAAACAAAACAAGAAATAATAAAAACTACAAAGAGATACTTTGGGAACAGGGAGATATCTGGCTCATTGGGTAAGTTCTTGTCATGTGCCTCAAGCAACAAAGCGGGGAGGACAGACCCTTTGAAACTAAGCCTCAGACATGGAACACTGAGCTACAGGATCTGGAGTTTGCGCTGATGGGTTTGTCTTGCATTGGTTCAGTGTTACCTCACCGTGACCCCATTCCTCCATTTTGGAATGGTAAAGTGTATTCTGTGCCACTGTATGTTGGAAGTACATAATTTCATTTGTTTTGTTTTGTTTTGTTTTTAATTTTACAAGGGGTTACAATTAGAAGATTGCCTCAAGTCTCAGAAAAGATTTGGCCTTTAGACTTCAAGAGTGGTGAGACTGTGACCGAGTCTGAGGATTCTTAAAGTTGGGGT
>CM053756.1:41638126-41703007 GCA_028658305.1 Pachyuromys duprasi | reverse complement strand
ATATAGCAATGTATCAAAGCAGATATTAAGACTCACAACCAAGCCTTCGGCAGAGGGTGGGAAGTAATAATAAAAATAGGGGAAGTTAGTAAGACTTGGGGAGAACAAGAGCTCCACAAAGACCAAACTGAGCAGGGCACAGGGGTCTTTTACGAGACAGTTTCTCCAACCGAGGACCATGTATGGATATAACCTAGAACCCCTACTCAGATGTGGCCCATGGTAGCTCAGTGTCCAACTGAAGACCCTAGTAAGGGGAACAGGGACTGTTTCTGTCATGAACTCGATGGCTGGCTCTTTGACCCTCCCCTGTACACGCCAGGGAGTAACAGCCTAGCTAGATCCCAGGGGAGGACATTGCAGCCAACCCTGAGGAGACAAGATGAACTGGGGTCGGATGGAATGGGAGGAGATCCTCCCCTGTCGGTGGACTTGGAGGGGGCAGGGAGGAGATGAGGAAGGGATGGGGAGAGTGGGAGGGAATAAGGGAGGGGGCTACGCCTGGGATGCAATCACCTAACCTGTGATTGATATAAAAATAAATGAATTACATTTAAAAAAAAAAGAAAAAAGAAACGTCTCCCATAGGCTCAAGCATGAACACCTCGTCCCCAGTTGGTGGCGCTGTTTGGAGAGGTCTTGGGGGCGGCAGTGGGGGAGGGAGGGAGTTGCTCACTATTGCTGGAGAAAGCACATCTCTGGCAACATATGCATCATTGGACTGATCACTCCAGTCAAGCTAATTTATCTCATTGTTTCCCATTTTGATGTCTTTTTTAAAGATTTATTTGTGTGTGTGCGTGTGTGTTTCCTTTACTGTTGTTCTAAATTACTTTCTTTAGTGTTTTGTTGTTGTTGTTGTTGTTGCTTTGTTTTGTTTTGCCAGTGTCTATGCGTACCCTGCTCATGCGTAGTACTCGCAAAGTCCAGGTGAGAGTGTCTGATCTCCCGGAACTGGAGTTACAGACATCAGTGAGCCAGGATGCAGGAGCTGGGACCTGAACCTGAATCCTCAGCAAGAGCAACAACCGGTCTGTCTTTTAAATGTAACATGCAAAGTCTCAGCTCTGTGAGCATGGGTTAAGAATGCTTCTACTTAACTGATGCTCCAGGCCAATGGTAGACGTAAGCGTAAGTCAGGAAGGAGCATCCTGTCTCCATGGAATCTCGTGGTACCTGATCTACCTGTTTCTCACCCAACCTCTGCCCCCACAGAGCCTTCTTTGTCTAATGAACGTAAAGGCGCTGGTGCTTGCTTGGAGAATTGCTGGGGGAGCTTTCCCAAATTTCCCCCAGAAGCCTATCCTGGGCAGTATGCTGACTCTGAGGAGCTGCAGGAAGAATCCACTAGACTTTCTCAGAGTTTTGTAGAGTTTCTCAGCAGCTGCTTGTTTGGAGTCGACTGGGCAGTTAACATGGAGGAACCAGAGAGAAGGGCCCTGGTGGAACAAGGTGGCAAAGACTTGTAGGTGCAGGCAATTTGCATTTCATCTCAAAAGTAGTTTACCAAAATGCAGGGGAGAGCGTCTAGAAAGTGGCAAGACATATAGCCTCCTGTCTTAAGATGATGTTCAACAAGTGCACGAATGGATTTTTTTTTTTAACATTGCCAATCCCCGGAAGAACAATGGTCTTTAAACTTTTAACTGCAGGAGAACTTTTCATTCTAGGGAAGCTTACTGAAAGACCCACTTCACACAGAAAAGCACTCTTTTCACTGGTGATAGGAGCCATGAAGTACTCTGTGTTGTCCATTGGTGTCTTCCTCTTTCTTTGTGGAGGAGCCTTGGAACTCAGAAAATTCCAGGACATGATCAAAAATCACTGGCTTAAAAATCAAGCATCACAGGAAGCTAGAGAAACACCTTAGCAGCTAAGAGGGCGTACTTGTGTCGCAGAAGACTGGGGTATGGTCCCCAGCATCCATGTCAGGCAGCTCACAACTGCCTATGACTCCAGCCTCAGAGGCTCTGATGCCCTCCCTAGCCTCCAAGGGCACTCACGTTCACACATGCACACACGCATGCGGGTGTGTGCACACACACACTTTAAAAATAATTGTATGTGTGTTTTAGTTTTATTATTTTTAAAGTGTGGGGGAGGGAAAGGGGGTAAAAGAGAAAGTTGATGGCTGCAGAGACACACACACTGAAAGAGGGAGAAAGAGGGAGAAGGAGGGAGAGTTTTTCTCTTTGAGGGTATGTCCCATGCTGCAGTGATTAGCCATGAACATACAGGCAGTACTAACTAAACTGAGTTATTATAAGCAAACAAAAAAAGGACATGAATGGCATTTGGGGGGGGGATGTATTGGAGAAAGTCCAGGGAGAGTTAGAAGAGGAAAATGTATATATGTAACATATTATATATATCATATATGTATATATAATGTGTGTGTATCATCAAAGCACATTGTACACATGGACGAAAGTCTCAAAGAATAACTAGAAAATATACCTTTTAAAATTTAATTTACTGAATTCAACTAAAATGATAAGGATAAGGGAGAAAGCATAAAGGGTTAATTTTAAGGGCTGTGTGTGTGTGTGTGTGTGTGTGTGTGTAGGGAGCACATGAACATTTGGAGTCCTCCTCTACCACCATCTACCTTGTTCTCTTGAGGCAGGATCTCTCACTGTACTTGGAGCTTGCAAATCTTGGCAAAAAAAATCCCAGCAGCACTCACTCCTGCCTCCATACCCCCTACATGCCAAGAGTATACACACATGGCTATGCTGGGCTGCACTGGGATTCGAACTCCGGTCGTCAAACTTGCATAGCAAGTGTTTCTAACTCTTGAGCCATCTCTCTGTTTCCAGGGAGTTTCCAGATGGACAGAATACCTATCAAGTGAGTCTCAGCTGAAAGAGAGGAGTCTTCCATTTATTCCTACTCTGTCCTCCATTAGGAAAACCTAGCTCCTGTTGAAACGGAGAAAGAGTGGCAAACACACATTAGGAAATACGAGGAATCCTGGGACTCACTGACCACTTCAGTGATTATGAACACTGTGAACTATTTTTAAAAGCACACTTTTCATTGTTCTTCATTAAGATCTGATTACCTGGCCCATTAGCACTTGGCTCTTTTATTCTGATGACTGTGGAATGCTGTCGATGTGACCATTAGTGGGGAAGGGAAGTTGACGTGGCTCTCTTGATTAACTCATCAATAATCATTTGGAATAATTTTTCTTCATTGCGGTAGTGGATCATCCACATGCCCTGTAATAACTGTGTACAGCGAGGTGCGGGAAATTAGCATAAGCACTGTCGACCCTGGAGAGAGAGTTTCCGCTTTGAACACCACCGAAAGTTAGCACACATGCATTTGACGGCTTTATCCAGATCCCCATTATGCTGTTCCGCAAACACCCATTCACATCCAAGGCTCATGCTTACAAATAAGAGCAAGCAGGAACCGGGTGATATTCCTAAACCTGCCTTCTTGCCGCTGTAGTTTTGATAGGAGAAAAACACAGCAGCAACTCTGTGTACCGTACAAACTGCATAAATGTATCCCACTCTTTAGACAAGGGAGGAATAAAGTAACACTTTCCTGTTCCCCTAGCTGAGAAGTTACTGCCAATTGATGGCTGCTTGGCAGTTCTGTTTCCTTCAAGAATGTATCCTGAGGAGCTGGGTCTGCTCCAGAAGAAGGTCCCACACCCACGCACACTCCAGCAGCGCTAAAAGGACTCAGTGCTTTTAAAAACAACAAAAAGAATGAAATTGGGAAGGAAAGATGTAGGGAGACAGAGAAATTGAAGGAGAAGGAATGGAAGGGTTGATCAAAACATATCATTATGCATTATGAAATTCTCAATAATAAAATGAATGAGGTTGAGATTTTCAGTGTTTGGAATTTGATTCTCAGACAATGCTAGGACAACATAAAAATGTAGAACTTTGATCCTTGAAGGGCTTTTAGGGACCAGCTGATTTATAGAATTGGAAGACTGTACTTTCTCGAAGCATTGTATCCAATAAGCAACTGGACCACTTCTCCAGATCTGCCAAAAAATCCCGTTTCTCTGTACAAGACATTACAGATACAAAGAGAGTATGGGAAAGGTTACTGGGGGAGACAGAAACTTCCAGATTTTTCTTTCCCCTGAATTGCAGGCATTAACAATCTCCTTTGTCACGCTCCAGAACCGATTGATCCCTGTTGGTCTATGTTCTCTTCCAGGGACTGGGACAATGAATCCAGCCAACTTTAGTCTTATCTCATCAAGATTTATGGGTCCAGATCAATACTGACTGACAAAATGCACCTGCTTCCTGGTTGTCTTCCCAGTCAGAGTTCACCTCACTTTGTTGAAATAAATGGTTCCCAAAGCACCAGTTCAGATCCTGCATTGACAGGCTAAGTTCTGGGATCAGACTAAAGCCCTGTGCGCCAGGTGGCCATTTCACCAATAGATGTCCCACTTTATAACAGCAGGTGACAAGTGTAAGTGATTGGCAGGAAATATGACATCCCATACCCATTGGCACTGATTCAGAGGATTTTATTTAGACGTAGAATCACGGTCCTAGTGCTTTTCCTGACAGAAATATAATGTGAGCTACACATATGACTTAAAATTTCTGGTTTTTACATTCTAAACATTTCAAAAAGAAGGAGGTGAAATTAATTTTAATATATTTTGTTTGGCTCAATATGTCCAAAATATAATTTCAACACATAATCAGCATCTTTAAAATTACAGTTTATTTTGCATTCCAAATTAAAAGTTATTTAAAAATTACCATGATAATTTATACCCTTTTAATTGTAATCCTCAAAATCTAGCACAGACTTTATATAGAGAGACACCCCAATTTATGTGCTCAGAGTTATTTTCTCTGACTTAAAACTTTATAAAACTTATAGTTAAAAAAAAAAACCTCTGGGAACTGGAGAGATAGCTGAGAGGGTTAAGTGCTGTTGAGCAAGTGTGGGGACTCAAATTCAAATCCCCTGTGAACTACCTAGAACTGGGTACAGTATCATGCTTTGGGAACCCCAGGCTCCTACTGCAAGATAGAGGTGGGACAGGAGAATCCACAGAAACCCATGGAGCAGGTAGCTTGATGTACAGCAAACAACAGAGAGACTCCGCCTCAAATAAGATGGCACCTAATGCTGTCCTCTGACCTCTGTTTGCATGCCACGGCATGCACAGACCCACACATATGACCCTGTGTCCACATACATATCACACACGTACAAGCACATGGAAAAAGTAGACTCTTATACCCATGCTATTTCAAACACACGCAGTTTTCTCATACTGAATTATACAAGCCTTAAATATTTTCACCCACCTTCACAATGAAGTTCTTTATGAAACAAAATCTGCCTTGGCTCTTAAAGCAAAGCATTGCCAATTTCAACACTACTTTCCCCTTCTGTGTTTATTCAAGATCATTAACACCAAATTTTAAGGTATTAATGAAATGAAACACAATGCTAAATGAAACAACATGAGCATACTTTAAGTTTTTCCTTGTATTTTGGTGGCCAGTTTTCATGAAGACATTCGGTATATTTATCTGTACTATAAAAATGTATAAAATCATTGTTTTGCATTATCTAAGTTTCACTTTCAATTTAGATTGTTCTACCTGTCTGTCTAAGCCACAAATAAGTTATTTCCAGGAGCTTCAAATTTAGCTCATTTATATGCAGTGTGATGTCATCAAGAAACTGGAAATTTCACTTTCACATGTATCTCTGATAATTGAATATGTGACATGCATTCTTTTTGTTCTCGGGGAAAAATCAGAGTTAACAGTACAGAGTACAATAAATCGGCCAAATTCATCTCCAACTTGGCCAGTGAGCTTTAGCAAAGGACACACCATCGGTAAAGTCTCTGTCTTCAGTTTCTTTCAATAGTTCTGTAAACTGCCTCTGACTCACAGCATTAGCACAAATATATCAAGGGATTAGAATACCTCCACCACAAATATTATTACAGACTATTCACCAGCAAACTGAGCAAAAGCATTTCCAACACATATCATGTAAGGGAGACAGTGACATTTACTTCTAAGTTCCAACAAATTAAAATCTCAACTTGCAGCCATGAAACTGTGCAATTTAATGAAATTCAACCCGGGTCTTTGAAAAACATAAAAGATGCAAAACTGCACACCATGCTTTTAACTTTAAGCCATAAATCTACACCATTCCTTTATAAATATGTGAGTCATTTGAGAAAAATACAAGTAATTTTTAAGGTTTTTAAACGTTTATTTACATATGTGTATGAGTCTGTGTATGTATGTGCATGTGCATGTAGGTACCTTCAGAAGCCAGAAAAGGGAGTTGGATCCCTGGAGCTAGAGTTACAGGAGGCTGTCAGCCTCCCAGTGTGGATGCTACGTACTGAAGTCGGCTTCTCCGAAAGAGCAGCAAGCAGTCTTAAATGCTGAGCCCTCTTTCCTGCCCCTAAAGTATTAACCTGAAAGTGCCTCATATGGATGCAAGGTGTATAAACTTTTTAAAAAGTTCTTAAGTGTTGGCTCTTCAAGTATTGAATCAATGCTTTGCCTTCTGGATTATGGAAAATTCATGTTTGGGCAATTTTTGACAAATCAATTTACTGCAATTCTTCAATTGTCAACTCTTTCAGTCATGATTTCTATAGCTGAAATAAAACTCTCTTCTACCGTCTATTTGAATGGATTATGAGTGTGCATAAGAAAGCAAGCAGCTTTATAACAAGCCAGAGTGAGAGCTGCTCGGCTCTTCGCTAAAATCGCTTAAAATATTTTTATCATTTATCCATGCACGGTGATGCTTACGTGTGAGCCCAGCTCCCAAGTGGCAGAGGAGTGTGGTCATTAATTTGAGACCAACTGAAGAACATATCTTAAAAATAAATAAACAAAAGAACAACAATGACAAAACTCAAGCAAATAAATACCAAATAAAATATTTTATTGAATATTTAATTGTATCTTCAGGTGACTCTCCATCAGTGTTTTGGTTTTTCTGTTTTTGCATTTTGCTTTTTACTGTTAGAAATATTATAGGCGTGAGAGAGATGACTCATCGGTTTAAAGCAGTGGCTGCTCTTGCAGAGGACCCCAGTTCAATTCCAAGCACCCGCATGGTGGCTCACAACTAACCGGAACTTCAGTCCCAGGGGATCCGATGCTTTCTTCTGACCTCCAAGGGAACCAAACACACATGTGGTACCCAGACATGCAGACGAAATAGCCATACCCAAGAAATAAGAAAATGATTTTTTTAACATTTTTATTTTATATTAATCACAGGTTATGTACTTTGTATCCCAGCCGTAGCCCCCTCCCACATTCCCTCTCTATCCCTCCCTTCCCTCCCTCATCTCCTCCCTGCCCCTTTCCAAGTCCACTGATAGGGGAGGACCTCCTACCCTTCCATGTAACTCTAGCTTATCAGGTCTCTTCAGGACTGGCTGCAATGTCCTCTTCTGTGGCCTAGCAAGGCTGCTCCTCTCTCAGGGAGCAGGGGGGTCAAAGAGCCAGCCACTGAGTTCATGTCCGAAATAGTCCCTGTTCCCCTTACTAGGGTACCCACTTGGATATTGAGCTACCAAAGAAAATGATTTTTTTTTTAAAGAATTCTTTTAACTTGTATGTGGTGGCTCCTATCTGTAATCCCAGCAATTTGGAGTCTGAAGTAAGAAGATTGCCATAGGTCCCAGCCCAGCTTGGGCTACTTTGTGAGCTACTAAGAAAAGAAAAGGAGTAAGAGGGAAAAAACAAACTTAAATTTTTTCACACTGTACTGATTGTTTTTGTGTCAACTTGACATAAGCTAGAGTCATCAGAGAAGAGCAAGCCTCGGTTGAGGAAATGGCCCCATGAGATCCAGCTGCAAGGCATTTTCTTAATCAGCGATCAATGGGGGAGGGCCCAGCCATGGTGGGCGGTTCCATCCCTGGGCTGGTGGTCCTGGGTTCTATAAGAAAGCAGGCTGAGAAAGCCACGGGGAGCAAGCCAGTAAGCAACACCCTTCCGTGCCCTCTGCATCAGCTCCTGCCTCCAGGATCCTACTCTGTTTGGGTCCCTGTCCTGACTTTTTTTGGTGATGAATAGCCATGTGGAAGCGTAAGCTGAATAAATCTTCTCCTCCCCAACTTGTTTTGTGTCATAGTGATTCACCGTAGCAGTAGAAACCCCAACACACACATACCAAAAAAATCACTGTAAAATCGCAGCACGGTTTCCCCATCCCCATCTATTTTATTTTCCCTGTCATATTAATTCTATATATTCATTTATGTTTTTGTCAGTAGGATTTGTCCAGACTCTTGACAAGTGTACTTTGTGACAGAGATTTTCTTCTGTCTATTTCCCAATACTTTATGCCTTTTCTGAACTCGTTTTGTCAAGTCAAAGCAAAAAGGGAGGGGGTGAAAGTCAGGTATGGTAGTACAGCCCTTAATTCCAGCCCTGGAGAAGGCTGAGGTAGGACCATTGGGTGAGTTACACAGATAATTCCAAGGTAGCCTCAGCTGCCTAAAAGACCCTGTCTCGAAATAAACAAATAGGATCAAAGCCCAGAGACATTATGTAAAGTAGCTGAGTACCCAGAACTCCTCCGAGGTGCCTGCTCTTCTGGTATGACACCTGCCTTGGAGAACCACCTTCTTGCTGGGCACTGGGCTGCCAAGTGTCAGCCAAGCTGTCTGTCTTGTGGGAAGGTCTTTTTCTGTTTGTCTTCTTCCTTTGCTTGTCTTTTAGGAGACAGAGTCTTGCTTGGTAGATGGGAACTCAGTATTATGGCAAACTTCAAAGTATTATGTAACCTCAAAGTTGTAGCCTCTGCCTCTGCCTCCCAAGGACTGGGGTTACAGGCATTTGCCACCTTGCCCAGCTCAGGACTGAATCCACCATTTCCTATCCCTCGGGACTAGTGACTGCAATGGATTTCTTAGCCAAAGAAGGGGCCCTCTGTGAAGAAAAGAAGGGTCACATGGTTTGAGGCCATGAAGCCAGCCCTCAGGAGGTCCCAGGCCAGTCAGGAACGACAAAGAACATGTATGATCTTTTAAAAACTTTCCTGTAAAGAGATAGGAAATACAGGAGAAGAGACTGGATTCTCAAATGCTGGGGAGACGAGATAAAGGCAGGTCGGATCAGTACCAAGAGCTTGAAGTAGGCCTTCTGCTTGTGTAGTTTTTAATAGTGAGAGTATTCAGGAAACCAAAGGAAATGTGTCCTGAGTTCTCTCCCTCCTGGTGGTAACTGTCCCTCCCAGAGAAGCAATTTTACCAAGTAAAACCCCCTGACTGCCTCTGTTAGCCGAGGTATTCACAGAGAGGGTTTGTGTATTTGGCTGTCAGATTACCAATTTTATTATTGGGTTGTTAATTAGTTAATTAGTCATTATACTGGTTCTGAGGTCACAGAACCCAGCTGGGAATCCATTGTCAGAGATGAGGGTGGTTGAGAGCATGGGAAACAGGTCCACAGGGAGTTTGGGATGGAGCTGAGAAAAAAGGAAGGATGGTCCAGGACCTGGAGCAGGGGAAGAGGCAAGAAGCCAACAATGCCTGCTGAAAGCCCAGAAGAACCAGGCAGGAAGGGCAAAGCATGCCCCAGCCTGTAATGAGGCATCTAGAGTTCACAGGGCCACCGGTTCTCCACCCCAATTAAAGGCTTTCTGCTGCCTGACTTGCCCTTGTGGTTTCCCCAGACAGAAGTGGCTTTGTTATGGCGGAGCTTGGGGGCCCGGAAGCAGCTGTGAGTGTGTGGACTTCCGGGTCGCAGCCTTTCTCCTCTGAATGCCTCGCTGGGACCCCTCCGTCTGCAGCCTTTTATCTCCTGTGTTTCATCTGTGGCTCCCTGAGTATATTCTGTAATTCGCTTTGTCAACTGCTGCCCCCCAGGAACCGTTCTCTCTTGACCTCTCCCTCTTCAATCTCCTTTTTTGTTCCGTCCAAAAACATAATTTTAACTTAATGTTTTTAGCCTACAAGTTCATCAGGGCTCAAGAGCCAAATGACCTAAATTGCTTAGCACTAAAAAGAACAGTTCCTGCCTCGCCTTCCACCCACCCAGGCACAACCATTTCTACTCGGAGGGACTGTTTTTCCCCCTCTAATTCAGGCTAAACCCTTACATAATTTAAATGGTACGTGATAACCTCTTGATTTTAGACATTACATATGGACCATCCTCTTAAAAATTTTAATCAGCACACAATCATTGCAGATTTTTAAGATGATCTTAGAGTACATGAAAGATGTGGTGAGGTCTAGGGTAACAGCACGCTTATCACCTTAAATATGACCTTCCCTCTCCTCACTTCACCCAACCTGCTAAGTCTCCAGAAGCTAATATTCTATTTACGTAGGTCTATGCAATCAGTCGGTATCTCTGATGTCACATGACTGAGACCTCATGGGATTCCCATCTCTGTGCCTGGCTTACTTCATTCAGTGTCCTAGCTAGCCCATCTGTGTTGCTCCTGCCTTCTTGTGGCCCAGCAAGATGTTGACTTGTTGAGACATCTTTCACCAATCAGCTATTCACATCATAATGTTAGTATGTTTTGTTTTGAGTGTTTTTGTTGCTTGGGTGTGCTAGTCCTAGTATACAAATGAATTATATTCTTGCTTGACTTTTTTTTTTCTTTCCTGGAGTAAATAATAACTTTTCCCCATTTTTTTTTAGTTTAAAAATATAAACTGTTTCATAGGTTTGTGGACAAGGGTCATGCTGGCTTCCCTTTATCCTTTCAGTATCAGGACACATACAGCTAAAGTCAATACTTCCTGGCAGAAGTTTGAGGGCTGGGTCCCTTTCATTCAGAACCCCAGAAAACTGCAGGTTCTACAAGAGACAAAGTCAGCCCAGATACAGGACCAATACTGAGCCCTACACTTCATTGCTGCTGAATAATATCCCCAGTCAGCTTCCATGATCTTGTGCTGTTACCCAGCCAGGGCCCTCGCCCAAAGCTTGTTAAGTCATATTTTACTCACAATGCTAAGAAATGCAGTTGTCTTTTGGCTTCAGGCTAGAAATAGCAGCAAACTATAAGGAGTGTGTTACTACTGACAAATGCGAGAGGTCCAGGAAAAGGAATGTTCAACTTGACGTCAAGGCAAGAACAGCAGAATCACAACGGGCTTTATTATCCACTCCGAAAACAGGTGAGGGGGCTGAAGAGATAGCTCAGGAGTGAGAGTTTGCTACTTTTGCGGAAGACCCAAGTTCAATTCTGAGCATCCACGTAGAGAGGAGACTCACAACTGCCTGCAACTCCAACTGCAGGGGATCCAATGCCCCCTTCTGGCTCCCAAGGGCACCTGCACTCACATAACATACACATATCACATAGACGTATACACAAACAAAAACAAAAATAAAAATCAATCTTTAAGAAAACATGTGTATTGAATTATCTTTTCACTCACTCCACAAGACAACGGTAGGCATGTTTCCTCTTTGAATCCCTAACTTAGTGTGAACTCTTGGTACTTGAGGGAGTTGGCCAGGGTTATCTAGAAAATGTATATAATAGTTCTTCTTTGTTGGTTGTTGCTGGTGTTTTGAGACATGGTCCTTATAGCTTGGGCTGATCTTCAAATCAAGATCCCCCTGCCTCCCCCTGCCAAGTGCTGAGAGTTTCGTTCGGCATGCACCACCATGGCCAGCTTGCAATAAGTCACTCTTATGCCAGATGAACGAGGGAGATCAAATTCCATTAAGGTCTTAACTCTGGAGAGTGGAAGCTCTCTGGTCTGGGAGAGCCCTTATTTCTTTTAGAATGTGCTTTTCGGGAACTTTACCAGAAAGCTTCTGAAAAATAAACTTGAGTCAAAGCAGAGGGATTTGTCTTACCCTACTTCAGCAATCTCTGTCATACAACTCAGTGAAAAATGTTTCTCCAGAGCTTTATTTTCTTCCAGACTTTCTTGTAACACATAGGAGCACTTCGAACTCCAGTACTTGGTGAGGTAGTCAGAACAAACTTCCTAACGGTTAAGGACGATCTGATGGTTGTGGGTTTTTTTTTCCAAACAAACAAAGAAACAAATGAAACTGGATGTAGAAAGGGAGGCCGCTCCATTGAACTGAGAGCTACAGCCTCTTGGTATTTGAACACTAAGTGGTCAGAGTTCTCATCTGAGAAATGTCATCTGGAGTCATGTGCCCCAAAAAACTTCTGTATACTTTTATTCTTCTTGTTCATGTAAAAAAAATGTGCACATGATTATTTAAGTCATGTTTTTTTGTATGTTTGTTTGTATCTAGACCAGTGGATCTTAACCTTCCTAACCCTGTAACCGTTTAATACAGTTCCTCATGTTGTGGTGACTTCCAACCATAGAATTATTTTTACTGCTACTTCACAACTGTAATTTTGCTACTGTTATGAGTCATAATGTAAATACCCTTGTTTTCTAACGGTCTTAGGCGAAAACCCTACGGTTTGTCCTAT
The DNA here is from genome assembly GCA_028658305.1 of Pachyuromys duprasi. Lineage (NCBI taxonomy): Eukaryota > Metazoa > Chordata > Mammalia > Rodentia > Muridae > Pachyuromys > Pachyuromys duprasi. The sequence continues at coordinate 41,690,572 of CM053756.1, read as the reverse complement.
AACCTCCAAAGGGGTCGTGACCCACAGGTTGAGAACGACTGGTCTAGACCAAGTCCATGGTTTGCCCCCACTGTGTGGTGCTTTGTCACACACTTAGTAATAAGCTACTGCAGCGTTGCTGAACGGTGCTCCTCATGGCAGACACTGCCATGTTTACATTTTCCGCACCTCTGAGACTGGTCCCTGTGGTGACTGGACTGGACTTGTGTGCCTAGGAGGATATTTCCTAAGGGATTTAAAGAAAGAGCAGAGTTCCAGGCTGAATGCGGCTTGCATCGTGGCTTGAGCTGAATAGAAAGAAGGTGAGTTGAGTGCCAGCACCCCTCTCTCACTGCTTCCTCACTGTAGATGCAGTGTGATGAGCTGCCTGCCACATACTCCCTCTGTCACGGCCTCCCCATCATGATGGTCTCTGCCCTCAAACTGCAAGCCGCATCGGGAGGCAGAGGCAGGCAGATCTCTGCGTGCCAGCCTGGTCTACAGAGTGAGTCCCAGGCCAGCCAGGGACTGACTACTACATAGAGAGACCCTGTCTCAAACAAACAGACAAACAAATGATTTTTATTAGGTATTTCGTCACTAATAGAGCACTCTTTCTTGTGGTTTATCTTTTAATTGAAAAATGATTTGATTTTCTTTCATACCATATATTCTGATTATGGCTTCCCCTCCCACAACTCCCCCTAGATCCTCCCCAACTCTCTACTCACAGAAATCTACAGCCTTTCTTTCTCTCCCTAAGTAAAAGCATCCACAGGGCCTGGCATCATATTTTCTTTTTATTTGACTATTGTATGGTGTAATTTCCAGCTATATGCCATTTTTAAATCAATATTTGAGCAAAATGGAGTGTAAAATAATTAACGTTTCCAAAAAGTCAGCTGCCACAGCCACTTGAAACTTCTTCTGACAATTCTGATAATAACCTGATGTTATTTAGATTAAAATATTGTGACAAAAGGACGTTTTTTTTTTTCTTGGATGTTTACTCCATTTCTATAAAGAAAGCTGACACACATAAAGAATGTGTGTGTGTTCCAAACACCTCATTCCCACTAAACCTTGAACTATCTTCAAGCGTGAAACTTATCACAGAGATGAAATGCAATGGAAACTGGGTGGTTCAATCAAGAGTTTGTCAAGGACTAATAGATTTGGTTAGGTAGGGTACAATACTTAGCAAATAATGGATTAAACAAGTAAAATTTTGTGTCTTACAGAACTAAATGTACTAGATGTCATCTCTACATCCAGCCCAGAAAACCCAGTACCATCAGCCCTCTCCATTTTCTTGTTTTTCTTCATATGCTCCTGTGCTTGTGGTCTAAGGGCCCAAAACAGTGGCACATCTGCAACTTAGGAAGGAAAAAAGGGAAGGGCAATTATTTAAAAAAAAAATAAAAGTCTGCTGGTTGGATGTGTCTCCTTTACTAATAAAACAATAGCATTTTCTAGTTGTCTCAATGAGGCCCTCCACTTCTGTGGGTCATGCTTACTTCTTTGACTTTGTCCGTAGGTTAGAAACATTACCACCCAGAATATAACATTACCACCCGGAATACAACAAATTAGGAGAGAAGAGGAAAATTTAGCTCATAATGCCAGGTCATGGTCCATCACTTTGGAGAAATCACTGTGGTGGGATCTTCTGATAACTGGTCACACTGCATCGTCAGGAACAGAGAGAAATGAGCATGTGCTTGCTCACTTGCTTCCTTCTGTTCAGCTTGATTTCCCTGATTACACAGTTGAAGGCCTCCAGCCTAGGGAATAGTGCCACCCACAGTCGGCTAGGCCTTCTCAGACCAATTAATTCTAAGAGTAACTAAATCATTAATCAATTTAAGTGAGCTATTAATTAAATTATTAATCAATTAATGGTTAATTTACTTAATAATTGGTTCCATTAATGATCAATTAAATTGATTCTTACAGTAATTATAACTAGGCCAGTCATTCACAGACATTCTCACAGGCCAACCCGTTGTACACAATGTCTAAGTAAAACTCTCTTCCCAGGTGACTCTGGGTTGTGTCAGGTTGACAATTAAAGGTGACCATTGCATTGTGTTATTAAAGAAAACCAGTATACCAGGAAAATTAGAAGAAAATTAGCCTTGATAGGCATGACAGACAGAATCCTGTTTTATATTTCATCCAAATATTGCCTTAGTGTAAAAAGGCTTTAGGTCTCTGTCACACTTTCGGTCTGGATCCAGTTTCTCACGTATAATTGCACTTGTGAGGACTCTGTGTGTGGTGAGATATCACCGGATTCCTCACTAACTGTGTTTCTGACAGTGATGCTGAAAACTATTATTCATAAGGGCTTAGAATTTATGAGCGTATCTGAGCCCTCTTACGCACAAAGTCAAAAATAATTAAAAGTTGTATCAAGTGGTTGAGAATCAAATAAGTAAAGAATATTTAGTGATAATCAGGATTATTTTTTAAGGAATGTGATACTACAGGGACTTGAGAAAGAATAAATAACCAACATAATAAAATATTTGCAGTCATTTTTTATCCTATGCAAGGGAATTGTTTTCCCAGCAAGATGTGAATATCTGTTACACACATATTAAATATAATTCTTGTAATTGCAAAAGGGAGGAAACCTTCTAACCCTCTGTGGCTTAAATTACACCCATACCCTCTACTGAAACCATCATTTAGCTGGCAGAGAGGCTGTAACTCTCAGAACTGGAATCTGGGAACGGTCTAGAGAAGTCACTGTACTGTTACCATGTGCAAGTGAGACTGTCCAATAATACAGAAAACACATTAATAGAAACATGCAAAAACCGACTAGCATATTTAAAATGGCCAGAACTGAACAACTAAAATTAAGTCTTAAGGAAAATGACTGTATTTCATGACTTGACTTAGCATCTTACATTTCAGGGAGAACTCAATGTGTTTGCTTTCTGTGGAGCAAGCACCAATTCTGTACGGTTATACCAGCTGCCTCTCCTCGTCGTTATGGGAATCTCTCCATTCTGCAAGCTCAACCACAGAGCCTTCTCTGAAACCCTCCATCTGTACATCTTTCCCCATAATCTGACTGGGTTAATCATATTGTCTTGTGATGATGCTGTATCCTTGTTTCATTTACACTGCCATGATAAAATACATGACGAAAAGCAACTTAAGGGTTAAGGGTGTGTTTTCACTTAGAGTCCCGTCACGATGGGGAAAGCATGGTGGTAGGAATCTGAGGCCAGCCCCTCCCATCACAGCAGCAATCCTGATGAATACTGAAAATAAGAAGGGGCAAGGCTGTACAGTCCCAAAGCTTATCCCCAGTGATGTGCTTCCTTCAGCGAGGCCCCACCTTCTGCAGGCCTCTTCACCTTCCCAAACAGTGCCACCAGCTCGGAACCAACTGTTCAAAAACATGAGCCTGTGGGAGACATTTCACACTCAAGACACAACACCCAGTCAATCTTAAATAAGCCAGGACCCACGGGCTGCATGGCCACCCTTCTGTTTTACCCAGAAGTGTCTGATGTCCACGGGAAGGTTACATTCCTGTCACTTCTGCAAGGTCAAAATCAAGAAGGGCAGCCTTGGCTGTTTTCTAAACCTTATTTACATTTCAACATGCATCTGAACACCAGCCACACACAGGAAAGCTGATTTTCTAGTGTTCTCATGATGGCCACTTTTCCACAGAGAAACAATCCATTCATATTATCCATAATATAAATCATTTTCTATTCTCAAATGTTCTTGTAGATATTGCAGATGGTAAACAGATAAACATAGAGAAGGCTTCACATTTTTCACTATCTGTTTGTGAGTCTGTCTTCTCTTTGTAATCACTTCAAAGGGCGGGAACTCACCTCTTCCCTCCTGCTGCCACCAGGCCAATGACTGTGCCCCACGCAGTAAGCTCAATAATATGTTTTGTTGTTATTGTTATTTGGATTCTGGGATTCTGGGTATGTATGCAGAAGGCCCTGAGGTCAATCTGTGATAAAAAAAAACAAAACAAAGCAAAACAAAAAAAAAACCATGGTTACAAGTATCAGAGCTAATTCAAACAAAATAGAAACTTTGAAGTCTAATTCTGATATTTAAAATAAAAAAACAATTACTTTTTAAGTTGTGCTTAACTATACTAATTAGCCACACAGCCAAAACCAAACACATAACATTATGTTTAATCTCAGCCCTTGAAAGACAGAAAGAGGTGGACCCAGAGGGCTAGCTGGCCAGCAATACTAGTGAGATCCAGGCCATGTGAGAGATACTGGCTCCAGGTTGATGTAACCCGAGGGGTGACACCGAAGTTGACCTCAGGCTTCCACATGTGTGAGCATTCATGACACATAGCCTAGCCTATCAAGTTCTGATAATCTTTCAGGCAGAATGGTATTGAAAGTGTTCTGGAAGGTTGTAAAGGCAGGAAAAGACACAGAGCAGGCCTGAGGGGGGCCATGACAAGTAATAAGAGCCTGTGGTTACCAGAAGCGATAGATAGAGACAACTAAGCTATCCAGAGAGCTGGATGTGTTTGCTTGGTACCCCTGTGCAAACGTAAACAGTCACAATTATGTCCTAGAGTTTCCTTTAAAGCATCTGCTGCATGGGGCTGGATGATTCAGTGGTTAAGAGCTGAAACTGCTGTTCCAGGGGACCTGAGTTCAGATCCCAGCATCCAGGTCAGGTAGCTTACAATTGCTTGAACTGCTAGCTCCAAGGGGCCCAACACAGCTGGCTTCCATGAGCCCTTGTACACATGCACACATACCTACACATGCACACATAACTGAAAATGAAATAAACATGTTTTTAAAAGCCGTTTAGTCTAGTTAGTGGTTTTTCCATATTAAGTTCATAGAAGAATTTGGATCTTTGAAGAGCAAGTAATGGCCATCTTCAAAGATAAGCAGCGGTTCTGTTTTCTTCAACTTTTTTGGTACATGGGATTTCCTTAGCTGGGCGCTTAACTACGAAACAAATCTGCCTGTTTATAAACTGATGATGTGAGGCTCCTACATTCAATTTTCACTATGGTCCACTGTCATTTTCCCATCTACCAAATCATCTGTATACAGCAAGTATGGACTGCTGCTAGCTATTTCAGGAAGCTTGGCTTGGGTAGAGAAGGCTATGGACTCTGATGAATGTGGTGGAGTCCTTCTGGGCCACAACTCACCTGAATCAACTCCAGCTGCTGAGTCAGGATGAGAAGCTGAACTGACCAACACCAAACCAGCAGAGACTTAATTTGGAAGCTGGTAACAAAAATGTAGCGGAACACAGAGAACTAGGGAAATGAATACGGCCCTCCTCCTTTCTCGTTGTAACTTCAATGCTGCCTGCCAGGCAATTCAATTTAACAGAACCCCTGGGGAGGCACACTTTCTTCCAAAGCAAGAAGTAACAAAATGTCAGAAATGTGTAAAAAGGTGGCTTCTATGTGAAAGGGAAATGACAGGTGTGCGTCAAAAAGGAACACCTGCGAGTCAGCCTAGAGCAAGACCCTGGGCTGCTCACCTATGACCCTAGGAAAGCTCCTTCACAGCCACTGCAAAAAAAAGGGAGCTGTAGAATGTGCTGGAAGGTCCATGCTTACTCTTCCAAAATGTTCCGGGGATGGAGATGAAACCTGAGGGGCAACTGAAGGATGTGATGGCCAGTGTTGACTGAGACGGAGAAAGCAGGACCCTGGCTGTCTCAGTCCCAGCGTTTGCTCCCACCCCTTAGCACGGTGGTTCTCAACCTCCCTAACACTGTGGCCGTTTAACACAGATCCTCGTGTTATGGTGGCCCCCCAAACACAAAATTATTTTTGTTGCCACTTTATAACTGTGATTTCACTGTTGTCATGAATCACAATGTTAATATCTGATATGCAGATGGTCTTAGGCGGCCGCTGTGAAAGAGTCATTCAACCCAAAAGCGGTTGCAACTCCTAGGTTGAGAACAACTGCTTCAGCCTCTCGGGTCTGACTTCTGACCTGGCACCATTCGGTTCCATTTTCCTTGCTTCCTCCTTGTGTCAGTTCACCTTGCAATGAGCTTCCCATCATCCACCAGCCAGATTCCATGACTTCCTCGTCCCTTCCTCTCCGGCTCTACGTTGTGCCTTCCTACCTCCTACCTCCAAGAACATCCCCAGCTACGGTGCTGTGGCCTGACCTTAGGGTGTGCAGTGAGCACAAAGCAGAAATATGCATCCTCATCTCTCTTGACTTCACCCAGCACTAACCTGATCTGTGGCTTTTTTTGCTGCACTTTCACTTACCCTTTCCAGTGGGGGAGGAGGGCGACAGCAGATCATGGGAGGAAAAAGCTCTTGCCCTCTGAAAGCCTGAATGCCACTGTGTTTCCTCACCGTGAGCCCGGCTTCACGCTTAACATCTGGATAAGCCCAAGGGTTTGACCAACCTCGCCCCAAAACTACTTCTTGTGATCTATTATCGGTTCTCACTGTGGTTCTCACCCAGGTGGTACAATCAGTTCTTCCTCCTCCAACCTCCATTTTACATCATTCTTTACTCATGCATGTGCCTTGACTCCTGTACATCTTGTCTGCCAAAGTGGATCAGGGACTCAGGGGAAGGAGGTCTTTATCTATATCCCGGTCCTCATCCCCGCCCCTTTCCCCTTCCACCCTACCTATCCCCCCTCCCTGTCCCACACAGGCATTCAACACTCAAACCTGAGACTCCTCCCTCCCTCGCCTCTCTTGTCAGTGTAGTCCTCCACCCTAGCGCCACACTCACCCAGGGTCTTCTGCTCTTGCAGCTAGCTCCCTTCTGCCACCTTCCATCATTCCTAAGAGCTCAGGTCTGTTCCATTGCTCTCCCCTGATAGAGCGCATCCAACCAGCCCCAGGTGAGGCAGCATGTAATTATCCCTGTCGAAATCGTTCTCTGGCCATTTCACGGGCTGCTGTTTGCCTCCCCTGACAGAGTCACAGCTCGTGGAGATGATGCGCTGAGCCACAGGCACTTCTGGATAAAAGCAGGAGTTGGGATTATTTTTGGTCAAAGGTCATTGAGTGAGTCTCTTCCAAAAGCATGTCCTCTCTGTTTTGCCAACTCCGCCCTCACGTTCATCTGCTCCGAATAACCGTTATTAACGCCATCGGTCTGTTTGAAGCAGTATGATTTCACAGAGGAAGCTGAAGCACTGTTGGCCCCTCTTCCATCTTGACCAGACTGTTGCTAGCTGTGAATAGTAGAAAGAATGCCAATACCCGGCAAACACACAGCCTGAGGGTTTATGAGAAGAGGGAAGGCCACTCCAAAACCAGGGCCGTAAACAAATGCTCATGAAACCCCTTAGAACTGGAAATGTAGCCAGAGAGCAAGGTGCTGGCATCTTTCCAGAGAGCAGCGGAAATGGATCAGGTCTTTAGGTCGGGTCAAAGGTCAGTCCCATTCCCTCCTCCTCTCCATGTCTACCTTTTCCTGCTTCCTCTTGCTTTCCTGGCTCTTGCTTCAACTGGTGGTCTTGCCTGTCAACATGACTTGATTGAGAAGCTTCTAGGAGATTAGATACATAACTCTGTAAGAACAACTAAGAGGCAGAAGATGTGCCTGAGGGGATGACGGAGTAGCAAGGAGCAGCAGGAGCAAGCATGGGCTCACAAGCAGTCTCTCTCTCTCTCTCTTTCTCTCTCTCTTGTGTTTGTGTGTGTGTGTGTGTATGTGTATGTGTACACCTCTCTCTCCTTCCCTTCCCTCCCCCCCCCCTCTTGGGTCAGAGTCTTCCTAAATACTCCTAGTACCCACTGAACAGCTAGAATGGCTTTGAACTCACAGCAATCCTCCTGCCTCAGCCTGGTTAGAGCTGTTTACATGTACTATTGCACTCCTCTACCTCCCTTTCTTCTTTCCTTCCCTTTTCCCACCTGGCTGTGGATGAAACCCAGGGTCCCAAGAACGCCTGGGTAAGCACCCTCCTGACTGACTCCTTTAGGCACCTCTTAAGCTCTGAGCAGAAGGACTTGGCATGGATTGCTGCCAGTATGGAACCGAGAGATTGTGAAGGACGGAAGCTGCAGGAGGACATAACACCCCGAAATGATGGCTACATCTCGTAGACAACTAAGTGCTCTGACCAAATACCTCACATACACAGTTTAAAGAGGGAAGGATTTACTTTGACCCACAGTTTCGGAGGTATCGGCTCATCATGCCGGGGCTGGGAGGAGGGGTGAGGCAAAATGAAGCAGAGCTGCTCACCACGCCAAGGAGAGGGGGAGCAAGGATCCATTGATCCAGAGACACAGAGAGGGAGGGAGGGATACAGAGAGGAGAGGAGAAAAGAGGAAAGATCCAAATCTTAAGAGCGACCATCTGACTCAGCCAGGCTGTAGCTGGTTTCCGCTTCCATTGCAATGATATCCAGTAGGGAATGAGGAAGTCTAAAGCATAAAGAGAACAAAGTAGGAGACAAAATGGGGGACCTGAGAACAGACTCTTACTAAGGCGTGACAGAAGGCCAAGGGTTGGTCTCTATAGTGATATTTATTACCATTTACAACACATTTAAAATGAGCCATTAGCTCTGTCCGATTTGACATCTGCTTTGCCAATATGCCGTTCTCACAGACAGTGCCCTTAATTTCAAAATTCATTAACAAAAAGAAATTTGCAATCTGCAACCCACCTGGGTTAGGCTGAGTACATATAGTATATATACACTGTCGGTCTAAACGCACACCATCACATATCTTCTTGTATCTATCCTTTTAAAAATCCTCTACATTTGGGGCTGGGTAGATGGTTTATCAGTTAAGAGCCCGCACTGAGTTTTCCAGAAGAGCCAAGTACAATTCCCAGCACCCGTGTCAGGCAGCTCACTATAGCCTGCAGCCTCAACATTGCCAATGCTCTCTCCTCCAGACTCCACAGGTCCCTGCATATATGCACACATGCGCACACACAGAGAATTAGATAGATAGATAGATAGATAGATAGATAGATAGATAGATAGATAGATAGATAGATAGATAGATGATAGATAGATAGATGATAGATAGTAAAGATTATTTCAAATAAATAAATAGTAAAATAATATTTTTAAATCTACTATGTTCAACAAACTCGAAGTGTTGGACTATTCTCTTAAACTAATGAGCTCACATTCTCTTTGTATTCTGAGCCCATTAAAAATGCAATTCCCCCCTCTGGTTATCTCCAAGAAACTTCCCGCTCCTGTGTTCTATGAACCTTCCCCAGTGGGTACCCTTGCATCCTGGGATTTCCCACTTCTGGACAGCGTAGTGTCTGTTCTTCCGTAAGGAACATATTTGGATATAAGCTTTGTGTCTAAGAATTGGCACAACTATTTTCTTTTAGTTGAAAACTTCCAGGAAACAGATTTAAAAAAAAAACTGTCAGGTTTCGATGTTGCCAGTCTTGTTTTCATTAAAACAAGTAAGTTAGTAAGAAAATGCATTACAGTATTATAACATTACTGGCATATGAATCTCCATTTTGTAATTTTTAAACATAGATTGCTCCCACAAAGTGAAGACTAAAAATAATGAGAATTCCCACCAGACCTCTAACAAAAACATAGTCAGTCAAGTTGTGAAGTGCAGAAACAAGAAACTTAATTAACTCTGCAGTAAGGAATTATGGGGACATGGCTAGCATTTTATGGACTAAAAGTGAACAGCATTCGAAACTAAGCTAAATATTTCTGAGACTACTTTTACCTTCAGTGATAATAAATTATTGAATTTTCTGCCAAAGGAAAGAGTTATAGAACCCACAAGACTCAGATTTAACACAAAACAAATCAGTATTATTGGACACTAATGATTTTTGAGTCTTTGAGATGGATTTTATAGTCACCGACAACGATTCTGTCTCACTCATACTGAATCACATAGAAAGGAGGAATTTTGAAAATTGGCATTTCCCACACAATTTATTACCTACAACTAAAGGCAAACACTGCTTCCCCCGGTATCTTTCAACTTCTCCTTCACCACGTCCTCTTGAGAACAGCACTACCTTGACAAGACTCTGTGCGTGAACATAGAACTCTGCTGGAGGAAATCTGCTCTTCAGATCTGCTCTTCCGCTTTCTTCCCGGCCCTGTAGGTAGGCTTTGATATTTACAGTACAGCCTTTGCTTGTATTCTCCCTAACAACCTGCCTGATGCGGTTGGCTACAAGGCTGTATCACTATTTTTAGCAGACAGGCAAGTGTTTTCTTCAGAGTCTGAATATAGATATTCACATTCAGAATAGGAATACTCATCACCCAAGAATTAATTTCTCCCTCCTCTTCGCCATGGACAGCAAGCACCTCTGATCTAATGTAAGTTACATTAGTTGCCTTATTCTGTGACATTATGATTTGATCACGAAACGTCTCCCCACCAACTCATGTGTTTGAACACTCTTGTTCCCCCCTGTTGGTATTGCTTCTGGAGACTGTAGAAAGTAACAGACATGACTAGTGGAAGGTCACTGTAAGTTACAGACTGCCTGTGCTTCCGCCTGACCCCTCTCCTTCCAGATCCAGGACGATGCAAGGAGCCTTCACCACAAACTCCAGCCTCCATGAGCCCCACTACATCTTCTGAAACAAACCTCACTTAAGTATGTCAGCTATTTTGTCAGAGTGACAAGAAAAGAAAACGATACACAGAATTGATACCAGGAGTGGGGTCTTGGCCATGTAATTCTTACATTTTTTTGGATCTGATTTGTAGGTCGATTTGGAAAGATTTGGAGCTTCAGGCTAGAGAAACCCAGAATTTTATATTCCATTTAATAATGTTCTGGACATTCTGAAGCTCAGAATGCTGACAGAAGGGTGGTCAGTAGAGATGGTGCTAATGAGGTTTTAGCAAAACAACAAACAATGGTTGCATTGGAAAATTGGGCTAACCTTTATTTTTTAATTTGATTTAGTTTATTGATTTATTTTTTCATTTATTTATTTATTTATTTATTTAGTATGTATACAATGTGTTTGCATGTACACTTGCATGCCAGAAGAGGGCACCAGCTCTCATTATAGATGGTTGTGAACTACCATGTGGTTGCTGGGAATTGAACTCAGAACCTCTGGAAGAACAGTCAGTGCTCTTAACCTCTGAGCCATCTCTCCAGCCCTATTGATTTATTTTTTAATCTTTTACAATTTATTCATTTTATGCCTCGATTATAGCCCCCTCCCTCATCTCCTCTCAGTCCTACCCTTAAACTTTATTTCTGTTATATTCTGGAAAATTATCAGGTTTTTTTCTCTTTTGTCTTAAAAATCTGAGTGAAATGAATTCAAAATAAATTAGCTAATTTTATTAGCAGTGGAAATTTCAAAACAGCATAACAATTACACTGTGGGTTGCTTGCTGATCACTTCCTTTAGTCAGTTTACTGTTAGAAGGAAGAGAAGAAACTGGAAAAACTGCAGTTTGGGAGGACAAGTGCATTTGAAGCTGTGGACAAAGTGGGTGACAGACAGAAGAGCAATAACTGTTAATGAGGTAAATGCTACCAAAGAGAAAAATTACACTTTGCAAAGGTAACTTGAGGCCGAGACACTGGACTTTTGAACACTGTTGCAAATGTTAAAACAGTGAGGACTCTTGAAGTTAGACTGATGCATTTTATGTTATGCTCCTGGGCCTATGGGGACCAGGGACAGACACTCTGTTCTGAATGAGAAAACAGGCCCCTCTGGCTCATGCATTTGAACAGTTGGTTCCTAGATAGTGACACTACTTTGAGAAGTTGTAGAAACTTTAGGACAGTACCCTAGTTAGCAGAAGTGGGTCTCCGGAGGTAGACCTCCAAGGTGATAGCTACTTCTGGTTCTAGTCTGCATGTTGTGCTGTCTACAAAGATGTATGGAGTCTGCACTGCTATTACATCCTGCCACTGTGGACTCTGCTGTGTCTTCCCCACCGTGATGGGCTGTTCTCTTTGAAACATCAAGTTAAAATTTACCCACCTCCCTCTTTTAAGCTATTCTGTCAGGTGTGAAGTAGTCAATACAGTTGGATAGACAATCAAACCACAAATGTCCACCTAGACCATACTCCTTGGGAGAAAAGAGAGTCTCCACATCTTTGTCTCTCCACATATCAGCTGATAGTATGTGATGATGCCAAGAGTTGTCTTGTGGGCGTCATAATACCCCAGCCTCAGATATAAAAAAAAATGATGCTAAAAGAAGAAAACATAGCTAATTTGGCCTTATAGAGTTGCCTAACTCATTCCTCTCTACTTGTGAATCTGCTCATGTGATCTAAGCTTCCTTCCTAAATACAAATTTCACAGCTTTCTTGTCATTTGGGAGAAGGAGTCAGAAAGCAAGAAGAAAAGGATCCGGGAGAAAATAAGACAGAGAAGGGAAAGGAGAAAGCTGTTTTTTTTTTCCCATCCACTTCAGGAAGCACATTAAATAGTTTATTTGCTTTATTTAATTTAACCCTATGAACAACCCTAAAAGGGAAACACTTAGTGGGTTATGTTTCACTTGGGGAAACAGCAACTGTTAAGTAACTGTTCATAGTTGCCCTGAGAAGCAAAAGTAAATACTCAGAAACTGTTAGATAAAGCAAGTGATGTTTATCAGTAACCATATGCACTCCCCATGGTACTTCAGTAGGAGGGATCAAGAACCAGTGCAAGATGTAATCGGCTTTGGTCTCACCCACAGCATTCCAAACTCGCACACACACATATACATACACACATACAAGCACATAAACATATACACACAAACACCCACATACATGTACATACAACACACACATGCACATACATACGCACACACACATACACACTCACCAGTCTCTTAGACTGGACTACATGCTCCATGTACTGGGACAAAGGACAAGAAAATTCCTTGAACTCTATAGCAGCCACACAGATGCAAGCAGGCATGCCATATCCCCACAGGAATCCTTAGAGCTTTGAATCTACCAAAGAGGAGACACAGCCATGTACAAAAAAAAAAAAAAAAAGAACCAGAAAGCATAGGGAACCCAGTTTTGCTACAACCTTCCAGACCCAAGATTCCTCACAAACTTCCACTAGCATGGTCTGTGTGCCTGCAGTTTAGGGAAGCTCTGCAAATTTCTGATTCTCTTAATTCTTTGCTGTTGTTGATGATGATGATGATTTGTGTTTGAATTTGCACCTGTGTGGTATACTCGGGGCTGGGGTCGGGGAGGGGCGAGGTTAGGAGGGGGTGTCTGTGTGTTTGCTGTGCACTCCGCCAGGAGACCAGGAGTGCTTCTCCTATCTGCAGATATCTTCTATGGAGTCTCTGTTTTTGTTTGGTTGTTTGGTTGGCTTTTTTTTTCTGTTTGAGGCAGGGTCTCTCACTGAAACAGATGCTTGCCATTTCAGTTTGCTGAGTGGAGCAATGAGCCCACCAAGACCTACCCCACCCCAACCCTCAGTGCTGGAAACTACAGGTGCCTGTTGCTGTGCCCAGCTTACGCTGGGGATCCAAACTCAGGTCCTCAGGAGCCATTCTCTGCAGCCCCTGACTCGGTTTCCTATACACTCAAGAAACATAAAAAAAAAAAAAAGTTTTTTTGACTAGTAGGTTTTGAAACTATAAACTATAAACTCCTTTGTCACAATTGTTGCAAAACCCCATATCTCAAGCTACCCAGGACCTACTAGACCAAAAGGCCCAAGACTGGAAGAACTGTCAGCATATTCAGCATCTTGTACTTGCTATTTAAAGACAACATGCTCCCAGGTCGCACAAAGGATCTCATTTGTGCAAGAATAACCTTCCATTCCAAACCCATTATTGTTTCAAACTTTTCATTCCAACGTCTGACTTTGTGGAAGAAGCCAGGGACCTGAAATTTCAAGCTTCCCTCAAAATTGTAGTCATTAAACAGCATGCTAATTGTGGATCAGGGATTGGACATTATACAGCCCATTAAGCTTTTTGTATGTTCCTGGAAGACTATAGATAATATAAAAATACAAATGATCCAGTGGTTAAAATAATTGGCTATAATGAACTGCGAAATTAATTATGAATGACCACATTGCTTACCCAGTTGACCTAAGTCATTAGCAGATGTAATGTGTCGGGTGAAAATAAAATGTAATCTGGTTTCCACAGTGGTCCCCGGCTCTGGTTGCCAGCATAGAAGATGCTGATGAGGTCACTGATGGCTGCCAGGAGGAGAGTTCATGATGAATTTATCATAAGAACATAATCTATTATGAGATCTTGGGTTTGTTGGAGAGCAGAGAGAAAACCGCTCTTCCTTTTTAGTTAAATGAAGCATTCTGTGCCAGCAAGTTATTTCCTGACGTAGCTAAACCAGTGTTCTTCCAGTGTCTCTGTAGAAGACTAACCCTAAGAGATTTGGAGGTGGGAATAAAGAAAAGTTGAGCAAGGGAAGTGTGAAAGTAGGTTTCTGGTTCAGAATTCTGGAAATTGCCACCTTTCAGGCAATCACAACACAGAATAGCATATTAAGAGGAGCCAATCTGGGTACAGTGGTACACGCCTGTAATGCTAGCCCTCGGGGAGGCAGAGGCTGGTGGATCTCTGTCAGTTCGAGGTCAGCCTCGTCTACAAATCGAGAGGACAGCCCAGGCTACACAGAGAAGCCCTGTTTAAAAAACAAACAAATGCCAAGACAAAACAAACAAAAACAAAAAGAGGAGGAGGAAGAGAAGAAGAAAACCCCACCTCAGTTCTGCAACAGTTTGTGTCCAGGGCTATGCCACGTAAGAAGGGTGACATAGAATGCATGAAGAGATGCTCGCAGAGCAGGTGAGGAAGAAAACAAGGGTGTTTGGGGCAAAAAAACAAAGCAAACAAAAAGCAGGAACCATCTGACTAGTGCACAGCCAAAGCCCCGGGGAATCATTGCATCATCTTGTCCTTGCTCTGGGCCAGTCCCAGCTAAAGGATTTGAAGAGACAAGTCTGGACTGGAGATAGAATTGCAGGGACCCATGAAGACCCTCAGCTCAGGCACTCATGGCTTGGCAGCAACCTGCTCAGAGGCTCACACAACCTAATACAGTTTTCCAGCACAGCTTTAGTTACCCCAGCATCCCCCAAGGGTACTCACCTATATTTATTAAGAGAGAGAGTGCACAGACATATATTCAGGCAAATACTGTACAAATAAAATTTAAAAAAATGAAGACTTTCTGAAAAACAAAACAGGCGGACATGGTGTCACGTGCTTGTATCTCAACATTTGGGAGATAGAGACAGGAGAGCTGAAGGTCATCTTCAGGCCAATGTCAGCCGGGCTTATATGAGACTGTTTCACAAAAGAAAAAAAAAAAAGAGGAAGACGTGGAGGAGGAAGAGAAGGAGGGAAGGAAAAAAGAAAGTATGAGGAGGAAGAAAAGGGAGATGAAGACAAGCAGAATATACTTTTGCGGGTGGAGTACAAAGTAATAAGAGCGTGGCATCTGACTAATATGATTGTATATAATTATATGTTGCATCATGAGGTCGATTTGGAAGGTATCATTTTTGTCAACAGTGTTGTTCTGAACAGGTCATCCCTGGGAAAATGGAGGTTCTGAGGCAAGCAATCTGGTTGTCTCCATGCCCACACTCTTCGTAACCCATGAGAACTTTGTAAAAGCACAAATTCCCCTTGATGAGAAATTCAGGCAACCTTCCATGGCCGAGCCCGCTGAAAGGGTCGGTAGCAGTGAGGAAGAAAGAGATGGTGCTTTTGGTCGTTCCATCAATGAACTTGCAACCATCTACGAGGTATTTATATTTTCCGTCTACTTCCATCTGCCTGGCATTCTCCGCGATGAAAGTGCTGGGCTGACAGCAAATGAGCCCCCTGCAGTGGACACAAAGGCCTGCGCAGCTGCAGTTGGTCCAGTGTGTCAGGAGGAGGAGGCGCTGAGATTCCCAGCCTGCATTCAGGGCCATCTAGTTGCTTACAGAGAAGCCCAAGAGAAGGAAGAGACGACGCAGATGTTCTGTTTTAACAAGGGCTGTTGTTACTTGAATGGGAAATATCCCCCACGAAAGCTCCTGTACCTGAACACCTGGTCTACGGCTGCTGGTGTTGTTTTGGAGCCTTGTGGGACTTCCAGGAAGTGGAGCCTCATTGGAGGAAGTGAGTGGCTGGAGGTGGGTCTTACGGGTAGTAGCCGGCTCCCGGTTCCTGCCCTACTCTGCCTGTTTCTTGGCTATTGCCCCAGCAGGATGCTCCTCCTGCCCTGATGGCTGAATCCCTTCAACTCATGATCCAAAATAAGTCTACCCTCCCTTAAGTTAGTCTTTGCCAGGTAGCTTCTCACAGCACCGAGAATGTAACTAACCAAAGGTCTAAGACAAAACCCCTGACCATGTCTAACTCATGCCTGGCACTAAGGCATGACACCTGCAGGCCAGATGTGCCTGTCCTGATGCGTACTGTCTGTTAGTACAGCAGCTGCCCTTTCCCCACCAGGGACTGGGACCCAGGTGATCGGCATCTATGGGCTAGACCAGCCTGCCAGGATCCTCTTTCCTCCTTCGACTCCAGTTCTCTGGAGTGGAGGAGTGTACCTCTTGTACTTTATTACTGAGTCTGAAGAGCCTCTCTGTCAGCTCACATGACATTTTGTGGGACCCAATAGAAAACCAAGAATAAAGTGGCATAAATACCAAAAGCTTGGTTCCTTCACGTAAAGAAAGTCAAAAGGCAAGTTGTCTGATACTGGTTTCTTAATTTCTTAAGGAACTCAAGTCCCTCCTACCTTTCTGTCCTAAAGAGATAAGGACATGTGGTTTGTTTCAAAATATTATGCTTCTGAAGATCCACCCAGACAGCAGGAAGTAAAAAAAAAAAAAAAAAAGAATTAATGACACACAGAAGTATTTCCAGAATTCCTGCTCAGCTTCCATTCATTTCAATATCTGAAATGAAAACTATATTTTATATGTAGTTTCAAAGAAGATAATATTGGCTGTCTTGCCACTGCCCATAAAATAGAGACGGTGGTTGTGTGTAAGCAAGGATTAAGTTCATGTCCGTGTAGGCAGACTAGGTCTGGGTGTGGCAGATTGTACTACCATACTCCTTATTGGGCTCCCACTTCCTGAGTGTTAGTGATTGCTTCTGTTCTGATCCAACTAGCTAAAGTACAGCCAGCCAAAGCAAAAGCACTTCCTGAAAATTCCACTTGCTGCTGTCTGCAACCATGTGTGATTCCTAGCTGCAAGGGAAGCTGAGAAATAAATTCTAAGTGACTGTATGCTCAGCTAAAGTTTAAGAACCCCCATTCTAAATGAGGAAGAAATTCACTTTGGAAAAAGATATCAATTTCTGTTAACAGTTCTAAGAGATGGAGACAGATTGGGCAAGAAAAATAGTACTACTATGACCTCCTTCACCACTGGGCTAGCTACCAGATATGGAGGCATGCTTTGGCTAAAAAGCACCATCACTGACCCCGATTCCTGAGTTAGATCTCTTCAATTTAATGCATTTTGGTTGGACTACATTTTGCAAATCTCCCAGGGTAGAAAGGTAGCATCAGTCTAAAGCTGCCCAATTAATCCACTACCTAACCTTGGCTGAGAAATACATCCAGCATATTTTGTGTTGGATTGGCCAGTTTTAACTAAAATATGAAGGACTTAAAAAAAAACTGTTTCTGTTAAGAAAGCAAGTTCAATCCCATGGAAATGGCATCTTAGTCTTTCAACAGACCCAGACAGACAGATATGCATTTAGAAACAGAAGCACGTGCTTAAAAGAAATTAGTGTTGACTGAGGTGAAGCTGTGGGCTAGCATTTCCTATGTGTACTCCACATGATAACTTAGGAAAGAAGAAATTAAAACAAATTTTATTAGGAGCCTACTGCCTTGAAATAAATAGTAGCCAATAAACACTTTCAAAAAGAGTGTTGGGGGTAATTGTTATTTTGTAAAGTTCAGAGCCACTTTATAGAAGTGTAGGGGATCTAGACACCTCTGCCTGCTCATCTTGAGTGAGGTCAGCAGTTCTCTGCATGTCAGTGTTGGAAAAGATTGTGCCTAATGCCACACTCAGCCCATAGAAGGCAGCCACTAAGTATCCTCCAAATCCCAAGATTTATAAAATGACAAAATTCAGTGCAATGTCCTTAACTACAATGTCTATGAACCTTCTTTATAGACTTAAAAGACCTTGTTTAAATTTCCCTCTTTAGGAAAATAAACTGAATGTTTTCAAAGCTCTGTAGCTAGTATAATATTTAGTATCCTGAGCAATGCCAAGACAGTTTTCTTTAAAACATAGAAAGCCTATATTGGAAATTTTACCTATAAAGTCCATTTCGTTTTATGACTTAATTGTATGTAGAAAACCTTTACTGCCACATTTAACAGGTATTGGCCTAATTCTTTTTAAACAAAAGCAATGAAATGAAGCCTAAGTCAAGAAAACAAGAAGGAACTCCCTTAAAATATTTCCATAGTATTTACTTTTCAAGAAAGATCATCTAGTCAATGCATGGGTTTCCTTAATGTCTTACTTATGTTATCTAAGTGATTTTAGTAAAACAAATTTGTTACTATGGTGTTCAATTTTAGCATCACCATGATACACTTGTATCAGAAAGGCTAAACCAACTGTGAGCTTTACCATATCAAAGTTGAGTCTACTGAATTTATACATTGATCAAAATAATTTTTAAACTCAGAAAATAGCTGGGAAACACAAGTATTTTAGGTATATTAATCTTTTTTATACTCTAAAGTACTTGTCACTTTCTTGTATAATAAAATGAAACAATAAAAAACATATATCCAAGGATAGAAATATATCATCACTTTTCATTTTAATATGTTTCAGAGTGAAATCTTTCAGAATCTACACCTTATGGGGTGTATTTCTGTATCAAATAAAATATCTTTAAAGTTCTTCATAAAAAAATTCACAAGCTACTATTATATCTTTAAAATATGTTTCCCATAAGAATATTTACAACCTGTAGCTTCAGATGGCGCCAGCATATATATTCATGAGCAATAATAAAGACTTCTTGGGTGATTATCTGAAATTCAATTTGACTCTACAACTATTTATTGACTAGTGTATAATCAGATAACAAGTTTGTAATGAATGAGGTGCACACTTCACAAAATACCACAGGAGTCTCATCATCATCTGTAGGGAGCCCACTCTAACATACACCAGATGCACACTGAGCTTTAAGATGCAAAGACATAAAGCATAGTCCTCTGCCTCAAGAAATCTGCATGATTAATCCTTTAAATGACACCTGTGCGTTATATATTTTTAATTCTTCAAATACACTTGTGCCTGTCATTTGATACTCTCAGCAGCCTCCTCCTGGTGGCGAGAACAAGTAAAACCTTTCTAAGTCACAGACAAAGCGCAGCCTGGCAACTGGGAAACCTGCCCCAGTTCACGAAGCCAGACTGATAGCAAAAGTAAGATTATAAGTGTATTTTTATCCAAGGAGCTTTTCAGTTCTAACAAACTTCTCCAAAATATTGACACAGTCTAGGCATGTTTATAAGAATTACTGTATACTCATACAGTGTAGTAGAAGCGACGGGTATGCGATCAATACACGAAGCTATAGGGAGAGAACTCTAAGCCTGGACCCCATCTGATGAGCTTGGGAAGGGTAGTTAAGATTCCAGAAAGCAGGAAAAGGCCAGAAATCCTTTGCACACAGGATGCTGTCCTAGCTACCTTCCTCCCTGGAACATGGTAAGCTGAAGATAATTGACATTTCATTTTTGTCTTCAGTGTTTACTCCAGAATGCCCAGAACAGCTCCTGTTGCAGGGTCTTTAATCAATAATCCAGCTTTTTCCTATAACAGGCCCTCAAAGAATGTTTGGTAAATGAAGAGATGAATAAATGAATCAGAATTAGTGAATAGGCAATTGTTCTTCTGTAACATTCAAGGATTTGGAAGTCCTATCAAGTTGCTGAATAAATCTTCTAATTAATTGGCTCAATCACTCATGTATTCTTTTGTACCAGTGGCTCTCCACTGGGGATTACTTCCCTCAACCCCCACAAGAAATGTCTGGAGATGTTTTGGTTACCAAGATGGGGAATCCTACTGTTATCTATTAGACCTGTAAAATGCTGCCAGGCATCCTTCAGTGCAGAGGAATGCGTTACTGGTAACTCTGTGCTCATTCCCTTAACAAGAGTTATCCAAAATTTAACCGGTGTGGGGCAGAGAAACTTTGTTTAATAAGTTTGCTGTTGTTGCTTCATTTTGTTTTGGTTTTGATTCTTTGAAACCGCCTCTCGGGTAGTCCGGGCCAGTTAGATTCACTATGTAGCCATGAGTGATCTTAAACTCCTGATCCTCTTGCCTGTCGACATCTCCCAAATGCTGGGATTACAGGTGTGCACCACGATGCCTGGTTGTGTTTTGTAAGCTCTTGCAAACATTTTGTCTCAGCAATGGGGATAAATATGTCAGAGAAGTGAGCTAAAGGTGAATTATTACACATAGCAATAAATAGTAATTACCAACTTTGGCAAGTGCCATGAAAGAACCAGTAGAATGCTGTTGGGAAATTCCAAGGACTTCATTCCTTCCAGACAGGAAAGGACAATTCATTTTGTCCAGAAGACAACATTTCGGAAAATCTCAGGCAAGTTCATTAGATATACTAGATACCCAAGATTAATGAGTGCCTTTCCAGGTTGAAAATAATTCAGTGCCTTGGGCAATTGCTCTGCTGTTTATCTTCTAAAATATGGCATCTCCCTTCAACACTGTCAACATAAAGAACTAATAAATAACACAATAGTACCTGCCACTCAATAGGCTCTTGTTCTCTTCAAAACATAAAGCCGAACTTCTTTAAACATGGAGCCATTTGGTCTCCAAATGAGAGCTGATGTCTAATTTCTTGGGGAAGTCAGCCTTCTTCCTTACAATTCTGATAGGCTGCAAATCACAGAACGTTGCACGTGATATAGACTCTCTGTTCTGGATACTCAGAAGGTCTGTGGAGCAGATCTCTCTATTGAAGTCCTTGCTTTGTATTCCTGCTGTTGAGATATTTGCTTTCAATTAACCTCTTCATTCATCTGTCCTTATCTCCTGCAAGGAACCCCAGTGCACTTCGATTTTGGTTTTTGTTTGTTTGTTTTTCAAGGCAGGGTTTTTCTGTGTATAATTTTGGCTGTCCTGGAACTCACTCTGTAGACCAGGCTGGCCTCCAACCCACAGAGATCCACCTGCCTCTGCCTCCCAAGTGCTGGGATCAATGGCATGTGCCACCACTGCCCTGGGGTACTTTTAGTGACTCATTTTCCCCTATTGAGTTGACCAGACTTGCCATATGTGTTCACAACCAAAGAGGTACAGCTGGTATCATTTGATGCTTTGCTTCAGGAATGGATACTACTAGCTCATAGAAGGAACTAAAAAGAACCAGAACTTGCCTCCTTCTCTTCCTCCCCACAACCTCCTCTTCCTCCTCCCCCCTCCCCTTTTCATCTTTCCTCTGATACTGACAAGTGAATTTTCATTAGACATTATGAAGTAGAGAACACCCATCTCAGCCGCTGGAGTAGGTCTCAAGATCCACACCTCACAGTGTTCAGGGCCTTGCTGACACTTCTCCCAACACTGAACAGCACTATTCTATGTGTCTGACCAGTATTCCAGAAAGGGGAGTGTATGACTCCCATGGCTTGGTTGCTAAGGGATGCTGGGTCTCCACCTGACTTTGCTTTTGACATATGAGACAAGCCAGCAGCCGTGCCCTGAAGCACTCTCGGGGCCTTATGGGGAAGTCTACTAAGTGAAGAATTCAGTCCCTTACCAACAGTCTGAGCTTGCCATCTTGCAATGGGATCCTCTTGTCACACTCTCCGATGACTGACAGTCTTCACCAAGTCTTCACTAGACTGCAGAAGACACTTGGCTCAGCCACCTCCAAATGCCCATCCCACACTGTGTGAGATGATACATGCTTGTTTGGAATCGCTAACAGTTTGGTAATCTCTCAGACAACACACAATCACTAATACAATAATCAATTCCATCCTGGATAAACACAAACCCCATGTTTACTTGAACTGCCAAAATGAAAGAGGAGAGGAGGATTTTATTTGTTTCTTCACAGATAATAGTTTCTGTAAACAAAACTACTTTAAGATATAGTGACTCAATTTCACTGAAGACAAAGGCAAAAAACCAGCTGAAGCAAACAATACATATTGTATCTGCTGCAGCCCTTTTCATTCCCAGCCTTTAAACTGTGAGTGCACAATTAAAGAATGCCAATACCCATACACATTGTGAAATAATCACCATAACCAATTAGTTCAACATATGTGCCACCTCACCTCTTGTGCATGAGTGTACAGGGTGGGGATTGTGGGGGAGGGGTGTTGGGAGGAAGAAGGAGTGGGGAGAGACTTGACCTCTACCTTCTCCGAGCTGAGGAGATAGCTCAGTGGGTAAAACCACTAGCCGTGCAGTTCCAACCCCAGAATCCACATTTAAAAACCACATTTATTAGCAGAGCATCTGAGAGCACAGTCCTTCTGCGTAGAGATGGGAAGCTCTGGAGACATCCAGCCTAGAGTATGTTACGCAGTCCAAAAGCAAGAAAGACCCTGCCCCAGCAAGGTGGGAGGCAAGGAATGATTCCTGAAAATTGTTTTTTGTCCATCACACTCAAGCCGTGGCAATGTGCACACCTGTGGGTGAATGCAAGCATGCATAGGCACAATACATAAGTGAATACATCTGCCTTTTCGGCACATTTCAAGTGCATAGCACACTGTCACCAGCACCTCTCTTGAGTGTGTCTTCCTTTTGTAACTGAAACTTGGTACCTTTGGCCATCATCTCATCCACCACCGCCTCGGCCCCAAAAGATGTTCAGGTAGAATTATATGAGAAATAGAAGAACCTTAAGGACCAAAAGAAGAGAAGGTTTAAAAAAAAATAATCCAGAGACGTCAAGGGCTTCATGACCTAAAGTTGTTTATCTTCTCCCAAGGGTGTGGTTGCGTCTCTCTCATATCAGCTGCTACAAAAGCTCAAGGGCCTGGGACGCGTATCAAGCAACTGCACAGAACTTGATAGACATTTTGTTTAAACTTATCCTTAGTTATCTTTTTCCCCTGTCATTATTTCCCTCCATTATTGCTCTTTTCTCTGTTGATTTTTGTTACATTTCCTTATAATAATTTTAAATCCTAAGGTTAAACATCTAGCATCTAGAAGATTCCAGACTCCAGACCTACCATAGTACCTCCTATTCACAAGTATCTTGTCCACAGCCTGCCCTCCCCCCGCCCTCGTCTTTGCTGCTTCTACCTGCAGGAATGGAGTCTGAGTCTTCAACATAGGACACTCAGATCTACACTGACAAAGCCTTATGACTCTAGTGATCTGACTCATAAGTTTAGAACAAGGCTTGATTACTGGCTACTTGAAAGGCAGCTGTTTCTATTGAATCTCATTCAGAAAGGAATGCAACTGTGAATTGTGATGTGTACGGCTCTTGAGAAGAGGGACCAGAGCCTAGAAAGCAGCAGAGTGGGGGCTAACCAGCATCTCCGAACATTGTAGGTGGGGTCCAGAACTTGCACTTGTGTCCAGTGGGATTTAGAGCCAGACTGCTTAGGGTCCCACCATTAGACCACAAGGTTCAAAGCAAATACCATGAGGGTCTGCATTCCGGAACTGGCAACTGGTGTTCTGCTCTGGCTTTGTTCTATTAATATTTTCGAGAGTGCTCATTACCATAACAACTAAGTGCTTTCCGTGGGAAATGGATGAAATTATTAGGGAAAGGTGAACAGAAGCAGGGGAGGTCACAAAAAGAGTTGAAAGGAGGCTCTGGTCCACACTGCATAACCCTTTCCTTCCCATTCCTAACAAAACGAGATCTTGTAAGCGTTTGTTTCATGGCTTCTCTCCCAGAATCCTTAGCAGCATTCTGTTCTCCAGAGGTTTACTACATGTTTCGTGGGGCTCACCTGTGACTACTCACACACCCCAAGACGCGAAAGAATGACAATCTCAAGATTCTGCCTTGCTCTGCACTTTGTGCTCCAACAGGGAACGGTATATTGTGACTTCATCCTGCTTTGCCTTGAATTCTGGCCCTACCATTCCTTAGTTGCTATTCTTCAGCAGGCTACCTCACCTTCCAACCACCCCCCTCCTCCATGACACAGAGGGGCTGAGTGCCTACTCCACACAAGTGACACGAGAATCCAACAAGTCGATGCAGAGAAAGTACATTAAAGAGTTCTTGGAACATAGCAAAAGCTCAATAAATGCCAGCCATTATTTCAACATAGCATGCTTCCCCAGTCTTCCTGGTTCCAGGAATAGAAAAAAAAAAAAAATATTCCTCTGAAACTAGATCCTTCATAGATACCACATGGCGCTGGCAGAAGCTGACGTGTCTGGCCAGCCCTGCAATGCCTAAACTTTACCAATGGAAACTCATGTGGAGAGGGAGGGATGTGTTCTCTCAGTAGACCGAACTTTCATTGCTGCAAGGAGCATGTCTCCGTCATATCTCAGCAAATGTAAAGCCAAATTCATTCTTACATCCCAGCCACCCTTGGGGATAAGCAGGTGACACCAAGACTCCATATCCATGAATGCCTAAAGAGTTGGCAAGTCTGTTGGTTTAGTTTCTCTGACAATTACCAAGGTCATGGAAGCATGTTCTCTGACTTTTTCAAAAGCAAAGTATCTTTTCTACTGGAGAAAAAATACTGGTAAAGGAAATGCTTTACCCAAAGAGATATACTTATGATTGCAAATGCACGTGTGTGTGTACGTGTGTGTGTGTGTGGTTTGGTTTTTTTTTGAAACAGGGTTTCTCTGTGTAGCCCTGCTTGTCCTGGAACTTTGCAGATGGGGCTGGCCTCAGACTCATAGCTATCTGCCTGCCTCTACCTCCTGAGTGCTGAGATTATTAAAGGTGTGCACCACCACCACCCAGACAGAAGTGAATTTCTCATTCTACTGATTCCAGAAGAATGTGATAGGGTCATTGGGAGCTCCTCATGCCGAGCTACCACACAAGCGAGCGGGTGCGGCTTAGAGTCGGAGAGCCTCCCAACTCAAGTTTCTTCTGCGGTGTGGCTTGGCCCGGCTGTTCAGAGCCACTGACTCATGTTTGCACAACTGACACAGAGTGTCTCAGACTCGGAAGCATCAACACCCAAACCCATAAGTCAAGATTTCTGATAAGCACCCTTGAGAGCTGGAAGAGGTCGAGTCAGGATAATCAAAAGCATGCATTCTTTTATTCTGTGGGTAGGTAACACGTTGCCTCATCTGGAGCTGGTTGCTGCAAGAACCTATATAAAGCAAAATGAAAACTGGGTTCAAGAAGGTTGGATCAATAAAGTGCTGTATTTATTTGGGACAATGTTAGGACGGCTCTGCTTTGTTTTTGCTTTCCTTTATGAGTCACTGTTTGTTAGTTGACTGGTGTAAGGGGGGACTAAGGAAGAACAGGGTCTCTCAAGTCCTGACCCTCTCGTCATCTTGAAGACCACCTATTCCATTAGGAACTAAAGCAGCCCGATCACTGGACCCTGAGAACAGGCCTTGCTAAATGGCACGGGCTTCCCTCAAACTCACCAACCTCCTGTTTTGGTGGAGATGATAGATAGATAGGTGCCACTTTGTCCAGCTGGGGAGTTTAAATTTTACAGCAGTCTACCAAGAATCTGCTGTCAGGATTTGATCCTTCCTTACCACACAGCCCTGCTCTCTGTCTGAAGGTCTTGCTCTCTCCCATCAACACTCCCTGCTAACACTGAAGGAGGGCCTAAGCTAGAAAGATCCTATGTCCTTACACTCTGTCTTGGCACAATTCAGGGGAAGTCTCAAATTAATAAAGATCTCTTCCTTTCTTCCTCATCCAGACACAGTGGTAGACTGACTGGAGAATTATGGGAAAAGGAGGCGGGGCGGGGGGCGGGGGTGGGGGGGAAGTGGAGCCAGGCATGGCCATCTCAGTGTCCCTAGCACCTGAGAGACAGAGGCAGGAGTGGCTGGAGTTCAAGGTCATTCTCAGCTCCAAAGTGAAGAAAGGAGGAAGGAAAAGAGACAGAGAAGAAAAGAGAGGGGGAAGGGAAGGCAGGAAGGAAGGAGGGAGGGAGGGAAGGCAGGAAGAAAGCAAGGAAGGAAGGAAGGAAGGAAGGAAGGAGGAAAAGTGTGCTTCCTCTTTCCAGGAGTCTATATCCAGAGCTGAAATTCCCCTATCAACTGTTCTCATCCTTGCATTCAGCCACTCAGGGGTTGTAGGTAGAGAACTTCAATTCCAAGTGGGGTAGGTTCCTCCTGTAGGTGTTTCCTGGGTGGTAAGAGGAACAGAGTTAGAGAGGCCCTGGAGTCCATTTGCCTCAACCCACTGATAAACGGTCCCAAATGAAGTGGGTATGGTGGCCATCACAGGAATCAATGGAGAAGAGTTTCCATAGGTTATATAGTATCCCTGGCTGGTCTTCGCCCACATAGCAAGATTCTGTCTCAAACAAACAGAAACATTCTTTTTCATTTGTCCTCTCTCCAGATCTCTCCCTTCATATCTGTGATTCGCCGGCTGTAGCGGACAGACTTACCCACAGGGCCTGTTAAGAGGACTAGCTGCCCTCCCCACACACATACCTCAGAGATCCTACTTTGGTTAGGTCTATGGGAGCCTACGGATGCCAACACTGCTGCTCCAGGGACGGTATGTAAGGAACCATGGCTATGAGGATCAAGTCTATACTGTCTTCAGGCAGTACACGGGAGTGGGGAGAACCCCCCAAATGGTTTGTGCGCTGGGGCAGGGAGACTGAGGCCTGGGTTGGGGGCTTTCCTAGAAGAGGATTTTGGGAAGCTCACCCACTCCACCCTCCCCTGCGTCCCTTCCTCTAGATCAACCTCTCCAGGACCTCTTGTTCCACCTCCCAGCCTGCTAACTTCGCTGTCACTCTTGTCCAAGTCCCTGTCAGGCAGCAGCTGCTCCAAGTCCCAAACAAAGTCCTTATCAAGGAGGAACAGTGGAGGCTGTCAACTGTCCCAGTAAGCCTCAACAGCCTAAGTGGCTGCTGTTCTGGGGGAGTGACCTCCCTACCTTGGGATCTCTCTCTCTCTCTCTCTCTCTCTCTCTCTCTCTCTCTCTCTCTCTCTCTCTCTCACACACACACACACACACACACACACACCGTGGTCCAAGCACAGTGGTGAGCACACACCCTTTTATGGCTATCCTTCAGAGATCACATCTGGACTCCGCAGACCAAGCTAAGGAAAGAGAGCAGAGACAGGCAACACTGGGAGAAAAGGGGGGAGGGGGGGGAGTCAAAGACAGGGAGTCTGTTTGCTTCTCAAACTAAACGCCAGTTCCCTTCACTTGCTTTTCATTGAAAATAAAGAATAAGTACACAGAGCTGGTTTGGGGGTCCCAGCTATCTCTGACTTGACCCTCAGGAACAGGACTGAAAGGAGGAATTCTGTCTGGGTCTATCTCCCATTATCTCCTTGATCAAGAGAGAAGTAGAGGAAACACGAAGGGGCCACATACGCTCATACAGAATCTTTCTCCCTTTTCCCAGATGACTCATTTGCCCTGTTCTGGAAACCCACCTACTTTCTTACAAGTCAAATGCATGATAATCACGGCAGGCTGGGCCAGCCTCAGGAGGCTGGGTGGCATTCTCTAGCTCCTCCCTGTCCTCTACCAGGGCTTTTCTCCCTTCCCCACCCAGACAGCTCATTTCCTCATCTGGCACACTAAGCCATGCTAACTTCTACCTCGGGGAGCTCTTTGGGAAAATCTACTGGTTGCCATCCTTCTGCTTATTTCCATGGAAGCCATCATCTTTAAATTTCAGAACCAACTCCTTTGTTGCCACGTTCTTTCTCCTAAATAATAACAATAATAATGATGATAATAACAACAACAAAGAGAGAGGTATCATGTCAACTTAAACAGCCACAGCTAACATGTCTCTTGCAGGTAAAAAAAACAAAACAAAACAAAACAAACCTCAGATATTTTACTCGGGTTAGAAGTGACTGCTGATAAAAATCTTAGTTGCCTCACGCTCCTCAGAGTTATTTTTAGGCAGTTATGTTGACAGGAATATACATGTGAATACCCTGAATTTAAAAGAAAAAGCAAAACTTTTAAGGCATAGTGTGAGCAGGTTGTAACTCTGTGTGTGCTTTGACAGTAACTGGCATCTCTAGGGGACACTTTCAAAAGACTCGTTCTAACTGTGGGTTTATTTTTTTTTTTTTGTATGACTGTGTTGATTTCCCAGGTTTATAAAACTCAATTACATTCCCACCAAAAAAAAAAAAAAAAAAAAACAAACCCGAGGTGGCATCCTTGCCTCTCATGACAAAGCCTCAGCAGCAAGCCATTACCATTTTTTTGACTAATCCAAGGGAAGCCACCTGCTGGAACGGCCTCTTTTCTGAGGGCTCCCGGCAGAACCTTCCAAATGATGATTAATCACTGAATAAATGGCAGAATTGACAACGACATAATGACAGAGAGAAAGCGGAGACCAGGGCCTCAACCGTGGGTGCCGGCGGCCCAGTCCCCGTGGGTGGAGAAGCAGAGAAGATGGATGGCTCTGCAAGCGCCTGACATTTGAGTGTCTTGTCTTTTTACAAGGGTGGTCACTTCTACCCAGTTCAACAAGCCGGGGCCGCGAGCATCTCAGGGGCTCGCCTCCTGTGTCTGTCGGGAGCACGGAGAAAATGCCTCAAAATAAATAAATATAAATAAATAAATAAATAAATAAATAAATAAATAAATGGGAAGGGCCTCCAGTTGGCGCCTTAAACCTAGATGCCAACAGGCATAAGAGACGCTGCCAATAGCAGCTTACTCCATTGTTGTGGAAGACATTGAGAAGGTTCTGCTGATTACAGCTTCCGATTAACTCTAACGCCTGTCCTTACTAATTTGAAAAATGATGAATCACTGAGTTCAAATAGGGCTCAGAAGAGTCAATTACACTCAGCAGCAATATCAAAAGCTCATATTTTCGACACCAAGGAATAAAGCACGTTCTGCCTAATAACAAAACAGAAATGAGGTCCTAATGCCCCATCTCAGTTGACCAAGTCATTAGCAATAAGAATGTTTCTCTAATTTTTCAATATTTCTTTCTGGGATATGTACTCCTTTGCCCCCAAGGAATTCTACTAGCCAAAGTTTATTAACACAAGAAAAGATTTATAAGAAATGAAATACTGGTGTGCATCACTGAATGCCCTTCGGATACCATCAGTTTCCCGACCTTTTATGAATAAATGAAAAGAGCAGGTTCCTGGTCAGACTCATTATCTCCCCCCCCCCACCATCAGCATCCTTGACGTCTTCAGCTTCAGAGCATCCATCATCGCCCTCTCACCTTCACCATCTCTTCTGTAGAGCATAGAACTTTAGATTCGCAAGAGTTTAATGCCCATTTTCCTCTACTGGTCCTTGTTAGGTTTGGGCTAACCCAGGGCACATTCACTTGCAGTAGCCTCTTTCTCCTCCTGGCTGGCTCTGTAGTGTTCGCTCCTCAGAGAAGGGGTGACTGGCATCCACCAAGAGTCTGCTTGTGAGACTCTATAAAGTCCCTCTTCCCCAAATGAAGTTTACCCTAGCCTTCAGGGGATGTAAGTCTCACATCCCAAGGGATGGGCTGTACATTAAGCAAAGGACTGAATCTTTCCCCTGCTCTGCCACCTAAGATTTAAAGACAAGTTCACTGCTGTTATATTGTGCAGGAAACTCAACTAGCCTGCCCTTAGGGGCCTTTAGAGTCCTGACAATGTCCTTTGTTACTACCTGCGTCCTAAGACATCACCTGAGCCAGGTGCTTCAGATATAATTGATCTGCCACACACATGCTCTCTCGCTCTCTTTCTCTCTCTGCTCTCTCTTCTCTCTCTTCTCTTGCACTCTCTCCTGGGCCCCCATCTCTCTCTCTCTTCCTCTCTCACTCTCTCTCTCTCCACCTCCATCCAACAAATCTCTGTTATATCACATCTCTTGTGTTCGGCATTTCTAAATATATCCTAACAACTGTCCTGTACTAGGAACGCATCAGTAACATGGAATAGGGCCCTCCCAGTCTCTCTCTGAAATCTGAAAGAGGGGACCCCTATTTAGGTTTCTTTGTGGACCTGGATTTGGCTCAGAGCCCCTGCCATACTCTCATTCTGTGACATTAAGAGCTCTACTAATTCTGGGTGTGGTGGTACATGTCTTTAATCTCAACACTTAGGAGGCAAAGAGTTCTAAGCCAGCCAAAGCGGGTCTCCGTAAGAAGAACTCTACTGATAAATATTTTACTCAAAAAACAAACAAAAAACAAATAAACAAACAAAAAACACCTCAATGTCTCCCCACATACACAGATCCCTAATTCCGAGACCATTACAGTCCTAACTCTCACACATACCGCAACTGCTGCCCCTTCTGTGGACCTTCTTGATGCCTGTCCATTCTGCCTTGCCAAGTCACATACTTACTGTATGGTTGTAACTCTACAGTCAAGAGTTCCAAGTATCAGGCCATGGAGATGGCACAGTGGGTGAAGCCCTTAACCACTCAATCAAGGATCTGGCCCTCAGATCCTTAGAACTCATGTAAAAGCCACACAGACACGGTAGCTGCCTGCGAGCAGAACCAGTAAGGCGAAGACATGGGAAACCCCAGAATGAGCCCACTATCTAGGCTCATGGGACTCAGCACGCACCTGGTGCCTCGATAAAAGTAGAGAACAATTGAGGAAGGTATCCGAATCAACTTCAAGCCTATACGCTCATGCATACATGCCCACATGCAGCCACATATATGCGAAAAACACACAGGCGAGCACACCACTCTTGGACACACATGCACACACAAAAAAATAATTTTTAAAACATGGGAGTTCTCTGTGCATTTTCTTTCCTGCACTATATTATGTCCTCAGCCACATCTGGAAGTGTGTTTTTGTAGACTGTGCTCGTTCAGCTGCAGTTACCTCTTCACTGATTGTATTTTTATATTTTGAAGTTTTCTCTAGACTCAACAGAGAAGAGGCCCTTACACTTGAGATCTTTTTAACTCTTCCCAAAAGAGCCTCTCAGGCCTGTGTGAAGAGTACCAAGACTGGAGGGAAGGGATCCCTTTGAAAGATTCGAGGGTGACGGGAATGGATGGTGGACTGCACAGGACCCTCAACTAGTCAGAGGAGAGGCCCCTTGTCAGGTAAGCTAGAAGGCTTCAGTGGTTTTCTTTTTTCCTAGAAAAGTCTTCTCTCCAATAGCTAGAAAGTTTAATCTTGGGTTCAGAACATTCCTGAGATGCAAACACCATAGTCCCAAATAGAGCCTTTCCTACACTGACTCTATCCTTCCCCTCAACAGACTGGATCTCCCTCTCAGCTCAGCCTGGACCTCTTCTACCCAACCCCTCTTCTTTGGAGCTCCCTCTCCCACAAGATCTTAGCATCTTCCAACAGCTCCTTCCAGGTACTTGGCACCATGACACCACTCCGCGTAATTGTAACATGACCTTAGATGAGGTACTTCAATTCTCCAGGACCATTTCCACATCTGGGGAATGGAAGGGCGGGTTTGCACTGTGGGAATTATCAGAAAAAAAATGAAATAATATATAAGAGATGCCTGCCCTAGAAACTGTGCAATCCTTGACAAAAGTTATCACCGTTGTTTCGATATTTTAACTGCAGTATGGTATTGGGTCAGGGGGTACCAGTTTTCTTTCTGACAGGCATTATGTACCGCCTCTCAAGCACTGTAGAATCGGCAGTGAACCTTGTTTATGGAAATAAATTATACCCATAGGGCCTCAAAGCATTCCCTGCTGCCTCTGTCTGTCCCCATGTTTCATCTCCTCCGCAACCTTGTCTGGGTACACACATCCAGCTCTGGGTGTCCCTGTAAAAAAAAGTGGGGAGAGAGGACCACTGTGAGTGTGCTGTGTTGGTTGGTTTCCAAGGCAAACTGCAATTGCTCAAGGAGATATTTCACTCCTTAAGGCAAGAGAACAGTGGGCCGTTCCTTTCTCCCTGTGAACCGTTGGTGGCTTTTAAAGTTTTCATTGCATAAACATTCAGGCATTAATAGTGAAAATTGCTGTCTTAAGTCGGTTTGTTTGTTTGTTTTTCAGGTGCCTGTAATCCGCTAGGGCAACCCATGGCGCCCTCATTTTGTGTAGATGTTCCCAGCTCACACAGACATGTTATTACACACTGCTGAATAGCAGCAGCCTCGCAATTCTGTGTTCTGCCTCTCCCCCCCCCACGCCTTTCTATTTATTATAGCATGCACGTTTCCATGTTGCCACACTTTGCTTTTGCTTTTGAAAGGCTGCCAAAAGCTTTCTTACAAGGGGTGGGGGTGGGGGGGGAACCTGGAAAAGCCAAAATGTTGGCGGTACCGCTTGACATCCATCAGGCAGTAGTGGGACCCGTCAGGCTTCTTCCTCTGTTCTCGCTAGAATCTTCCCTCTATGCCTTAGGGGTCAGCTGATAATTTTGGGAAGGAGAGATATGAGAAGCTGGGGACAGGATGGACAAATCTCCAAGACGCACTAGAACAGCACGCTGGTGCATTTGGGGAAATGGAAGTCACTGGGAAAGGTGGCCACGTGAGCCCCCCTGGGAGTCTGCTCTGCAGAGAATCAGATTCCACCATTCCAGGGTGGTGATCTGTAATTCCCATCCCTCCCAAAGGCTATAGGTGACCAGGGCAAAGTGCTGGGAGGAACCAGTGGTTAGAACCATAGGCTTGGGGCAGAAAGGTGACTCAGTGGTTAAGAGTGCATAGTGCTGGGCAGCGGATAAGAGCACTGCCTGCCTTTCCAGAAGTCCTGAGTTCAATGCCCAGCAACCGCATGGTGGCTCACAACCAATTTAACTGAAATCTGATGCCCTTGTCTGGCATGCAGGTGTACATGAAGATTGAGAACTCATACAAAAAAGATAAATAAATGAAACCTTAAAGGAAAAAAAGAATGCATAATCCTTATGCATAGTGCATAGAGGACCCAGGTTCTATTCCCAGCACTGGCATGCTGGCTCACAGTCATCTGTAACTCAAATTTCAAGCGATCCATCCATTGCCCTCTTCTGGCCATCTTGGGTACCAGACACACACGTGGTAAACAAGCATGCTTGCAGACAGACATACAAAATCATCGTAGAACAACACCTTAGGCTCATGGGGGTGGGGGTGGGGTGGCTTAGTGGGTAAAGTGCCTGCTGTACAAGACTGGGAGCTGAGTCCAGACCCTCAGTACTCTAGTAAAGGGCACATGCAGTAGCACACATCTGTAAGCACATATCTGTAAACCCCTGCAACGGAGAGGGGCATTGCCTGTGGGAAGCAGAGTGGAGGCCGGTTGATCCCTGGAGCTTGCTGGCCGGCCAATTTAGCCAATCAGTGAAGGTTTACTGGGAGACTCTGTCTCAAAACATAAGGTGGAAAGCGATGGAGGAAGACCCCTGATGTCAACCTCTGGTTGCCACCTGTATGTCCATGTATACACACATAAACACTCAAGTAAATAAAATAAAAACCATAGGCTCTTGGCTTCAGCTAGAGCTGGATTTGACTTTCCCACTTCCTCACTTGGTGGACTTTGGGATTGGACACTTTATTCTCTTTATGCCTCAGTCTTTATTCTACAAAACGCCCCCTTGAGTGTTTGTAGATCAAATGAGAGAATCTATCAAGCATCAAATAATATGCAACTTGCCAGGTGTTGTGTATGACACATGTGTTTAATCCTAGCACTTAGGAGACAGAGGCAGGCAGTCTACAAAGAGAGTTCCAGGACAGCCAGTGCTACACAGAGAAACCCTGCCTCAAAAATTAATTAATTAATTAATTTAAATGATTTAATTAATTAAAATAACTCTCTCATTGAAAGGCTCATTATTCTCATTATCGATGTTCTTGCTTTGAGTGTGAATAATCTTTTAGGTGCTGTGGGAACCCGTTGTTTCTGCTCTTCTTACCTGGGAGCTGGGATGTGAGCAAAGACTGTCTCATTCTTTCCCAAATTCTGTCAAACCTTTGGTCCTGACACAAATAAATAGGAATTCAGTAAATGTTCATTCAGTACTGAACGGATGCACAGGAAGGATACAAAGGTTTTGTCAAGCTAGTAAATGTCCTCTTTGGTTTTCACATTTATTTACCTACATCAAGGGGGTGGAGTGTGTGCGCCATTGCACTCAAAGGACAATTTGCAGAAGTCCATTCTCTACTGCTGCCACCATGTGGGTCCCAGGACTTGAACTCAGATCACCAAGTTGATCGGGAAGTGTCTTTATCTGCCGACCCTTCTCATCATCTTATCTCTTGAAAAGCGTTTGCCTATCCAAGGGACAAGTACTAGACAGCATTCATTCCAGGAGCACTAATATGGACTTCTGTTTTTAATTCTTTCTTCCACCCACATATTAATTTCCACTGCCTCAAAAAGAAACCCAAGAAAGTTCTTTTGAGGGAAAAGCATAAATGTGCCTGAGAAACGGAAGCGTGAGCTCATGTATGCAACACTTCTCCTGGAAAACAGGAGGCTTAAAGCCGGCAAGGGAAGGGCTGGATGCAGCTCATCCTAAGCACATGCCTAGCATGGTGGGAGGGCCTGGGTTTGAGCCCTTAGACCACAGGAGAAAACAAAGCCACGAAGCCAAGACCACAGACAGCTCCCCAAAGGCAACTAAAGAAAACACAAACATGGGTTCTTCGAGCCAAAAAGAAACTGATTTGTTGGATGGGAAACATCATAGAAACTCCTAAGCCATTAGAAAAAATAATAATTAAATGAAGGGGAAATAAATATGAAATGGGAGAAGAGAGACAATAGCCTGAGGTGGGTTGGAGGGGGAGTCTAAATTCTGGAGAGAAGAATTTATGTAAAAAGTTTGTTAGTTTGGGAATTCTTTTTGTTTTGTTTTCTTGTTTTTGTTTAAAGACATAGGTTGTTTTGTTTTTTGTTTTGTTTTTGTTTTGTTTTTTGTTTTTGCCTTGGTTTGCTGGAGTTCTTCTTTGTGCCAGCAGCCAGAGTCTTATTCATAATACAATTAATTAGCACGTGCAGAGAAAAAGAATAAATTATACTTTCAGATCAAGTTATCAAGAAAATCAGAAGAGGACACTTATTTCTGAAGAATTTTCTGGAAGAAGTTATGTCTCACGTTTTTTTGAAAGTTTTTTTTTTCTACCTTTAGATCTCAATATTCAAGAACTCACGAAATGTGATTGTTCTATAAACAAACCAAATTACAAAAAAAAAAAAAAGTTAAACTTTTTGCTCTTAAGCCAATTGAACTGGGATTTACAAGCCGTGCCTTTAATGAGTGTAACATGCTTTCATTTCTTCTCTTTATCGTCAAAAACTATATTTCTTATTAAAATTAAACTTTATAAAGTAAAATTTTGCATAGAGCTTTGCAGAGCTCTTTAGATGTTTTCACTTGCTCCTGCACAGATTTTTTTATTCTCACTAAAATCCACTCCATTATATTTAAGTGTCTATTGAATGAAAAAATAGACATCCACCTCTCTGGGGTCCAGTAGTCCAAGTCTCACCAGCAAAGCAAAGCCATGACTCTAGACTGTCTGTGTGTGATCCAGGAACAGAGAGAGCCTTCTTTCAGGGTGCCCACGCTTCCGGAAGGTTCTTTCCCTCCAAATGGACAAGGGTCTGAAATACGTGACACTGTCTGATCAATCAGGCATTTTCTTGCGGCCTGTGGGTGGACTGGGCTCAGAGATTAAAGTGGTGGTGAGTCTTTATTTATCATAACCACCAATCGGTCTCTGCAAGATGTCCATTTTTAGGATGGGAGATCCTTCTGGAACAGCCAAGCACACGATTAGCATTTGATTTCCTCTCCTGACTGCCTCTCTACAGTGATCGTGGTTGCTGGGATCCAATCAGAGAACAGAACTGGTTTCCTGGCCAAAGGGATGAAATATGAAGTGGTTCACCTCCTGGGCCAGCTGGGGTGCTTGGAGACATCATGGTCCAATGACCTAATCAGTGGGCTGGAAATTCTAGACTAATTATATCCTTTTCAGATCAGCCTTGCTGTGTACACACAGTGAAGCTCCTAGACCCGGGCTTGTTAGCTGTGTGGTAGAAGAGGTTGCTACAAGGTAACAGGCGATTAACACCTTCCTGAGCCTGGGTTTCCTCATCTGTGAAACATGAGGGCCCTTGAGAAGTACAATTTCTTGCCTCCCAGGGCCGCTAGAAGGCTAAAATGCATATTAAAACTCCAGGACTAGGTATAGTGATGAACAAATTGGTTGTTCCTGGTGCTGTTATTGCTGCTAAAGGTACAGGTTTCCAGACCCCCATTCCAGCATACATGTACAGTGGACAGCTAGCTTTCTTTTGACCCCCCATGAACAGCCAGCGAAGCTCAACCTGCATGCAGTGTGGATTCACAACAAACTCTCCCACAAAGGCTGTTTGAGCGTGTCAGAGCACAGCCTTATTCCAGAAAGGCCTCCAAGCTAGCATCTCTCGGGGACATTTTGTCCATTCTTAGACTTAACTCAAGAAAATGAAGTATAATCTTTTTTTATATTATTTAAAGCAAACATGGAAGTTAGCCACACTTCTGAGTCCTCAAATGTATAGAAAGTTTCCGTTGGCGGGTTAGACACAGAATGGCAAGCCTGCGTCTTTCCACACTGAATTACACTCAGCCCTCCCTCATTCTTCAGTAATTGGAGAGCTATGGTCTTTACAAATGTCACAGTTTCAACCCGGGTGTATTTACTTCTGGGTGGATTAGCACGAATGTGTCGATTGTATTGGGTTGCCAATTTTGTGGGAGTGATTTGAAAGCCTGCAGAATAAACTGTTATTTCACTCAGGGAAATGGGAAGGCAAAAGTGGCAGCATTTTCTGTTTCACTCTCTTTGCTTCTTATTTGCATGAAGCCTTCATAACCAAAGGCTGCTGGAATCCTGGGTGTAATGATAACGTTCGGAGTGAGAGGCCTGGGCCCGGCTGGAAGGTGGGGCTTGTGTAGGAGGCGATTTTTCCGTGTAGATGTAAAGGTGAAGAAATATTTATTAGTAGAAATTACATATGGAGATTAGAAAAATAGGCTTTTTTTTTTTTTAGGCACCTGTTCACAGTGCAAGCCAAAAGTCCTCAGCTAACTCGTTTCCACAACCATTTGCAATTGTCGATTATTTTGTGGAATGTTTGCTTGTTGTTATCCTAGGAGATCCTCCTGGTCGGGCTTAGGATGCAACTCGATTGCATATCTTAGCTAACTGTAAATTGATGAGATGAGTCTCTCTTCTCTTGCTCTCTCACTCTCTTGAGGCAGGGTTTCTCTGTGTAACAGAGCCCTGGCTGTCCTGGACACGCTTTGTGGACCAGGCTGGCCTCGAACTCACAGAAATGTGCTTGCCTCTGCCTCCTGAGTGCTGGGATTAAAGGTGTGCACCACCACCCAGCCAGAGCCTCTTTCTTTTATTGAAAGACTCTGCCTAGCAGTATATCAAAGCAGGTGCTGAGACTCATAACCAAACCTTCAGCAGAGTGCAGGGAATCATATGAAAGAAGGGGGGGGATTAGTATGACCTGGAGAGGACAGGAGCTCCACAAGGACCAAATATATCTGGGCACAGGGGTCTTTTATGAGATGGTTTCTCCAATCAAGGGCTATGTATATAACCTAGAACTCTTGCTCGGATGTAGCACATGGTAGCTCAGTGTCCAAGTAAGTACCCTATTAAGGGAAACGGGCTATTTCTGACATGAACTCAATGGCTGGCTCTTTGACACCCCACCCCCTGAGGGAAGAGCAGCCCTGCTAGGCCACAGAGGAGGACTTTGCAGCCAGTCCTGAAGAGACCTGATAAACCAAGGTCAGATGGTCAGTGGACTTGGAAAGGAGCAGGGAGGAGACGAGGGAGGGAAGGTAGGATTGGGAGGGAATGAGGGAGTGGGATACAGCTGGGCTACAAAGTTAATAAACTATAACTAATATTAAAAATAATAATAATAGTAAATAAAATAAAATTAAAATAATAAAAAAGAAAGCACTCGACTCTTGGGGAGGGCTGGGTCTGGGTTTTCCCACACGGGTCTGTCAGTCAGTCTGTCTGCCGGGGATGTCAGTGGGTCAACCCAAAGCTTTCTCCCATCTCACAGCTCTCCATTCCTGTCCCCTTTGTACTCATTTCTTATTTTGCCTTCTGAACAAATTGCTAATGAAGCCGAGGGTGACTATGAAAGGCTAACCACTCCTACCATGTACTGCAGAATGGAAATGCGCCAGTGCCGAAATGGAGACCACAGTCACCATATATCAGAGCAGGTAAAGCTTGAGAATCCACCGGGGAGGCTTCGATTTCAATCCATCAACCAGAAGGCTTGAAGCCGCTGCTGCTAGCTGAGCCATGGGGCCCACTAGGTCGTGATGAGAACAATCCAAGGAACAAGATGTCCGAATCGTGTTCTCTGTTCTCTCTTGGTTTAGTTTTAGATAGTGCATCAGGTAGCTCAGGCTGGCCTGAAGCTCGGTGTCTAACAACGAGTTTCTGGTTCTCCTGCTTCCACCGTCCAAGCACTGGGATAATAAACTTCCACCAACCATGCCTGGTTTGTGCAGTGTGGGGATCAAACCCAGGGCTTCCTCAACACTAAGCAAACACTCTCTCAACTGAACAATCTCCTCAACCCTAAGGCAAGGAAAGAAAGGATTATAGGCATAATTCGGTTTTGGAGCAATTGACTGGCAAGCTCTCGGGAAGAAGGGGTGGAGGAGGAAGAGAAAGAAGAGGGATGGGCCAGAGGAGAGAGAGGGAAGGGGAAGGCAAGAGGGAAAAACGCATAATGCCAAGTGTACTAGAGTGAAGGAAGCTCCTAGTGAGGTGGAGCTGGAGAGATGGCTCAGCTGTTACGAGCACTAGCTGCTAGTCAGAGGACCCAGGTTCGATTCCCAGCACCAACATGGTAACTACAACTGTCTGTAACTCCAATTTTTAGGGATCGGACATCCACTTCAGGCCTCTGAAGTTGGTAGCAAGCACACTCGTGATGCTCAGACATACATGCAGATAAAACACCTATACACATAAAATAAAGTGTGTGTGTCCCTGTGTAGGCATGTGCATGAGAACGTGTTGTATCTCCTGAAGGTGGAATTTCATATGATTATGTGCTTCTCAATGTGGTTTCTGGGAACCAAACTCAGGCCCAATGTAAGAGCAGTAGGTATTCTTGGATGAGGAGTCATCCCTCAAGGCCCCTGTTTTCACTCCCTCCACTGCTGCTTGTAGATCCAAACACTAATAATATTGAGATGATAGCCCTAGCCATCAGAAAGCAGGCATAGAGCCTCCAAGGAACCACAGTGTCCACTAGGAGCCACCCTTCATGGTCCAGATGAGAAAGCAGAAGCCAGACGTGTGCTGGTGACACGGTGTATGTCATAAAATCACTTCTGGGTCTCTTGACCCTCTTTGAACGCTATTTGTACACTTTTATTGTCCCGAGACAATAAATTCTAAACAAATAAGGTGGGGGCAAATTCTGTTCCTGAGTCTAGTGAACAAGACAATTCAACCCAACCAACTTTGCTGGCTAGCAGAGGCCTGGCCTTCTCTTCTATTGTCTGATCTCGCAGCCTGTTCCTTGCAGGCTCCATGGAGTGCTGCCATGAAGGAGATGGATGAGTCACGGGTGATAAACTGCACTCAGTGAAAAGTACCTGCTCTCGAATCTGGGCTCCCCCACCACACCCCCCAGGAATAGCAGGCAAGCACACAGTCCACTTTTCCCTTAACTCACTGAGTCCCCTCAATTTCACCAAATGAAGGCCCATCCTTAGTCAGGACTAAGAGACCAAATGCCAGGAAGCAATGGCAGATGCTTCATCAGTATCCGTTGACTGACTGAGCTTGCACCAATCAAAGGCATTGGTTTTCCCGGTGCTGTCATTTATGAGGAGATGGGGAAATAGCACCCACCCACGCCTATCTCACGGAGAGGCCCAGAAAACGAGAGAGACAATGGAGATCAGATCCTTGGAGGGGAAGGACGGTGTGTCTCATTAATATTAAGCATCGAGGCAGAGCACCTGGTCGCTAAGGAGCCTCTCTCGCCCATTGAGAAATGTACCGGGCTGATTTTTAATCTAAATATGGCCTCATTCCACAGGTCACTCCACCTAAACTTTACAACTCTTTACCAAAACTCCCCACCCAGGTGCTTTCCTGAGGTCAGACCTAGCCCTGGGTAAGGTCACTTTCAGGGTGGCTAATCTGCTCACTTTGTGTTTCCCTTTCCTCAGACCCTGCAGAGGACATGGCACATTCTGTAAGACAAGGTGGGGAAGAAGCTTTCTTGTCTTTCCTAGAACCTTCTAGAAGATTCGGGTGTGCTTAATTAACCTCTGGGTGAGAAGGCACAGCAAAAGACGCCAGACAGAAGTGTCCTGACTTCCATCACCGGTTAAAGAAAAAGGAGCCTGCATCTCTCAGATTTTAACTCTTTGTGATCCTCACCACTACCCCACGAGGCATCTATACTTGTGATCCTGACACTAGTGAATGATGTATCTTTCTTTTCATTCTTTTTTTCCCTCCTTTTTTCTTTCTTGGCGGGGTGGTGGTTGCTCAAGACAGGGTTTCTCTGTGTAGCCTTGGCTGTCCTGGAACTCATTCTGTAGACCAGGGTGGCCTCAAACTCAGTAATCTGCCTGCCTCTGCCTTTCCAGTGCTGGGATTAAAGGTGTGTGCCACCAGGCCTAGCTACGATGTTTCTTTTCGAGTTATAGTATTTTTTTGTTTATGTTTTATGTGGGTGGGTGGGTGTGTATCCCTCTACACATATGTGTGGAGGTCAGAGGACAGCTTTCAGGAGTCAGCTTTCTCCTTCTACTAGGTGGGCCTCAAAGACAGAACTAAAGTCCTGGGGCCTGGCAGCAAGCGCCTTTCACCCACTGACCCATCTCACTGGGCCTCTGGGTATATCTTAGTACTGTTTTATAAAATCAAGCAAAATACATGACTTAGTTAAGGAATGAGTCTAGAACTGGGTTTTCTCAGCTATCCTTCACTCTGGTAATCACTTCCTAGGATGAGGTCTGTTTTGACGGTTCTCAGTCTTGACCAAGAAGTATCACCAACACTTCAAGGACTGCTGGGTCCACAACCGGGGAGGCTCTTATTTAGTGGGCCTGCAGTGAGGGCCCATCAATTTGCATTTTTAACAAGTTCCCAGGTGATGCCTGTCCAAAAACTGCCCTGGAGAACCTCTACTGTATCGTACCTGAGGACCGCAAGGAATCCAGGCTGCTTTATAAAGGCCAGTTCAGTCACTTTAAATTCCACATGCTCTTCCCATTTTTCTCAAGCTTGTTCTTAGTCAATGGTCAGGTTTGCTCACGGTTTTCTTAAGCAACACCGTGGTAATCTATGACACTGATGGATATCTCTGTCTGCACAGATTAATCTTTCTATGAAGCAGTCAGTCTAGACAGGAACTTTCTTATGGTACTATTACTCTCTTCTTATATAGATACCCACTGGCATAGGTTCATGTCTTACTTTCGACCTAACACATGAGCACTAACAGCTCTATTTTGTTCACCTTTACTGTTCACTGTTACAAAAAAAAAAAAAAAGCATGTTTGGAACCAGAATGTGTCCCAAATGTAAATACAGCCACCAGGTTGCTTCATAGATAAAGAAGTTAAAAATGTATCAAGTTTCAACCCTTCTAATATCCCACAGGCCAGCTGGAAGGTAAGAGGAGTACTCCAGCCTTTAATTTTTACCCTTACCATAATGCATCTCTGACCGTGTTAAAGCTATTATTGAACTGTCAGGCTCACCCCCGTCCCAGGCCTTCCTCTAAGGAAATCTTCCTCGACCCAACAATTGTTCCATGATCAACTATACAGACGAGTGGTTTGTGTTTTGAAACATAGTTGCAATGACTATTACCATAATGTCTGAATGTCCTAAGCTCATACCAGGTGCTTTATGTGGCCAGCCTTCCTTTATCTTTGAGGTAAGTGTAGTCCTTAATTTTAGTCTTAAAATAATGAGACATAGAAGCTATTTTCACGTAACACTAGATTAGAATTTCTGAGTCCTGCTTTTTTTTTTTTTTTGAGATTTCTGAAAGAAAAACAAACAAAAAACAGAAACCGTGCACCTTGGACTGCCTATGTTGCCGGAGCCTGGGGCGTGTCCTGAGCCCCTGAGTGCATCAGTATGGCTGTCTCCAACCCAGTGCAGTAACTCAGGAACTATATACTGAAAGACTAAACGAATGAAAAACCCTTTCAGTGTTCTTGCTCCTACATCTGCTACTGCATTTCTGATCCCACTGTGGAGGTTCCTTCCATAACAATTTGTAATTGTCCTGGAATTTATGAGCACACTTCCTATATCAGCACCTAAACCTATATTGTTCCTGCCTTGAAATGTGTTCACATTCCCCAACTGTGTTTCACATGAAGGCTCCTGTAGAAGCCCTTGTGCTTTCCAGTTATTCCCAGTGACTTGTCCCAGCCGTGACTGTGACTCATCCTGTGATCACCCCCATACAACAGAGGGGAAACATGAAGCCAAGTCCATTCAAGGTCAGGGCTAAAAGAATAGAGGTGTCAGGCATGAAACGGGTGACCCTGGCTAGCTAGCTGTGCCCGCGGCTTCCTGGTCTCTTCCAAGATTTCTACATTGCTCTAAACACGCACCTCTTTGCCAGATGTTTACCCCATCTTTCAAGTGGAAGCAAGTCCTTTCAATTAGGCTCACCAGGGGAAACCCGCTCCAGCTCTCTGATGAAGGAACGGCCCAACCAGTTTGCCTAAAATAAGAATTGACGTCGTGATTGTCTGGGTTCTGAAGCTGTTCTGACAGCATTTTCTAGTTGGCTGATGTCCCACCAGTAATGACCTGGAAGAGAAAAACAAAGGCCCTTCTCTTTTTGTTTCCCAACCGCAGAGGGCTGTCTAGGGCCTGGGTGAGAAGGGCCTTCTTGGCATGTTTATCTCACTCTTGAATTGACTTTTCTCTACTTAAGTATTTTATCGAGTTCTTACCAACCAGTACGTGGTGGTGCACTGTATGTGACACACACACACAAGCACTCTCTCACACATACACACAAGCATGCACAGGTACACACACACACACACACACACACATACACACACACTGTATTTCCAAGTCTCTACAAGTACCCCAGAAAACAAGCCAGTATTTGTACCATCGAACAAGTCGCCCTGATATCTCCAGCCAGGCTTTGTTTTCACTTCGTGGAAGAAATGAGCCACTGAAGAAAACAAAATGGATTTTAAAAATCGCACTTGGAATTTAGGTGCTAACTTGTCTTTGTTCCCAATTTCATAATCAGATTTCAAGTCTACACTAGCGTTTTAATGGCGTTTACATCTGTGTAGTTCCTTTGAAATGTTCACAGTCTCATTAATTAAAGGACTGAGGAACACAACAGGTAAGAGGAAAAAAGGTCATTCGAGAACAAAACTGTTGGGGTGCAGGGTGTTTAATTGGCTATACCTTCCAGGTATTCCTCCGGTGTGGAAAGGTGTTCCAGACTGGCTGGTGAGGATCTGATCTAAAGACTACTGTAATACTTTTCCAGGTTCTCTAGAATTTGAGAGAGAAAACCTCAAACCTCAGAGAGATTTCCTGGTTCAACTGGGAACCACTAATGAGTAATCAAGACAAGCCAACATGTAGATAGTAGCTGTTCTGTCAAACTCACCACAAAGGGAACCCAGGGCTTGCGTGCCGAGTCGCCTGGCAAGCCAGAGAGGGTAAAAGAAATATCTGAGTTGTTTGCCTGTCTCTTCCCAGACACACACATTTCTAAGACAAGAGAGGAATGTTAGAATCACAGCCTGCATCGCTTCAAACTAGTTTTAAAAATTACTGTCAAGGTCTGGATAGATGGCTCCACAATTAAGAGTGCTTCCTGCTGGGATCGGAGTTCAATTCTCAGCACCTACATCAGGTGATCAACAACTCCTGTAACTCCTACTGCAGGAGATCTGAGGCCCTCTTCAGGCCTCCAACACAAATGTGGATCTCTCTCTCTCTCTCTCTCTCTCTCTCTCTCACTTGCTCGCTCTCCCTCCCTTCCCTCTCTTTCCTCCTCTCCCTCTCCCCCACCTACATACACACAAAAAAACACTAATTTTTTTTTAATCTAAAAAAGAATTATAACCAAACCCAATACCTTGAAGGACAGCACAATGGGTAATCTTGATTGTCAGTCTGACAGGATTTATAATCACCATGGAAACAAATCAACAATCTCTGGGACATGTCTGTGAGGATCTATCTGTCTATCTATTTTTGTTAGGCTAATTGAGATGGGAAGACCAGGCCTAAATATAGGCAGCACCACTGCACTGGGGTCCCAGACTGAAGAAAAGGGACAAAGGGAGGTGAACAGCAGCCCTGCTTCATGACCTGGGCATAATGCAGCCAACCCCTCAACATTCCTTTTGCTGGGACTTCCCTACAAACTGTGAAGAGAGCTCTCCTTCCTTAAGCTGCTTCTTGTCACAGCGGTGACAGGAGCAGAGAGAGGAACAGGACGCATCTTTACATGCGCTCCATTCCCCCTCCCCTTCTTACGTCAAGGACAGAGCCTGGAAATACAGGTACTTTCAGAAGAGAGGCACAGAAGGCTAACAGGCATGGCAGACAGGCGTGAGAAGCAGTCCAGCTTTTCCTCCCAGCTTGAGGAGACATGTTGATAATGAGACACAGGCTGTTTCCAGCTTACGTCAGCAATAGAAACACAGAACCCAATGGTAAGTGGCAAATGACATGGGGCCTCCATGGTGGCAGTCAATGTGCCGGGAACTGTGGGACCGTAAAGAACCCACCCAGCGGTGGCATATCAGGTATTGCCAAGCTAGAATCTACGATCCAGGGTGCCAAAGACAAGACGCTTTGAGAGAAGCTGAAATCTGAACTGTCCGCATGTTGGCAAGTCATTCTGGGTTCTGGTTGCTTGTTTGCTTAAGAAA
This sequence comes from Pachyuromys duprasi, assembly GCA_028658305.1. NCBI lineage: Eukaryota > Metazoa > Chordata > Mammalia > Rodentia > Muridae > Pachyuromys > Pachyuromys duprasi. Next base: position 41,645,574 of record CM053756.1, on the reverse strand, counting down.
CACTGGTCCTATGGACACAGTGTGGAGCAAAATACAAATAAATAAATAAATAAACAAACAGGTAACAAGCAATAAATCAGGGCTGGGCCTGAGGCTTCACATGGAGCTCTGTTGGTAGCATTCTTACCCAGCCCCGAGGTAGGAGGTGGAGGGGAGATCCTGGGTTCAGTCTCTACTACAGGATAAACTAGGTATAGAGGTGAACACATGGAATCCCAACATTCAGGAGGTTGAAGTAAGAGATTCAGAAGTTCATCATCAGCTGCAAAGCAAGTTTGAGACCAGCCTGGTATGCATGATACCCTATCCCAAAGAAACAATCAATAATCCAAAAATGATTCACACAGCCAGTGTTGTGCCTCACGATTTTAATCCCAGTTCTTAGGCTGTAGAAGAAGGTAGATCTCTGTGAATTCCAGGACAGCCTGGTCTACACAGAGAAATCCAAGACAACCAGGCTACAGAGAGAGGCCCTAACTCCAATAGGTAGATAGATAGATAGATGGATGGATGGATGGATGGATGGATGGATAGATGGATGGATGGATTCAAAAGGAGTGTGACACTATACTTAGCACCTAAAAAATGCTGTGTGCAAGCTCTGCCTAAGGTCTTGAGATGATTCTCTTTGCATCTTCCTCCCCTGCACTCCCTGACTCAGCCTTCAGCCTTCATTCCCCCACTCCCAGGCCAGTTATCGGCTAATCCTAAACTCAGTACACAATTTGAGCCAACCAGATGGCTCAGCAGGTAAAGGTGCTTTCTGCCAAAACTGATGACCTGAGTGTGATCCTCAGAACACTCAGTGAATGGAAAGAACCAACTCCTGCAAGGTTTCTTCTGATCTCCACACATCAACCATGGTACATACTTTCCCCTATCCCACAGGAAACAAACAAGTAAAATCCATAAATGTCTTTTTTTTTTTTACGAAAAGGAAAAGCAAAAGATATCTCTTAGATCTATATTCACTTTGTTCTTTGTGTATCTGAAGATATTGAGACCCAAAAAGATCCAGTGTTTTGGGGCAGTCAGAAATCCCCCACCAGACAGAAATTGGGTCTCGCACCCAAGCCTTTAGTTTCTGTATGGATTTATTCACCTCTCTAACAACATAACTTGTATGACTGGAGCAAACGAAAGGAGTGAAAATTGTGGTTGTAACAGAGAATTTCCTCTTGGATGGCTCCTCACCATAGCCCCTGCCATTACAATTATTACTCCTGTGAATTCACTTAGAAAGGGAAAGGACCCCACCGTTCCTCTGTGGGGGGTATACAGATCTCCGTACAGCGTGACTTGGCACCAAGCACTTTCTACCCCAGAAACTCAGTCAGGAGATGACAGCATCTCCCTCTCAGGAAGACACAGTTCAGTAATCTCTGTTGACAGACTCTTATAAGGAAGGCTTACGCGTAGCTCACAGCCACTGGCTCTCAAAGTTATGGGGTGGACTCAGTCCCGGGTATATCAGCCTAAGGTAACAAGTTCCTCCCAACTCCCCCAAGTTCCCACAACATAAGAGCACGGTGTTATATAAAAGGCAAGGCACTGTGACCATGAAATGCTCACCCTAGATTTCAGTTTCTCAGCTGTGGCCTGACAGGCTTGAACGATGTATCTCTAAGAAGCTTCTCAGAGTTTTAGCATCTCCTGCATTTACAACAGGTGGTGGAAGCTGATTTGAGATGTTCCGATAGCACACGAGCGCGTGCGCACACACACCTTGCGTCTTTAAAGGTTTTCATATCATATTGACTTAATTGGGTGAGCAATTAAGAATATATCTTATCCGGATATAAGCCAATTACTCTTTGTTGTCACTGTTGTTGCTATTTTACATTTATATTGTTTCACATTCTAAATTTTAGAACATATTTCTGATTGTTTTTCACAAAGTTCTTCCACCACCTACGTCTCCATTTTGACAGTTTGGTAAACACATGCAGGGAAGATTGTTTTCAACAATCTATTAAATGACAATAGCAAAAGGGAAGGAAACGCTTGCAATTCCTTAGCTTTGGTCTCCACAGGGAGACCTTTTCTATTTCTTAAAGTCTTTGGCTTTCCCCCTGTCAAAGCAAGCATCCTAGGGAAAGGAGGAAATTATGGCAGACACTAGAAAGTCCACACGCGGCACCTCTGCCCATCTCTCTACATTTCCACATCTTGTGCCGCTTCTGGAACAATGAGTTGAAGATTGATGCTTTCAGGGATAAGGAAGCCTGGGGCCACTTTTAAGGCGTGTACCCGTCAGTTCCCGCTCCTTCTCTGCATGGGCCGAGAGCTGGGAGAAAATCAGCAGATTTCTGTGTGTTAATGTTCAACTAGTACAGTGACGGCTATAAAGCACAGGGCCGACAAGAGTGGCTTGACAGGCCCGCCCTTCCAGCCTATTGAAGTAGGCCTGTACTTGCCCTGTAAGGCCCCTTGTCTAATTAGCTACTGAGCTGTTCCCCAGCTCCCTGGGCCTGATGGGAGACTTCCTCGGGAAAAGTTTTGTCACCAAGCATGATGAAGTGGGGCTTGATTGTGCTGCAAGGTGTCCTGTAGTTGCAGGCCAGGCTTCTGAGAGTAATCATCGACTTTGCAGATTCCAGCCGGTGCCAGGGCTCATCTGCCAGCACACGGGCTTTGCGGATGTCAGCAGGAGAGACCTCTGGCTGCTGGGAGAACACAAGGAACGGCTTTGTTTACATTTGTTTCTAAGGGCCAGGCATGCTTGAAAGAGTGGGGAACTGTCTTGGACTCCTGGTGGCATCCTCCTAGGAGAGAAAACACTAGAATGTATCTTCTGCCTGTGGCCAAGTGCCTGCAGTATCCATGCGACAACTGGTTACATGTCTCGTTTCTCTCTGCTCAGCCAGTTCTCTGGGCCACCTAGTCATATCCCTGACTGTGTCTCTGGAAAACTTACTGAGGTTGAGCTGCTTCCCTCGTTTATAAAGCGTTGTGAGTGAATGGCTTACAAAGCATCCAGAAGAGAGTGAGTGCCCATTCTCGTTAGCTGCATCCAACAGTAATGGCAGTGATGACACCATGGTGTTTTTCCCTGTGATACAAGAATGCTTGCCTGTCAGCTCCACTCATGCGGTGATTGGCCTCAGGTTCAGAGACAGCAATAGAAGGGTGTTCCCATGCAGTCTTGCTAGGTGGGTGTAAGATTTGCCAGTGTCTCTTCTCACCCCGTCACTGAACATCCCCATCTGTGGTGACAAAAACTGTTCCAAGCAGTACTTTCAAAGACAAAGGTGTAGGTCCACTTCCAGCAGAACAAACACTGTCACCACCCTGTGATTATGATTCAAGCCAGAAGGCATTACCACCTGTCCAAATAAAGATTTTAGCTCAGAAAACACAAGTTAAGAGTACTTGGGGGCTGGGGAGATGGCTTGGTGGATGAACACACTTGCTGTTCAAACACGAGGGCTTGAGTTCAAACCCCAGACCACACTGAAAGTCGGAGCACTTCAAATCATAGCGTTCCCGGGAGGACATGGGAAGTCGAGACAGGAGGATGCCCAGACGCTTGAGGACAGCTGGCCTGCCATGCACAGCAGGGAAAAAAAACAACACAATCTGTCTCAAACAAGGCAGAGGCAAGAACTGGTATCCAAAGTATCTGACCTCCACCATATCGCGACATGTACACACCTGTCTCACACACATGAGTATACACGTATAGAGAAAGAAGGGGTTAAAAACAGTTACATTTCAGAGGTGCAAAAGAGTGCGCCTGCGACACTAGCTCTCAGGAGACTGAGGTAGGAGGATCTTGAATATCGGTATTTACATAGAGACACTCCTGCTTCGTGAGAGGAGCCTGAAACGCAGAGCTGAACCGGAAGCAGATTCTAGACAGGCCTCCCACGTCCAAAGCTGCACACCTTTTCTCTCCAAAATGTTGTGTCTTTCAGGACTCTGAAGTGCTCAACCTAAACCGCTCATGAAACTTGTCAAAGCCCCAGTTTGACATCGTCCTCCTGTTGGCCTGTGGCTGATGGAAGCTTTTTAAACTAGGGGCAATAAAGGAGAACAAGGCTCATTTCATAAAATTACTCAGGAATTTAAATAGACATGAGGGTTTTATAAAGAATTATAAATTATAAATTAAATTATAAATTAAAATTATAAATTTTCTGTGGGGGACAAATCAAATTTTATGTGAGAGAAACAAGGCACAGAACGGTATGTAGAATATCTATGCACAGAACATGGAATAAAATTCTAGGGTTATATGTCGCAACTAACGAAAGTGCTGTAAACAGATTTCTTTAGCATGAAACAGGATAGAGGAGCTCAGAGCTGTCGAGAGGGAAAAACAGTGAAAATTTTCATTTTGCTTAACTTCAGTGCTGTTTGAATTTTCTATAGCGAGAATCTTGTCTTGCTAGTCTTCAGTGTTTTGGTATTATTTTTTTATTGTGTGTGTGTACACCCCCTGAAGTACTGTGGAGTGCACATACTGTATGGAGATCAGGGGAGTACTCTGTAGAGTCAGCTCTCAGCTTCCACCTGAAATGGGCTCAGGCTGACGCAGTATACCTTTAGGCACCTTGAGCCCTCCTCACCATCTCAATGGCCTAGCAAGTACGATTTCACAGTGATGTTACCTCTACAGATACACACCTTCATCTATGTCAGTTTATTAGCCACGGTCCTTTGTCATCCTAAGCATCTCCTTTTTGCAAAACTTGTTGAAACAAAAAGATAGCTGAGTATCTTAGCACTCATGTGTAGCCCTAACACCTAGTACCGTGGAGGTTGATGTGGGAGGAGTTGTGGAGTGCAGGAGTTTGAGACTTCCCTGAGCACCACAACAGGACTCCTCCCTAAACAAAATAGATAGATAGATAGATAGATAGATAGATAGATAGATAGATAGATAGATAGAGATAGATAGATAGATAGATAGATAGATAGATAGATAGATAGATAGATAAGCAGCAACAAAGAAACATTAAGCACGAACAGTTACCAAATTCAAGTCAAGGTATCCATTATTATGGCTCAGTAACAATGTATGAATCTTTACCATCAGCCGCATCCCTAGCACAGAGACTGCTGTAGAATATTGACTGGGTTTCTAAAACGTTCTATACAAGAAACAAAATAGAAATATGTCAATATACTGGAGTTATCTTGAAGTTCATGTATAAGCCCTGTATAAAATAAAAACTTCCATAGCAGATCAACTCTATATTTAAAAATAGTTACAGAACTATGCTTTTCGAGAGCATGGGCTGCTCTTGCACACACTGCAGCTCACAACCCTTTGTAGCTCGAGTTCCAGGGCATCTGACACCCTCTTCTTGCCTCTGTGATCACTAGGCATGCACATGGTGCACCTGCATGCAGGCTGGCAAACACTCATACACAAAAAAAGGTAAAAGAAACATAAATTTTTAATTCCATCACCTTAAATATTGACAGCTGTAGCCTTCAAACCATTTATGGCAGCCAAGGGGGGAACAAATGAGGGCGTAAGCATACTTCCCAGTAGCATTATTTTCTCATTGTGCTTTCACTATCTTTTAGAGAATGGTAATTATTTCCCGTTAAGAAACTTCTAGCTGAGCACTGTGGTACAAGCCTGTAATCCCAGCCCTTGGGAGGAGGAGGATCGAGAGTTATCTTTGGCTACATGAGTAGCCTGGACTACTTTTTTCCATTGTCTTTGAAAAAAAGAAAATATAGTGGGATGATTCAGTGGGTGAAAGTGCATCCCACCAAGACTGACAGCCTAAGTTCAACTTCAGGAACCTTCATGGAAGGAAAGAATAGACCTCTGAAAAGTATCCTCTGACCTACGCGCGCGCGCACACACACACACGTGCACTCACACATACACACACAGGTATGCATACACACGCACATACACACACCCATGAAGATATGTAAGAAAATATTAAATATCAAACAGTAAATATACTTTAATTAGGCCTTATGTTTGACAATTGCAAATTTAAAGTTTTTTTAAAATTTTAGTTCAAATTTTCTCAAAAAAGGCAGCAATAAAGACAAACCCAAACTGCTGTGGTACTTACATAGGGAAATCATGAAAAGACACGGCTAAGCCGTCGCTTGCACTAATAACAACTAGGTAGCCGTCATTTTTAAAAACAATGTCACAAAAGCTATTTCGAGGCTGTCATGCTCAAGAATAATTAGTTTCCATCAAAACAACAGATTATCTGTTCGTGTTGTCCAGTGGGTCATTACGATGAACAACCAATACAGATAAATGATATCTAATCTCTCGTGCTCTTCTACCGGGCTGATGGATGCTTATAACATCTCCGATATTATAAGGTAGAAAAATTATGCTGACATTTAGAAGCAAACGCGCAGAAAGATAAAACTAAGTACAACACAGGCCCCACACTACTGGGGTGGGGTGGGGGAAAAGCTATCTGAAGACAAATAGGACTGAAAACAGAATGGCAATTAGAACCGAGGGAGAATTATAGCAACAATGACTATACCTCGTGGGTGGTAGGCAGGTCAATTAATTATATGAGAAAAAGGGGGACCCAGGCATTTCCGCAAGACACATTAGTAAGAGGGATATTGACTTAAGCATCTTTGAAATTCTATGCCCTAAAAGAAGACAAAGGGGTTTCCCTGGCATTGATCGGCTCCCAGATCAGGCTGACTTTAATGAGAAATGGCTGGACCACAAATGATACCAAGAGCATGCAATTACTTACAGCTCGCATGTTCTGGCCTCCGCAGATTACAGCTCTTCCATGTGGTCCATATTCATGCTGTGTTTATCAGCTAATGTTGGAAAGGGGCCATTTCGTTCATCCTACGTCTGAAAGAGCAATTTTGGCCGCTCAACTTGGAGTACACCCCATTAGTATCCACCCCTTAGAGGAAAAGCTGTGAGCAAGGGCAAATCTCTGAAAGTGAAATATGGACACCTGTGGGTTACTGGTCCTGGAAAATGGTACTATTCAAGCTTTTTCTGACTCATCATCAACTTCAGCTGAGTCTTTCTGCTTCTAGCAGAAATGAGGGCTCATGTGGCCTCATTGAGTGCTGACGGCAACAGGCCTTCTCTTAGTCCACGCCGTTCTACTCTCCAGGGCTGCAGAGACATCTCAGCAGCTAAGAGCACTTGTTCGTCTTGTAGATAACTCAAGTTTAGTTCCCAGCATCCATATCAGGAGGCCCACAACTGCCTGTAACTCCAGCGCGCTGGATCTGATGCCCTCTTCTGGCCTCCATGCACACACGCATGTCCCCTCACACAGGAAAATTAAAAACAGAAACAAAAGCTAAAGGAAAAAAGGGAGGGGGGAATTTCTACTCACCACCATTTTCCCTACCAGCTTCAATGCTGTGGGAATCTTTGTTACAGATAAGAGCTCGTTAGGGTTCTTTTTCTTCTTAAAACCCTGCAATTTTCCAAGAATATATTCTAGATTCCTTCCATTAACAAG
>CM053756.1:41616459-41638026 GCA_028658305.1 Pachyuromys duprasi | reverse complement strand
GGGGGGGGGGAGACAGGGATGTTGGAGTGTGCTATTTCATGTTTACAATCATTCTATAAATCAAAAAAAAAAGTTTCAAAATAAAAAGCTAACCAAATAAATAAGTAAGCTCCCAGGAATCAGGTTCCTCTATTCTAATCACACTCAGGGATTAATGGTTTCCAGATGTGGTGGTGCCGACATGGTCCCAGAATCTGTGTCACTGCAGCAGGATAATCTCGGGTTCACTGTCAGCTTGAACTGTGCAGTAAGATCCTGTCACAAAACTAATTGATTACATTAAACTAAAAACATTAAACTAATGGTTAAACTGCGGAGTGGTTCCTTGGTACATTTAAAATGGAGCATAGCAGCCCACTGTAAAAATCTCAATGACAAGATTGAAGAATTATCAAAAATGAATTGTACATTTTGTGAATGTTACCCAAACACACACACACACACAATTTATAAGGGACACCTGGCAATGTGACAGGAAACCTTAACTGTCCCAACTGGGAGGTGTGATGACCATACAACAAATAAAGGCCACACATGATGCTAACTATTCCACAATGCACAGCAAAGCTCTCCTACGGAGAACCACTCAATGCAAAGTATCAGTCATCCTGAGGCTGAGAAAGATAACTTAAAGCAACTGTAATTACAACCAAAAGAGACAGAAATGAATGCAGGAAACCCTGGGCCACACCCTCATTTTGGACCACAATGAAACTGAAAGGTTCTGACAAGAAATGAGTAGTCAGAGTATAGCAGTCACCACGGGATAGCTTTTCCAGGCCAAAATCACACGGCAGCCCCTTTCTTCCAGGACGCCCAAAACGTCTCTTTCTAATATCCAAGTCTGTTTTCCTTGTGTCTCAATCCAGCCCAAGCCAGCTCAATCCAGCTCTGACCTTGTACCCATGTCTTGAAGTTCATTCAAGGTCTCTACAGTAGTTTTCCATGCCCCAAATTCATTGAACTTATAAAGATTATTTTTTAAAATGTTTATAATGTGTACTACCTTTTACCTGGATCTTGGTAACTTTTAGTTTCTTGGGGTTTTTTGTTTTGTTTTGTTTTGATCTCGTAACGTATGATTGAGACAGCCTTATTTCATTGAGTCATTATTTTACATACCACAAAAGTGAAGAGATGCTTCCAACCAAGCTGTCGCATAGTAGGCCATTGTCAATCTTGCCAACAGCATGGAAAACACAAACGCACCCCTGAATCCCACTAGCTACAAGGCATTAACATCCTATTTGATCAGCGCCTTAACGCGTTCAAGCTATGAACTTCCACTATCTCTGCAAACACGCAGATCTTCTTAAGTGGTTGGAAAGCCTTGAAAAGCCTATAGACATCTGCTCTGGTTTCCTTTCTTTGGCTGCGATAAAAAAGCACCCTGACAAAAAGCAGCTTCGGGGGAGAGTGGGTTTATTTTGGCTCACAATTCCTAGTTACAGCTCATCACTACAGGGAAATCACAGCTGCAAGAGCCTGAGAGGGATGGTCACTCCGCACCTGCAGTAGAGTAGAGAGGGATGAGTGTGTACGTGTGTGTGTGTGTGTGTGTGTGTGTGTGTGTGTGTGTGTGTGTGTGTAGAGAGCTGCCTCCCTCTACTTTCACACAGTCTGTCCCTCAAATCATAGAATGGTATCACTCACTTTCAAGCTGGGTCTTCTCATAGCCTTTCAAGCAATCAAGGCAATCCCTACAGACATACCCACAGCCCAGTCAGATGTAGACAATCATTTAAGACTCTTTCCCTGGGGGATTCTATATTGTGTCAAATTGGCAATGAAAACTAACCTTTGCAACAGCTTATTTCTTTGTTCAGCCCAGCACAAAGAAGAGAACTATTACCCCAGGGTTGACACTAGAAAGAGTAACAATTGTAACATTTCTGTTGCACCACCCCCAACTGTCTCTGAAGAACTCCATGAGGTAGTACTATTTACCATGGCCCCAGAGAGCAGCCAGGCAAGCAAGTGCAACACGTGCTCAGGGTCAGCTCACCAGTTGTTGGCAGAGCAGAATATGAGATCCTTTCCGTTTCACAGTCCAGGCTCCCAACTTCTTTCTGGCTCTGCTGTGGAAACATGGGGGAAATGCCAAGGACCAATTTAGGATAGAAGGGACTGGTCATTGGTGCCTTTCAGACACACCCCGTATGTGCTTTTATTTAATGGTTATCTCCACTAACCAGGGCTTTAAGGGAGGCAAGCGAAAAGTGTCTGTTTATAATTTTAAGCCACTAGAGGGCAAGTGCTTCAACCATAAGCCGAGGACATCTAAGAAATACGCTTTCAGCGTCGTGTGTTTGTGTGTGTATGTGCATGTCTGATGTGTACGTGTGGTGTGTATGATTCTGTGGTCTGAGTGTGGATGCCTTGTGTTCTATCTCTTTCTGCCTTATTCCCGTGGGCTCACTGAACATGGAGCCCGCCTGAGGGCCAGCATGCCCTAGGGATTCTGCTTTCCCCTCATCCCACACTGCTGGAGGTTTTCTGTGACGCTTTTTCACATAGGTGCTGTGGATTTGAACTCTCGGGTCCCCGCACTTGCACACTAAGCACAGGGCCACCTCCCCAGCCCTTAGCAGAGCCTTGATATCGCTAAGGAAAATGTCCCCTTTTCTCTTCCCTCCTCTTTCATGATCTCAGAACAATCTTAGCATTCACACTAAGGAAAGAGTTTATTTTAAAAGTTTGCTACAAAATACATAATTTTATGAGCATTCTTCATGTAAGAATTCTGTGAGACCTTAATCTAAAAGTAATCCAACTTGTGGCTGGCTAGGTCGAGGGAGAAAAACTGACACTATTATTCTGCTGAATGGACCTACTATTAAACTGTCCCCCAATTCTTATCTTTATAATCATAGATTATTGGGTCTCTCAACCTTCATCAGAGAAGCTCCTTTTTGCAATGGGTAGTAACTAAAACAGAGCCCAACGGCTGGTCAACACACAGAGAGTAAGAGACTGGACTACTCAGCTCTAAATGGTACATCTACATCACCACCCCAAGGCTCGGGGGTCATCTTGGAAGAGGGGGACAAAGATTGCAAGAGCCAGAGAGGGTGGATGCCTTTTGTAAGACGGTATCTGTCGGAAACGACAGCACCTTTGCACACACGAACTCACAGTGGTTGTGACTGCATAAGACTTGCATGACATCCAGCCAGTCGAATCCCCAGCATGGGTAGTGGAGGGGCTATTGAAGTCCCTCCCCTCGCTGAGGAGCCATTGGCAATTGATGGCTACTGGGTGATGGAGAACAAGTTTTCTTCGGGGACATGGGCCCTGAGAAACTACCCATGTCCTATGGGGAGTCAAACCACTCTTTCACAGGGGTAGCATATCAGACATATCACGCTTATGAAGTAGCAACAAAAATAACTTTCTAGTTGCAGGGGTAGGGGGGGTCACCACAACATGAGGAACTGTATTAAAGGGTCACAACATTAGGAGGGTTGGGAGCCACTGTAATAGATGGTCCCACAGTCGTGTACACTAAGTGGACTCAGTGAGTATTAAATTTGAAAAAAGAGAGAGGGACAGCTATGTAGTGAGACCCTGAGAGAGATAGAGTGCACATGAAGTTGAGAGGTTAAATTAGGAATTGAGGGAGAAAGGGTGGGGGTGAGCCAGATCCAAATATGCATTTGTGCGTGTGTGCACACATATGCACTGATGAAGATTAAATAAAATATTTAATACAAGGGATCGACAAACTGTCACATCAGCATTAAGATGGGTTTCAACCAACGAATGAATTCTATTTTCCTTGCCTGTGCCTCGAATTCTGCCATCACTGCCCGCTTCCAAAGGTGAACTCACTTCACAAAGCTGTGTACATGGGATCCGTTTCCAGCTCCTCCTTCACTCGATCCATCTTGTGTACCTTCCCATCCTCCCCGGTCAACCTCCACAGTCATGAGATTAACTGCCAGCATTCTTTGCTCAGACACTGGGCTATAAAGCAGCATTCTAAGGCTGAATGCCTACTTCTGTTTTGCTTGCTAACAAGCTGAATGGAGGGTTCATTCTGTTGTAAGTTGCAATAACCTGGCCCTTCTGCAGAATTACTCAAGTTAGGATTCCTCCCTGAGTGGTTTTTTTTCCAAAGAATGAGCATTGCTGTAGTAAGATTTCTCAATAGTTATATATTGTAAAACCCTCAAATGAGCTGTTGAGCTTGAAAAAGAGCTGGGCTGACCGCAGGTACAATGATCCCTACCCCCAAGGACTCCTGTACACTTTCCACATGCTTTTGCAAACTGTGAATCAAAACTACTTTGAGATTTCATCTTACATAAGTCAAAATGGCCAAGATCAATAAAACAAATGACAGCTCATGCTGATAAGGATATGGAGCACAGGGAACACTCATCCATTGCTGGTGGGACTGCAAACTGGTACAGAAATCAGCATGGCGGTTTCTCAGGAAGCTGGGAATAGATCTACCTCAAGATCCAGCTATACCACTCTTGGGCATATACCCAAAGGGCTATACATCCTACTACAGAGACCCTTGCTCAACCATGTTCATTGCTGCTCTATTCATAAAAGCCAAAAATTAGAAACATCCCAGATGTCCCTTAACTGATTAGAAAAAACGAATGGAAAATGAAAATGGGAAGTGAAATGTTATTCAGCTGTTTAAAAATTATGAAATTTGCAGGTATATGGATGGAGCTAGAAAAAATCATCCTGAGCAAGGTAACGTGGGCCCAAAAAGTCAACAGATATTGCATGTTTTATTTTATACGTGGATTTTAGTTTTTCAACCTTAGGTAGGCATGTTACAATCTGCATAACCACAAGAGGTTAGGGATCTAGAAAGGCACGAGAGAGGAGGGGAGAAAATTAAAATGAGTAAAATGTGTGTTCTTCAGGCCGTAAACCCATGGCACCCTCAGGTACACCAGTCCTGGCAGAGATATCAACAATTCCAGCAGCGCATTTGAGAGACAGTTTCATAAGGCCCACCAATGTATTGCTTTAAAAAAAAAAGTATGTGTGTATGGTATGTGTGCATGTATGCGTGCATATGTTACATGTAAGTGGGTGGGCACATGTGTGTGTGTGTGTGTGTGTGTGTGTGTGACAGAGAGAGAGGAGCCATAAGGTCAATGTTGAGAACTTTCCTGGATCTCATCCTCCCACCCCCAACCCTGTTCACAGAGTCAAGCTCTCCCAGAGCTCACCAGTGTGGTTAGTGCAGCCAGCGTGCTCTAGACTGGAGATGCCCCGTCTCCATCTTTTGAGTACTGGGATTACAGGCAGGCCACCACACCCACCTGGTATCTAGGTGGGCTCTGGGGACCCAGACTCCAGTTCTCACACTTGTACAGCACATGCTCTGTTCACTGAGCCATCTCCCCAGGAGCAGTGTGTGTTCCTTTAACAGGTGAAATAGAGTCTGTCAAAGGTGGGGGTCGGGGCTGGGATGCCATTAGATTCTTTATGTGACTCTTGACCTGTCTGCTCACAGGCACACCGAAGGCATCATCACATCTGCAAGCCCCAGTGAGTTCACTGAGCATTGAATAGGGGCCGGAATTGTTCTCCTGTAATGAGGCTGTGGACTCTCTTCTTGGTGTGACTCACTCTGAGTTTATTTAGAAATCGAGGGTGGCTCCCTGTGTTCAGACAAATTGGACATTTTGCCACATCACTGCCATTACCACCACCCCCGATGTTGGGCTTCCTTCCAAAACATTCAGTGAAGATCCTCTGGAAGCACAAGCCACAGAGCTTTCTCTGAGTCATGAGGAGTGAACAGCAATCAAGCCCACAGCCCCGGGTTCTCTCCACCCAACTTTCAGAGCAACGTTTATGACTTAAATTCATCCCAGCAGAACTTCTTGTGGTTTACATTTGTTTGTTTGTTTGTTTGTTTGTTTTGGTGTGTGTGTATCAGCTTTTCCTTATGTTTCTTTCCAGACATAATAGTCATAGTAGAGGAGTCACTGCCATGGGACCCACACTACGGTTTGGAATGAGCCTTTTCTGTTATGGGTTCCTCCTATACGTTAAATATCAATCTTCAAACAAGCCTTGACCCATCTCTCTGTGCCCTCCTTACCTGCTTAAAGAAGCTACCTGTATCAAAACTTGGAAGGATCCGAGATGTCCTGCAGGAACACTAGAACATTACCCCATGTTTTGAAAAAGAAGAGTCATCAGGCCCAGCTTGGTAGCACACATCTGCAGTCTCTGCAAGAGAGGTGCTGAGGCAGGAGGATCATATGTTTGAGGCCAGATTGGGGTCCTGTCTCACCACCACTAACCCCCCCCCCCAAAACAAGAGCTACCAAATAATGGAAAGATATGAAAGGCCGTAGGAGCATCATTAAGTGAGGGCAGTCAATCTGAAAAGGCTACAGGGCATATGGTTCCAACTACAAGACATGCTGGACAGGGCAGATCTGTATTAAAAAAATGGGGTCATCAAAGGTTAAGGGGAAGGAAGGATGAGCTGAGCGGTGGGTACAGAGAATTCCAGGGCATGTTATTCCAGTGATGGTCTTGTGGCATTGACACTGGTCCAGCCCATTGAACACACAACAGCAAGAGGGACTCTAAAGCAAACCAGACACCAGGTGATGAGGGTCTCAATGTAGATTCATCAGTGGTAGCAAATATCATTGCTCTTTTGTAGAATGAGGGAGGCTGTGCGGTGGATACAGGATATATAGGAAACCCACGTATCTTATATCTCCATGAACCTAGAACTTCTTTAAAAAAAACAACCCAGGTTTATTAGGGACTGTTGTGCGGATGGCTCAGTTAATAGAGCACTTGCCTTGTAAACCTAGAGGTTTGAACTTGATACCTAGAACCCTTGTAAAAGCATTCAACTGTGGTGACGTGAGAGTGTAATCCCAGCATGGAGGCTGGGTACAGAGACAGAGGGATCCCTGAGGCTTGTTGGCCTAGCATAATGGGTGAGCTCCGGGCCAGAGAGAGACCCTGGTTCATAGAACAAGGTGGACTTCACCTGAGAAATGACACCTGGGGTTTGACCTCTGACCTCCATATGCAGGCATACACCTGTGCCACTCTCTCCCTCTCTCTCATACACAAACACACACACACAAACACACATACACACACTTAAATCTATAAAACAACATTACATCCCACCTCCTTCATTTGGTTGGCTCATTTCCATCAAGATGCAGCCAGGGGTCACCTCTTAAGGAGATCGTCTGTGTCTACATTGTCTCCCTATCTTAAACTTGGGCCTCTTGAGAGCAAGGACCTAATGTCATTTCTCTTTGGAGCCTTATCCCCAAGCACAAACACATAGCAGAGGCTCAAAAAAATGTAAATTAAATGGACCCGTGAGATGGCTCAGTGGGTAAAGGCACCAAGTGGCAAGCCAGTCTGAATTTGGTTCCCATGACTCTCATGGTGGGAGAAAACTGACTCCTACAAGTTTCCCTCTGACCTCTGTTTGCATGCTATGGCATGGTAGTAGACACACACACACCGAGAGAAAGTGAGAGAGAGAGAGCGAGAGAGAGTTTATTAAAAATTATTCAAACACCATCAGTTCCATGAATATGTGAGCAAGAATGTCCTTTCCAATCCACCCTGGTTTGGTGAAGAAAATATTTAGTTGGCTTCTGTAATTAGCCAACATGGACAGGTGTATTTGAAAAGAACAGAAAGCCATCCAGTACATTCTACCATATTCCAGAAGTCTGCAGGATTATTTCAGCAATAACCTAAGCATTAAAAAGCCAGGCATTCTATAACTCAAAACAGAGTTAAAAGGAAAATAGCCCCTCTATGAATGCTGCTCTCCGCTCATACTCCATCATGATTAAAGACAAAATGATTAAGGACAAAAACCAAAGCTCTTGTTCAGACCAGGTGAACAACTCCGTCAAGCGCTCCTTCCCCCCCCCCCCCCCCCGCTTTCTGCCCACACACACACAGAAGGGCAGAAAGTACCAGGTTGTAGAGAAAGTCTCACTGTGGTTGCAGTCGTAGAGAAAAAAAGAAACTCCCCTGGCTCCAATTTACAGTCACAAAACAAAACCCGACTTTATGGACATAAAGAGCATATACATGGAGGAGAATAAAGAGTCGAGAGTTCCTCCGGCAAGCAGGCGTCCGCCTAATGCAGGGTTTGAAAGGAGTAATTTGTAGCTGCCATGCAAGGCATGGACTGCAGCTTTCCTCCCACCCCTCCACGTAAGCGTTTTGAAAATGCCTCTGATTTGGGCCTGTCTAGCATACACAGGGATTCCTGAGACAGGGCTTCGGGGGTGAGTCTTGTCATAAGTCAGAGAGAAGGGTGACAATGCGCATCGGAGAATCAGGGGGCTCATTCCTGGTCACTCCTTTGCTGTGAACTGTCCATTTCTGCCTAGCATTTCCCATCCCTCCAAACCCTTAAGGACATGATTGCTGAGATGGTTCAGGGGCGGCGCTAGAGGTCATCTTTTCATCAAGGGCACGTTTCTTAGAGATTTCTCTAAGGCTCCCAACTAACGTAAAGTGCGTAACAGAAAGCCCGGCGCGTAGAAGGCTCCAAACGTGGGTACACAAGGAGGATGGAAGGCAGGGCCTCTCACTCCTGGGAAGCAGGCATGTGGGCTGTAGGGTCCAGACCTCTGGAGTAAGACCCTCTCCAGCCTCAAGTTCCAAAGCGATCTCCAAATAAGTTCAAAAATGCCATTTATGAGCCCAGCCGCGAGACTGCGGGGAGCTCTTTCACCCTCTTCAAATTGTGCTACA
The DNA here is from genome assembly GCA_028658305.1 of Pachyuromys duprasi. Taxonomy (NCBI): domain Eukaryota; kingdom Metazoa; phylum Chordata; class Mammalia; order Rodentia; family Muridae; genus Pachyuromys; species Pachyuromys duprasi. Next base: position 41,629,278 of record CM053756.1, on the reverse strand, counting down.
AAATTGGACGCATCACGCGATTACTCTCTTTGCTCCAGATTCTAAAATGGTCCTCTTATGTACTACATTTCATATTGAAAAGAGGTCATTTCTTGCATATAAGTGCCTCAGTATAAAAATATAAAGCCGGGTTGGTGGGATGGCTCAGCAGGGACAGTGCTTGCCACCCAAGCCTAATGACCTGGCACTCCTGGAAGTTCTCGTCTGACCTCCACAGGCATGCCAGAAGAGTGAGAGTGGGGAAAAGCTGCCGGAGTTGAGACATTGTGCCACGCACACTAGCAGTCACTGGCAGTCTCCAAAACATAAGTTTTCAGCTTGACGAAGGAAGACAGTGAAATAAATGAATGGAAAGAAGTAGCCTGTCTGGAGAGATGAATGTGTTCTAGCCTCATTTCTGTTGCGCTGTCACGTACCCTGATAAGAAGCAACAGAAGAGAAGAAAGGAATTAAGGAGAACTCGGGTTACAGTCCACCGTTCTGGGCACACAAATAGCTAACACATCTGCAGTCAAGAGCAAAGAGAATAAACACGAATCTCTGCTTGATGGCCGCTCATGCTTAGATACCTTTCTTCCCACTTAGTCTAAAGAATGGCGCCACCCACAGCGAAATGGGTCAGTTAACAATGAGACAGCGCCCCACAAACATGGCCACAGGCCAGCCTGCTGTGGTCATTTCTCACTGAGACTACAGTTTCAAAACCATCTCCATGATTTCTAGGTTGCATCAAGTTGACTGTTAAAGCTAAGCAACGCAGGAAGTTGTTGAGGGGGCTTAGGTGTTCTTCCAGGGGACCTAAGTTCTACTCCCAACTCCCACACAGCGGTTCACACTTATGTGTAACTCCAATTTCAGGGTATCCACTTTTTTTAATGACCTATGTGGACACTGCGCAGACATACATGCAAGTAAAATACCCATACACATTTAATTAATTCTTAACAATCAAAAAACAAACAAAACAAAACAAACAAACAAACAAGAACCTAACCAACATATGGGTTTGGTTTTATAGCCAACTGGCCACTGGATTGACTGAGTATGAAGAGGCTGAGGTTGGGTAGGGCACTGAAAAAGCAGAATACAGAACTGAAGGCTGTTTATCCTCCCTGTTTTAGTTACACTCACCCAAAGGAAACAAGAGCTCCTAGAAGTGTAATTCTTAGGGTCATCCAGAATAACTTCTTGATAAACTAACACTCCTTTTCTTCTTGGGACTTTGTTATCAAACCATATAATCTGTTTAAGAGGGTGGGATATTCAGTGCTCTCGGGCTACCAGCTCCAAGCCAAGCCTTCATAATTCCACACAAAATTATTCATATTTTTTTCAAAAGAAAAGGCGATGAGAAATGAGACAATATATTAGAGGAAATCAAATAAATTTACAATAAAAGATCATTAGGAAATGAAATCTTGTCAGCCTAGATAAATGGGCTTGATTATTACATTTAAGTCAAACTAAATTACTGTCCATGTATCTATTAAAGCATTTATAAGTGTCGAAAATGGAGATGTTCGGATAACAACCGTAGGTGTAAAAAAAAAAAAAATCCAAGTGATTCTGATGAGTTTCAGCAGTCTTCTACTGTGGAGGAGAAGGAGTTTTAAAAACCGAAGTATGGAATTCCTTTTCATAGTTGGAAGGTGAAAATCAGCGGCATTTGTATAAGTAAACATGATAATCAGATGACTTTTACTTCAAATAACCAATTACAATACTTTAAAAGTTAGTGACCTCTTACATTCCTTTCTGAAAGAGTTAGGAGTATAGGTAAAAGCAACACTTTCCTTCCCCCCCCCTCTCTTTTCTCCTGTGTCATTCTTCCCATCCAGGACTACATAAAAAGTGTATCTCATTGATACTGTGCTTACCTCACATCTGAAAGGACCTGAGTTCAATCCCCAATCATGCAATTGACTCGATTCCATAAGGTCACACTCTGTGATAAAAATTTCCATCCCAGACAGTTCCTTTAATCCCAGCACTCAGAGGCAGGTAGCTCTCTGAGCTCAAGGCCAGCCTGATCTACAGAGTGAGTTCCAAGATTGCTAATGTTATGCAGAGAAACCCTGTCTCAAAAAAAGAAAGAAAAGAAAAGAAATTTGTTTGCTTCTTTAAAATGGAAAAACGGATTGCCCATGCACTGGAATACTTCAGACTTATTTCATATGATATAAAATTATATCTAGTGGGAAAAAGTATTTACCCTTTCAGATTAAAGATGTTTACAAAAATAGTGTAGCCAACTTTGTGCAGTTAGCTTCTGAAAATGTAACTCAACCACCCATAGAATCTGGCAGGCAATACGCCGCTGTCTTCTCTGATACTATGCAAAAGTCTAGATAGTGAACCATGTTTTCCCGGGTTTCCAGACACCTAGAGAAAATTGAGCAGCTTTCCAAGACCATCAGGTACTTTTCTGATGCCTTGACAAATACATGAATTCCCTTATAACTCACACACAGCTGCACCCTAATCAGGTACACACACTTGCTTCTCAAGTGATCTGTGAGTATGAGGGAAGACTGAAGGGACATTGAACGCTTTCTTCGTAGGAAAAGAGGCACAATATTGTCCTGGAAGGATGAAGGTCAGCTTCTAGAAAAATCTGAGGTGAAGGCTCTTATACCATCCCTAGAGTCTTTATCAAAGCCACCTTGTCACTCTTCTTGCTATTGGAAGACAGATAAGTCTTCCATCCCTCTTAACTCATGGTTGCCTTAAAAATTGTTGTTTTTAATAGCCTGCTTGATGAAAATCAATGAAGGAGGAGGGGGACAAGACAGACTGTTGAGGGGTGAATACCAATACATCATATACATACATGGAAAGGTCTAAATGATGCCCATTATTGTATACAATTAGTGTCTTATATGATAAGATAATAAACTACTTCTAAAGCCGGAAACTGAATGATGATAACCAAACACAGTGGGACATTCACTCAGTGTTTTTGTTTTTCACTGTTCCTGTAATGACCAATTTTAAGTACCAAATCCTTCAACCTACACACGCTATGGGGAAAGTCTCACTTCTGGCTCCCAGTGGGCTCTGGGTCACCTTGGTGAGCCTTCTGTACGTAACATCACCCTATGAACTGCCAAGTTTCCTCTCTACCCCTCACCTCAGTGGTTGGTGTGTGTGTGTGTGTGTGTGTGTGTGTGTGTGTGTGTGTGTGAATTGCTCCCGACTCCCCAAAGCTAGCAGTAACACAGGGGTACTGTGGACAGCACGGTTTTAATAAAAGGTTGGGAGTAAACACTTCAGCCCTTCATGTTAGGCAGCCCTGCTTCAAAATTGCCTTGGCAAGCCCTGTCATTAATCATCCTTTCTCTTCGGGCCCTGACCTTCCAGCAGTCCCCCTCTCTCCCCTCAGAGCACTCCACAGCTCCCCCACTGAGGTCCACCAGGTCCCCTCAGGCCCCCATCTCCTGGGAAACTCAGGAATCCTCCTTACCTATTGAGCACAATAAATAAGCACTCTCTTTCTTTCACCCTCTTCCTGTAGAATGGAGGAAACCATTGCCCTAAACCAGAGATACCCACGAGGTTATTTTCTTAAGTAAGTGAAGAATGTTTCCTTCTCTAAGATGAACTGACACTCCCTGGTGGGCTACCAGGCACAACGGGTGTGATAAATTCTTGGTTTTCATCAGCAATGTTTTCCATTGCAGTGTTGCAGTCAATGCAACAGGATGTTAAAATGAGCCAGTGCCTGCCCCAGGGTCCAACGAGGCTTGATGGCCAAAGCGTCATTCCAAATTGAACACTAGACCACAGAAACAGGACTCACCAAAGGGAGAGTACAAAGGCGTGAGGGACGTGGAGGGCTCATGCAGAAAGCTGCTGCTTCTCTGTGTACCCTCTTCCAAGTAAGAGAAAGATGGAGCGGGCAGCACTTCTGCCAGGGGAAGAGAGGGAGAGAGGAGATGGCGCAGAAGAACACGGCTGAAGGGCAGAAATGTGGCAGCCACCAGGAACGGACAGAGGGAGAAATCCTGCTGCTGAGCCCAATCCTGCTCTCGGGTCTGTTCTCAGTCGTCAAAAGCTAATGCTTTTGCATGAAGGCTTCCTGAGAAGAAGCGGAAAGAGTACCGGTATTCTAACCCAACATCGCTGAGAAACAGATCCCACGGAGAATTTTCTTCCAGCGCATTCAGAATGTTTGAAACGAAATAAAACCTGTAACTGTCATGACTTTGCAGATGAAAAACGAGGAAGCAAAATAGAAACACAGCTTTAGTAAAGGAACCAACTGAGGGAGGGCTCACCAGATTATAGTCTTTATGTATGAAATTGTGAATGAGCACGATTTACTTTAAAAATGGCTCTGTCGTTGAAAACATCTTGCCATGTGTTGAGAAGAAGGGATTTGGTGTCAGGGGAAGGTTAAGAGAAGACAATGGAGGGGGGAATATTATCAAAGCATATTTTATATGTCTATTTAAAATTATGAATGAATAAATAAATTGAAATTCAAAGGATTTTTAAAAACTCTTCCCACAGTCAAATTCCAGGCTGATGTGAGTTCATCAGTTGATCTTATCAAGTGTGTAAGAAGACATAAATCTTATGGGCTGTGTGTAGGTCAATGATAGAGCATTGGCTTAGCGTGATAAACTTTGAAAGTACCAGCCCGCATTCCCGCTGACAGTCATGACAGGGGTCTCGCTTGCAAAGGATTTCTGGTGTGTCATCTACCCAGTGGCTGCAGAAAAAACCCACTCAGAAAGCTTGCTTCTGTTTTCCCAGTTAGGACCTAAAACCACTGTATGCGTGTTCTGAATGCGGCATGACTATCCTTCATAAGTGGAGGAAAAATTAGCCTATTTCCAGACTTTAATGAAATAAAGGCTACTCTGCAGTCGAGTGGGAGACAGAAGGACAGACAGACAGGTGCAGGGCCATTTGTTAGAGCTGTGACAGAGGTTCCTTGACTTACAGATGGAGATTATTAATGAAACACATCCTGATAAAATTAAAGAGGTCACTGCCGATAGAACCTCCCCTGAGCTATGCCAGAACTTGTGGGATACAGTAAAATCAGAGCTCAGATTCTGGTGGTGGAAGGGGTGAGGGGTAGGGTGGGTTTCAGTTCTCTTTAAGGGGCTGGCCACAGGGAGTTTGACCATGCTTCAATGACTGTACGGGCAACACAAATTGGACTTGGTATGTTATTTTTTTCTTTTTCTTTTTTGAGAGGTGGGGGGAGGGGTTGTAAAATGGAAGGGTGGACCTGGGAGGAATGGGATGGAAGAGTGATCAGGGTGCATTGTAGGAAATTCCCAAATAACTAATAAAAATACTATGTTGGGGTAGGAAGTAATGTATAGCTATAAGTGTCTAAATTAAAAAAGAGAAAACTTTTAAGAGATAACCCTGAGTGTTGGAATTGAAGGTGTGACTCACTACATGGGGTAATAATCTAAACTTTAATTTTAAAAAGAAACAAGGCAGCTCACAACTCTCTGATCTGTAATTCAAATTCCCTCACACAGATTATATATATATATATATATATATATATATATATATATATGCGCTAAATACCAAATGTACATAAAAAAGAATTTTTTAAAAATTAGAATAAAAAGAAAAAGAAATTAAATAAACCAAAAGCAAAAAAAGGAAATAATAAAGGAGATAGTAAAAGATAAAATGAAGAATTCAAAAACAGTCCAAATATTTTTTAAAAATTAAGAAAAACTTTTAACTAGTGATCAACAAAAAACAGAGAAAATTCTCAAATTACTAAAAATAAGAATGGAAAATCAAGACTTAACCACCACATTGTGAAAATAAAAATGACCATAAAGGAATACTATGAAGTTACTTACCAATAAATTGGATAATTTGGACAAAATGGAAAAACTCTTTAGATATACTCAAAACTAACAGTAGAAGAAGTGAAATACCTGAATAGAGTACTAAATAAAGATATTACATCAACAAGTCTGAATTGACCAACAAGGAATAAGGAAAACCCCAGACCCAGGCTTCCTCATTGATGAAATCTACCAAACATCTTTGAGATGTGAGGGTCTCATTTTATTAACCAGGCTAGCCTTAAATTTCTTGTGTTCAATAAATCATTTTACCTTATCTTCCCCCGTAGCTGGATTACATGCACGTGCCATTCTGTACAGCTTTTTCTTTTTTCTTTACTTCTCTTTTTTTTCTTTTCCTTATTCTGAGCGCCATATCCAGGGCCACGTATTCCCTGATCCCTACCAAACTTTTAAAGAGTTATCAAGTCTTCTCAAATACTTAGCAAGAAATAGAAGCAGAATAAGGACTTCTTAATTCACTCTGTGAGGACAGTATAACCTGGCTCCTAATGCCAAAGAGAGAACTCATAAAGGAAGAAAACTGCAGCCCCCAAATATCTTGTGGCTATAGATGCAAAAACTTTAACAAAATACTTATAAATTGAATTCAGCAGCGCACTACAGTCAAGAAACGCAAGGATGGTACAACACAAAAAAGTCAATCAATATATCACGTTAAAATTAGGAAGAACAAAATACAATAATCTCAGTAATCAGAAAAAGTATTCATTGAGATCTAGCATGTGTTTATGGGGTAGGGGATACAACCTAGCCAAGGATAAAGAACAGTAGTGGCAATTTTCTAAGCTGCAAATGGCTTAGTGAAAACCCACATCATACTTAATGACAAAAGACAAAGGTGTCCCCTGGAAATCAGATAAAACAATGATGTCATTCTGTTTTGTTTTGATTTGATTTGATTTGTTTTTTGAGACTGGGTTTTTCTGTGTAACTGTGGCTATCCTGGAGCTCAGTCTGTAGACCAGGCTGGCTTTGAACTCAATAAGAGCTACCTGCCTCTGCTCCCAAGTATTGGGATTAAAGGCGTGTGCCACCACCGCCCGGCTAAGGCTGTCATTCTTAACATCTCATATTTTATACTGGAAACTGGAGATACATTTCAGTGATAGAGCTGAGTTCAAAATGCCTGAGTTCAAGTCCTAGTGCCTCAAAAAAAAAAAAAAAAGTTATGTTGAAAGTTTTAGCCAAGGATTAGCCAATTAAACAAGCAAACAAATAGCATCAGTATTTTGGGGGGAAAGTATTTAATTTTGCCAGTGATGTATTATTTGTAGAAAAATCTCCAAGCATCCATGTGAAATACTCCTAAAGCTAACAAGTGAAATTAACAAAGTTGAAGAATACAAGATAAAAGACATTGTTGAGTTTTATATGTAACAATGAACTATCTAAATATGAAAGTAGTGAAGCTATTTCCCTTACAGTACAGTCCAAAAAAAAAATGATTACTTAAGAATGAATTTGAAGGGATGGCTAAGTGGTTAAGAGCACTGGCTGCTCTTCCAGAGGTCCCGAGTTCAATTCCCAGCAACCACATGGTGACTCACAACCACCTCTAGTGAGATCTGATGCCGCCTTCTGGTGGCCAGGGAGAAAGCTGTATAAATTATAAATAAATATATATTTTTAAAAACTGAACTTGACTTGTACATTGAACAAATGCAAGACTTATACATTGAACTTCATTAGAATATCATGGAAAGAAATTTATGATATAAATGAAGACCTAAAAACTCAAAAACGACCTACAAATTCAATGCTGTCTTCAGTGCAGAAAAACAATCATAAAAACAGAGAACGTTAGCTGGGTGCAGTGGCTCATGCCTTTAACCCCAGCACTCAGGGAGACAGAGGCAGGCGAATTCCAGGACAGCCTGGTCTCCAAAGCAAGTCCAGGACTGCCAAAGCTCCACAGAGAAAGCCTGTCTTAAATGCCCCAAACATAGAGAACATTTATTGAAAAAAAGACTGTATGGAGATGCAAGGGTTGCAAGTGGCCAGAATAACCTTGGGAAAACAATAACAATGTCATTCCCACAGTACCAGTGTCTACACTTGGTGCAGATGTGAGGGGAACCGCAGCATGGGGCAGTTAGATCACTCTTGTATAAATGAGAGTGCAAAAATAAATAGATATATCGTACTCGCCTGACAGCCAGGCAGACACCCCTCAAGGTAGGAAGAAAGCCCCTTTCAATATTATTGTTGGACCCTCACCACATACAAAATTAACTTAAAATATGTCATAGACCCAAATGGAAGAGCCAAAACATAGGGAGGAAAATCACAGTGTAAGTCTATGAGGCTTTGAATTAGGAGAAGTTTCTTAAACATACAGGCATACACACACACACACACACACACACCGATTTGTCAAAATCTTAAAAGCTGTATGTCAAAGAACATCACCAAGAAAGTAAAAGACAATTTACAAGAGCACTTGTAAGCCACCTATTTGACAAGGGTCTGGGACACAGTGTGAGTGTTGCAGTTCTGAGGTGAGAGGTGTCCTGGCATTTGGGAGCCAAAGAATACCACACAACAAACCTCACACAAGAGATTTATTGGGAAAGACACAAGAAGTTGCCTCTGCTTGGGCTTGAAGCAACAGAGAACTGAGTGGGAGACAAGCTTATAGAGGATTTCTTGGGGGAGGAGTTTCCCAGGGTGGGGACTGGAAAGATTTTCAGCCACAGCCAGGGATTGGTGAGATTTTGTGTTCAAGTAATTGGTGAGGTTTGGTAGGTTTTCAAACCCCAAGGTGGGCTCAGACCCTACTCCCAGAACATATAAAGAGCTCTGAGAACTTGATAACAAAAGAAAAGATTGAACTAAATCCAAAGAACACTTTCTGAGTCCGTATTCTGTTGACATAAGTGGAAAAAGCATGGACTGGGTGATTAATTTATGAATAATAAAACAGTTTGTTCAGTCCGTGGCTCTGAAGTCGTCACAGGGCTGCATGTGGTGAAAGTCCTCTTAACAATAGCAACAACTCTGCAGATGAGGAAGGGCATGACATCACCATGCACACAAGCAGCATGTAAGACATGGAGCCCACACTGGCTTTTGTAACAGCTCCGGAGATAATCTATTAGCTCATTAATCTGTGAATAAATCCATCCACCCATGAGTTCTTATGACCTAATCTCCTCAAGAAGGGTTCTGTCTTCCTTCTCAATGGGATTAACTTTTATCACAAGTTTTAGTAAGAATATTCAAAGCTCAGGAGCCAGGAATAGGCATTACTCCAAGGAAGAGATACAGATGGCCACAAGGCACGTGGAAAGGTATTCAGTGACATTAGTCATTAGGGAAATGCCACTGAAAACCACAGTGAGATACTACTCCACACTGACCAGGAAGGCTGTAGTTCCAAACACAGCACAACGTGACTGTGCCAAATTCGTTCCAAAGGGAGAAGCTGGGACTCTTGTCCACTGCAGGGGGAATGTAAAGTAATTCAGCTAGTATGCAACTGTTTTCTGACCTAACAATTCTGTCTAGCATGTACCTGAGAGAACTGAAATAGTGTTAATGGCAATATTATTCCTACTAGCCAAGAGCCAGAAAACACTTCAAAGTTCCATCAGTTGATGACTGAAGAAGCAAATGCAGCTTGCCCAGACAGCAAAATATGTACATATGTCCACCACACATAGGAAGAAAAATAACAATAAAGTTTTCTTAAGGAAATTAAGAACATGCTTACCATGAATGAACCTTGAAATCATGAGTGATAGGACGCAGAGGCAAAAAAAAGACAAATACCATGTGCCTCTACTTAAATTAAATGTTTGGCACGGGCATGTCACCATGAAGATGGCGAGGGAATTAGGATTCTTCTGGAAGAAAAGAAAATTGAAATTTGGAGTGATGTTCACAGGCACAGTATTTCCTTTGGGGACAATGAAAATTGTTTGTAATTATGAATGTTGGTCCCACATCTTCCTAAGATATTAAAAATCACTTGGGCATATTCATATAATGAATTTTCTATCAATGATGACTCTGTAAAAAGAAAAATTCAAGTCAGGTGGTGCTGACTTTAATCTCAGTGCTCAGGAAGCAGAGGCAGGTGGGTTTTTGTGAGTTTGAGGCCAGCCTGGTCTACAAAGCAAGTACAGGACACAGCCAAGGCTATACAGAGAAGCTGTATTTTGAAAAATCAAAATGGTAATACTAGCAACAACAACAATAATAATAATTTTCAAAAATGACATGTGGTGCATACTTGTCATCATAGCACTCAGGAGATGAGGCCAGAGGATCATGAGTTCAAAGCCAACCTGGGCCAAATAGCAAGACCCTGTTTCAAACAACAGCAAAACAAAACAAAGACCAAAGAGCAGTTTTCGCTCCTTACTCTGTTTTCCCTAGTCAAAATGTGTAAACTCTGAGTAAATAACAAAAGAGGCAGCAATGACTCCTCGATACTTATGTTCCCAGTCCTGGACAATGACTTCTAGATTTCCTTCCTCCACATATTAAAATCATATACGGCTCGTATGAGTGCACACGTACAAAAGAAATACTACTCGATGTTTGTCTGTCTTTGAATATCTAAATTCCCACTGTTCTCCTGGGTCTTCTTTTTCTCCATATCAAATTTCCAGTGAACTCAGTTCCACGAATAGTTCATTGCGGTGAAATAGGTGGGAGTTGGCACGTGTCCTCCTCAGGAAAGATACAGACTTCCCACCCCGAACCCCCAGGAACAGAGACTCAACCTGCTCCAAGCAGGTTTTACCTAGGCCCTGTGATCCAGCAATGGAATCCCCCACCCCTCTGATTTGTTCTTTGACAATTCCATTCATGTGTGCAATGTCGTCTATTTATTCCCACTCCCCACTCTCTCCTATTTTCCTCCCACCCCAGTAATCTATCCCCTGACCCCACACACTGGTCCCTTCCCCACATTCGTGCCTATTAGTTTTGTGACCCTCTGGCTCCTCCCTATGTGTGCCATGTCAGTACCCCAACAGTTTTGGAGATTTCTTTTATTTCTAATTATGTGATCTTGTGTGTGTGTGTGTGTGAGTGAGTGTGTGGGTATGTGCGCCTGAGTGCAGGGACCTGAAGGAGCCAAAAGAAAGTGTTGCTCTCCTCAAGCTGGAGCTTCCGGTGGCTGTGAGCCACCTGGCAAAGGCGGAATGAAACTCCGGTCCTCGGCAAGGAGAACCACCGAGCTGTCCACCCACCTCTCCAGCCCCAAGCTCTAGGGACTTTTAACACACACACAGCCATGGCTGAGTTCACTCGGAGCCTGTCAGCCCCATACCAGCCTAGCCTATGGCCTTGCGCTCACTGTCCACCCCACCCCCGTCCTAGCCACTACAGAAGCACCTTCATTATCTGTTGTGTGGTAACAGCTCTTAGAAACCGAATGACATTCAATTAAAATGATATTAGCAGCTCAGGAGTGATTTTGTTTAATTTACTCCTACTCAGATGTAAAAACATTAGCGACTTTTTTAATTGGACCTCATAATGTCTGCCTCCTACTCAAACGCGATGGAATTAAAGACTTTGGTGCCTAAATACCGCTTAATTTACTCCAACCCGCCTGTAATGACATTAAAGATGCTTTAGGGTGGATATAGTTTCCAATCAATTTTATTCAGAAGAAATCTGAGCTCACAGGTACTATTATTAAGCATATAATAAAATCACACAAGAAATATATCTTTGCAGCTGGGGATAGGGTTGTTTCCAGCAATATTAAAAAGTAATCATTTTCATTTTAATGCAAGGATATTAAAAAGTAATATCTTAAATGCAAGATTTTGTAAAGTTTTCCATTGTTTAAGCGAGTGTGTGATTCCTGCCCTGTTAAAGTATGTATACATCTGAAGTGACTTATATTCAAGTACAGTATAAGATTGTCTTATGCTTCCTAGGAAATTTGAACTTGAATATGGCTGAGAGAAAAATCAATTTTTGTGGTAATCCTAAGAATAGTAGTTTTAAAACTCTTTTTCTAAATTATTTGAAAGGGTGACATATGTTTTTACACATGGCAGATTGGGGTCCCTATATGCTTGAGATAGAGTATATTCATTATATAATAACTCTATCTCTATCTGATTAAAGAGTTCTTGAGAGGTAGGCCCCAAATCATCATCAATAGTGTCATTAAAAGGACTGGAGAAATAGCGCAGCAATAAAGAATACTGGTTGCTCTTCTAGAGGACCTGAGTTCAAGTCCCAGTACTCATATAGTAGCTCACAACCATGTGTAACTGCAGTTCCCAGATATGACCCTGTCTTCAGGCTGCTGTATATAAGTGATGCACAAACATGTCCACAGCCAAAACACCCATACACATAAAATAAAATTTAAAAATTTTAAACTATAGTAGGTAATATTTACAATGTTCTACTATGTTCCAAACAACTCTGCATGTTTGAAATGTATTGACTCATTTGATATTTTTAATTAAGGAATATTAAATAATCTCTCTCCTTTACAAGTGACAACAAAACATGAATGGATGGATGGATGGTGTATAGGTGAATGGATTAATAAATTGGTGGGTGAACAAGTGGGTAAATGGATGGGTGGATGGATGGGTATATGGATGAGTGGGTGGCTAGGTGGATGGATGGATGGATGGAGAGATGGGTAAGTGGGTAGGTGAACAGATGAATGGATGAATGGATGGATTAATGGGTAAATAGGTGGATGGATGGATGGATGAATAGATGGACAGGTAGATGGATGGATGGATGGATGGATAGATGAATAGATGGACAGGTAGATGGATGGATGGATGGATGGATGGATGGATGGATGGATGGACAGATGAATAGATGGATAGGTGGATGGATGGATGGATGAATAGATGGATAGGTAGATGGATGGATGGATGGATAGATGGATAGGTAGATGGATGGATGGATGGATGGATGGATAGGTAGATGGATGGATGGATGGATGGATGAATAGATGGATAGGTAGATG
>CM053756.1:41551988-41615959 GCA_028658305.1 Pachyuromys duprasi | reverse complement strand
ATGGCTAAGATCAAAAACTCTAGTGACAACACATGCTGGAGAGGATGTGGAGAAAGAGGAACCCTCCTCCATTGCTGGTGGGAATGCAAACTTGTACAACCACTTTGGAAATCAATTTGCTGTTTTCTTCGACAATTAAGAATAGTGATTCCTCAAGACCCAGCTATACCACTCTTAGGCATATATCCAAAAGATGTTCAAGTACACAACAAGGACATTTGCTCAACTATGTTCATAGCTGCTTTATTTGTAATAGCCAGAACCTGGAAACAACCCAGATGTCCCTCAGTTGAGGAGTGGATACAGAAATTGTGGTACTTTTACACAATGGAATACTACTCAGCAATTAAAAAGGAGGAAATCATGAAATTCGCAGGCGAATGGTGGGACCTGGAAACCATCATCCTGAGTGAGGTATCCCAAAAGCAGAAAGAAACATATGGTATATACTCACTTATATAGACCTATAAGATAGGATAAAAATACAGAAATCTATACACCTAAAGAAGATAAACAAGAAAGAGGACCTGAGGTAAGAAGATTAATACTCACTTAGAAAGTCAAATGGGATGGACATTGGATATAGGAGTAAACATGTAGCAGGACAAGAGCCGGCCACAGAGGCCCTCGGGAAGACTCTTCCTAGCAGTGTATCAAAGCAAATATTAAGAAACATAACCAACCCTTTGGCAGAGTGCAGGGAATCATATGAAAGAAGGAGTTAGTATGACCTGGAGAGGTAAGGAGCTCCGCAAGAACAAAATATATCAGGGCACAGGGGTCTTTTATGAGACTGTCTCTCCAACCAAGGACCATGTATGGCTATAACCTAGAACCTCTGCTTGTATGTAGCAAATGGTAGCTCAATTCCCAAGTGGGTATGCTAGTAAGGGGAACAGAAACTATTTTGGACATGAACTCAATGGCTGGCTCTTCAACCTCCCTGTCCCCCGAGGGAGGAGCAACTTTGCTAGGCCACAGAAGAGGACATTGCAGCCATTCCCGAAGAGACCTGATAAGCTAGAGTTAGATGGAAGGAGAGGAGGTCCTCCCTTATCAGTGGACTTAGAAAGGTGCAGGGAGGAGATGAGGGAGGGAAGGGGAGGATAGGGAGGAAATGCGGGAGGGGGCTACGGCTGGGATACAAAGTATATAACCTGTGATTAATATAAAATAAAAATGAAAATAAATAAATTACTTTAAAAAACAAAAAGAAATAAAAACAAAGAAATTGAAAAAAACAATATTCCAAGATACATAAAATATAATTTTGATTATATAAAAAACATAACAAAGCTGGAGAAATATTAATTTTAAATGTTTTGGAACTATTGATTTCATTTCATTTCTTTTTGTTCTCTTCTAATATTCTATAATAAGCTTTCATCACAATAAAATTGAAATAACTCAAAAAAAAAAAAAAACATCCTACCATTTAGTGTGATGGGGCCTGGCAGGGAACTGTAGTCAAGCTTAGATGACATCATGATGGTGGGGTCCCTTAGAGAGATGTCCTTACCAGAGGATAAAGGAAGTTGGGGCATAGCTCGGTTGGTAGAATGTTTGCCTCGTGTGCATGAGGCCCTGAGTTCAGTCCCCAGCGCTCTATAAATCGGGTATGGTGGTGCACATCTCTAATTCCACATTTGGGAGGTAGAAACAGGAGGATCAGAAGTTCAAGGTTCATCCTGCGCTACATACCAGACCCTGGGTTGCATGAGCTCCTGTAGAAAGAGAGGGGGTGAGGCACAGAGAGTGAGGGAAGAAAGAAAAAGATGTTACTGTCTTGTGAGCAAGAAGTACCATTGTCAGGAAACGAATCTGATCTTGGACTCCTGGGCTGCAGAACTGCGGAAGCTCAATGCCTGCTACATAAGCCACGGTAATCTGGTTCTTCATTTGGCAAACCCAGGCAACCTGGCTTCCTCCATGTTAGGTAAGATCCGGGCTGGTGAAAGCTGTGAAGGCCCTATGGCAGCCACTGTTCTCACCCTAAATCAGCCTAGGGTTCACTTTGTCAGAGGGACCCTAAGCAGGCTCTTGCTATCTCCTGAGCCACACTCTGGTACAGGAATGCTGAAGTCTTGGGCTCCCATAGGACCTCGCAATGTCCTCATATGTTCACAGTTACTTTACACCTGTAACACCCTCCCTAGAAACCAGGCCCAATGCCAAGCAGCCAGAGGACAATGCACCCTGCCTTGAGCTTGTCCCAGTAGGGACCTATGGCCTCCCCTCTCTGCACTACCAGAGAGATGGCTTCTTCCACAGTGAGGTGTGCGGAATGAGTAAACACAAAGTGTGCATTTGGGAATGGGGTCTTTCTCTTCCCAGAAGAGTCCTGAGACTTCTGTAAAGAATCTTCCAGCTCATGTTTTGCCTTAGCCATCTTTATTTATTTGGGAAACAGCAATACAAAAGAGAGAGAGATTAACATGCTCATAATCCAAAATCAGTTCTGTTTTGAAAAATCCATGGCCAGACTCACCCAAAGCTTGCCTGAGGGCCCTCCTGCTGTTGACTTCCCCTCCAGGATCTGAAGCGAGTGGCTTGCCTCATAAAATTTCCCACACAGCCTGACCCGCAGCCTTTCACAGGGAGAAAGGCGCTCTATGAGCCACTGGGCAGCCCTCTGAATGTTCCATTGTTCCTGCCATATAAATGTGGCACTATGCTGTATGGCAGACTCCAAATTGGTCCTAGTTTGGGTGAGAATGTGTTTCACTCCGAGATTTAATTTCAAATCAAACAGTGTACGCTTTGGATCTTTTCTAGCGCTTTGTGGAAATCCCAATTTTTGCTTTCCCAAATCTGCTTTCACTTAAAATGCTTAAAGATGAAATCACTTAAGTGGTTTTGTTACACGGGTTGGTAAATTAATTTTCCCGGGTCACACAAAAACAACTACATTTTAGGATCTGCCTCAGAGATAAGGTAAGGATTTGCCTCTCTATGAATAATGCCGTTTCTGTGAAAGCGTTGCTCTGTCATCATCAGGTTACAAATTCCTTGATAAACTGGAAGCAGCCACGGGGAGTGGGGGGTGGGGTTCCTGTCATCTTCTCATCATCCAGATTTTCATATGACCCAACAGAGTCTTGGGCTTACAGCCAAAGCCTCAGTGAGAAAGTTTGAAGAGCTTCCACTCAGTGCGTTCCTTCTCACCTGCGAGCGAAGGATGTAATAGCAGCAGTCAGTGGGAGGGCGTTCAAGTCACCCACAATGAGGGATGTCAAGCCGGAAGTAAGGTTTCCTGACTTCTTGACCCCTGCTATAGTTACCCACTTGAGTTGCGCTCCCGATGAGCAACGCTGTCATGTTGATTTGTGTGATAAATGTAATGTGTGTATCGCAGGTCTTCTTCCTTCTGTGAGGGGCCGGGAAAAGTCTGATTTTCATAGTTGTCCCATTGAAGTCGTGGCAGGTCTGCGGCCCCCGGCCTCCTACTGTGGGTCTTTAGGGTCCTCCCACGCCTGCCCTCCTTTCTTTTCATCTCCGTCCCTTTTGAGAGAGGAGGGCCCCATCTTTGAAGACCACACTGGCACTGTCCTCCAGAGGGCCTCTGGCTCCCCAAGCCCGGAGTGCGCGAGAGGGCAGCTGAGCGCGGAAGACTGTGACTCCACACGTCCATGCACGCGCATCCCGCTTTTGCCTGCTTGGAAGTCCTGGGGTGAAGCGATCCACCATCAGGTCTCTCCTGGACTTTTCCACCAGTCATCGTGGGAACGGGTGTGTTTTACCAGAGCTGGTCTTCCTGGAAGAGAGCCGTGCTTACTTTCCATCTGTTCCTGCTCCGTCTAGCCCTTTCCCTAAGTTCCCTGGCGGCTCATGTTCCACCCTCCACCTTCATTCTGATGGCATGGGCGCGTCCGTACCTCCTATTAAACTCTAAGGGAAGGAGACTTGTAATGGCAGAGGGTAGAGTGGCAGGATGGTGAGCTCCAGCCTGGCCTGGGCTACATAGTGACTCACTGCTCTGGTGGTGGTTTACTTACTTTGTTTTAAGGCTCTTTCTCGGCCAGTTTGCCTATACAGTCTGTTGGCTGCACTACTTACCAGAGTTGCAGGTGACTCTCCTGAAGAGACTGAAGTAAACGCTAAGGACAAACTCCTGATCTGGGACTCTGAAACTAGTTAGCTGAGGAAGAGGTTTTTAAAATAAATGTTCTAAAGTTGCCTCACAATTCAGAGAAATGATCAATTTTCTAGAATAAATTATTATTTGAATTATTCCTTTTGGGGGGGGAGGGGAAGGTGTCATTTAAGCCGGCGTGATGGCACACTCCCTTAATCTCACTCAGGAGGCACAAGCTCATCTCTGTGAATTCCAGGCCAGGCTGGGCTGGTCTACAGAGTGAGTTCCAGGACAGACAAGGCTACACAGAGAAACCCTGTCTCAAAACAAACAAACAAAAATTGTCATTTTAAAAGTAGGTGAAAAGGAAGGACTAATTCTAATTTCTTTAAGTCCTTTATCAGAGCAGGCTGCAAAGTCAAGCTTGCTATCATGAACCTGCAATTCCCACAGTGAGACTGAGCCAAGAGGGTTACCACAAATTGCAGGCCAGCCTGGGCTACATACAGAACGGGACTGTAGGAAACAAAACAGAATAAAACAAAAGAACACATTGCGTGTGTAAGATCCTGGGCTTGATCGATAAACATACCAGTGAGCAGTGGGACAGGGTTGGGAGCTCAGCTCATCAGGTAGAGGGTTTGCCTGACAAGCAGGAAGCTGAGTTCCTGCACGAACGGGATTTGCACCCTGACGCTCAGGAGAATAGGGGCAAGAAGATCAGAAATCCAAGATTATTCTCGGCTACATGGTGAATTAGAGTTGAGGCTAGCCTGAGCTACATGAGACTGTTTTGAAAAGGAAGGAAGGAAAGAAAGAAACTGTCATTCTCTATTCGGAGGGGACTTGGATCTCTGCTGGGGTCCTGGAACTCAGCTTCCAGACAGAAAATGGGGATTCTGTTTCTCTCAGGGGCAGCTAGAGCACCTAGGGTGAGGACTGAGTTGCTAGGCCAAGGTGTGGAAAATGTTTTCCACAGGGTGTTGCAGCTCGGCTTTTTTAGCATGAGATGGACCGTGGCAATGGAAGCTCCTCCATCCCAAAGCCTATGGTGATACCAAAGTGCTACAGCTGCTGTGCTGAGCGTGGCAGAGGTGTGGGATGAGGTCCATTCCTGGTTGGCTTTCGGCCAAGGCCCAGGCCGGGAGAAGTCCAGACCCAGCAGACCAGAGGGCAGACCCAGTGAGACATGGCAAGTGGGGTATGAATGAGGAACCTCAGACAGTCTTGAAGTGAGAAAGTGTGAGCTTTTATTCATGTGAACTCAAGGGCAATATGAACCCTGAGCAGAGGAAGGAATTTCGAGGGTGATGGGGTTTGATTAGCTAGGGTCAGGGAGACTTACTGGTCCTATCACAAGAAGGAAAATACAGCGCTTAATTATCCTACAGGTGGGGATGGGGATTTCCAAGTACAATTGAAAATCACTGCCACACTAAGATCCTCAGCAGAGTGGGGTGTTTCTAGGAATTCCTAAATGCTTGCTAGGGCAGTTTCCTCTTCTGGGGAGGGTCTGGCCTGTGATCTGCCCGGATGGCTATGTGACTCACCCAGATCAGAGGAAACTTTTAAAACCCCGTTGAGAAAAGGGAGTCTATCATGATAGACTGAGTGCAAATCACTGGCTGTCCGGAGACCACTGACTTCAACCTTATCCCGCAGAGCCCCACAAAGAACACGGATGTAGTATTATCATGCAATCTGCTCTGCCTCCACAGGTTCCACTAATTCCATTAACCATCAACTGAAAATATTCAGAAAAACAGTTACACCTACACAAACACAGGGACATTTTGTCTGTGTTGGTATCCCATGTGACAACTACATAGCATTTAAGTTGTGTTAAAGGAATTTTAAGTAATTTTGAGGGGATTTGAGGATAGAAGGTGTGTGAGCATAACCACTTTACACAAGGGACCTGAGCCTCCTCGAGTTTGGTCATGCACAGGAAAGGAGACCCTAAAGCCAATCTCCTGTGGATCCTGAGGTCTGATGGGGTGTGTGTGTGTGTGTGTGTGTGTGTGTGATCACTGCTCTTCAACAAGCTCAAGCTGTCACTGTTCAGAGGACAGGCATATAAATACGGCCACCCTGGGGTTCCGTGAGGGATCTAAGTGGTCTCATGTCCATTGAGGGCAAGTTCTGCTGCCAAGGGAGTTCAGGTCGTGTCAGGAGTTCAGGTCGTGTCAGGTTTTGTTACGAAATGAGTTACAAAAGAAATCTTGTGGGCTCTGGAGACAGTTCAGGAGGTGAACTGCCGTGCAAGCATGAGTTGCTGAGTCCGACCTCCCAAGAACTCACGTCAAAAAAACTGGGCGTGGTGACTCACACTTGTGAGTCCAGGCTAGGGACATAAACATGGGTGGATCCTGAGCCCCAGGGAGAAACTCAGCTGCAAAAAAAAAAAGGGGGGGAACAGTTTCTGAGATATGACACCTGAGTTCACCAAATGCTCTCCATACACAGGCAAAAACACACACAGAGAGACTTTGGGCATTTTATTTTATTTTGTTTTATTTTTTCAAAACAAGGCTTCTCTGGCTGTCCTGGACTCACTCTGTAGACCAGGCTGGCCTTGAACTCACAGAGATCCACTTGCCTCTGCCTCCCCGAGTCCTGGGATTACAGGCATGTGCAGCAGCAATGAGCTCCTTCCTATCTGGGGCATTTTCAAATTGCAATTTAAGGAGAGTGAGTATCTTTTTCCAACATCTCAGCCTCCTGTTTGGGGATGTTCTTTGGACAGACAATGCTCATACACCTTTTTTTAAAGATTTGCTTTTATTACTTTTAATTATGTGTCCATGCACGGGTACGTGCACAGGAGTGAAAGTGCCTGGAGAGGCCAGAGGCACCAATCTACCCTAGAGCTGGAGTTATACACGATGCCAAGCTGCTCGGAATGAAACTCAGGCCTTCTGTAAGGATACTAACCTGTCACTGTTTGCTCTTCACCACGGTGCGTCTTTTTAGCTCTCACGGGTTTTTTTGTTTTTGTTTTTGTTTTTTGGGTTTTTTTTTACTTCTATCTTAAATTAATCCCTTTTTAATTAAACTACAGTGTAAATGACTAATACCTAATTCGGATATATTTACATTTCAACAATGATAACTATATTCTCAGGTGGAAGTTAGGCATTAGCTAATAATTAGTTTGATCTCAGAATTTGGCAGGAAGCTGAACGTTAATTAAGTGGGAAAAAAATTAAGCCTTTCCATTAAATTGAACAAGTTTCACCTGGTAAGTTGTTCTTTGCTCTGCAGCTTTGTGGTTGTTCATTTGTTGAGACAGGGCTTTAGTGCCTAGCTAGGCTGGCCTCAAACCTAAGATCATCTCATGTACCCCAGGATGGCTCAAACTCAAGAGCCTCCCATGTAGCCCAGGATAGCCTCAAACTCAAGACCCTCCTGCTTCAGCCTTCTGAGTATGCCCTGCACCATCACACCTGAGTTTTGCAATTACATTCCTCATGCAATACTCAGTTCTCCCTTTCCCCTCCCCTTGATCTTTCTGTCCCTTCCCCCACCTCCCGCCCTCCCCTCCCCAAGATGAAAAAAGCAACTCTACAAAAGTCATGGAGGTAAGAAACAGCAGAGTTAACTTATTCAGAACTTCACTCCATTAGACCCTGTCTTTAAAACATCGTTGAAAACAGAGAATGGCCCAGCAACATGGCTCAGTGGTTAAAGGGTTTGCTGCTAATCCTGACAACCTGAGTTTAATCCTGGGAAGCCATATGGTGGACCCATGGAAATTGTCCTCTGACCTCCACGTGGGTGCCTGGGTGCTGTGGTGAATAAACACACACACAAGTGAATAAATTAATTTTTTTCCAAAAAGAAGGGAGGAGGGGAGGGAGGGAGGGAGAAAGGGAGGAAAGAATAAGAAAGAGAGAGAGGGAGGGAGAGACCAGATGGAAGGAAGAAAGGAAAAGGGAGAGCCTTTGTTTTGTCCAGGTTGGTGAGGTACAAGCATTCAATGAGTGACAGGTAAAACCCCTTGGAAACAGGAAAACATACAGAAAACAATGTGTGCATTCTTTACTAGAGTGATCTCATCTTGTCTGATGACAGCCAACAGGCCAACAGCAAACCAAGAGATCAAGCTGTAACATGCTCCTTGTACTGGGAGATGGCCCAGTCTGCAGAGAGATTGCCTCGTAAGCACAAGGAACCAAGTTCAAGCCTCAACACTCGACATGGGTGGCTGGCACACAGGCCCAAAGCCAGCGCTGGGGAGGTAGAGCCAGAAGGATCCCCAAGGCTTGTAGGCCAGCCAGCCTAGCCCAATCCAGACCAAAGTAAAAGGCAGATCAAAGGAGACAAGGTGCTTGACATGGAAGACTGATGCCCTGAGTTGGATTGCCAGAACCACGTAAAAAGCCTGACTATGCAGCTCAGGGACCTGCCAATACAAGGTGGAAAGAGAGAATCAGTTCCTCCACACATGTATGAAAGCTCGCAGGTGCTCACACATACACAAACACACACCATTAGAACCAGAAACAAACCTTCATACTTCTAAATGTCTGACATTGCCAAATATAAATGGGAAAACTCACAGGTATGATTTACATAATGAAAATGGACTTGTTTCATAATAATAAAAGAAAAAAAAACTTTACGCCCAAATCAAGCCAGTCTTTAAGAATCTAACTTATCATCTAATAGTTTCTATCGGGGATTTGAAAGTTAAAGCAAGAACCACTCTCCCTCCCATCCCTGGAGAGACCTCTCGTTACTACAGTTTACTCCATTCTGAAAACTACAAGCTTTGAAAACAGAAATCTCTCGTCGAAAGAGTCTAAGATTCTGAATCGATACCTGAGTTCTAATGACGGAGGAATCTTTACCACCGACCTCCCTTCCCCTGCGGAGCCTCCGATACAAAGGTGTGTGGGAGGCATCAGGGAACACAAAGCCTCCCCAATTGTTATCAGAGAGGCCTGGCCCTGCAGAGAGCACGACCCACACAACATCATTGTTCACCCTTCCAGCTTAAGGCTTGTTTTGCCCAGATGTGCCCTTCCTGTCTGGCATTCCCTCACTGGGGAACTGTTGTTCAGCTGAAGAAGATTCGTCATCTCAGCACTAACTGGGATTTCCAGCCTGGTCGTGAACACCTTTTGTTAAGCATAGCTTAAAGGGTGATACGCTTTGCCAAGAGTGAGGTAAGCACCCCAGCCAAGGGATGCTATAGCATTCTTCCCTGGGCGGCAGAGATGGGGAGGGGGATGCTTTTTCGGCATGCAAAGTAAAGCCTGCGTGATAACCAGTTTCCCAACAGTAGACATCACACATCGACTTCCAGCGTAATTTTCTCAAAAGTTGTGGCGTTATTTTTTAAAACAACTCTCCAATCCATCCTTAAAAGTAAATTAGCCTTCCTCCCACCCTTGATTTCAGACGTTTGTTTTAGGGACTGCAAGAGCAAGGCGGGAGTCGCTGACTTAGACAAAATGACAGGAGGGTGTGTTCATTAATAGTTATTGAGCGCCTACTGTTAGCCAGGCAGTGAGTGCAAGGGCTGTACCCAGACTTGATTTCTTATCGCTTCCACGGCTCTTCAAACTTCTGTCTCAGGAAGGTTAAACTAAAGATGATGTGAGCAGCTTCAGTCTGGGGACTCAGAAGGCAGCTTCATAGAGACCATTGGAAGGTAAAGAGACAGTAACAGGACCTCAAGATTCACAACATTTAATCACTTATTCAGTGGGTGTGTGTGAGAGAGAGAGAGAGAGAAAGAGGGAGTCTACCTCTCCCTAAAATAATGAAATTTAAGTAGCTGAGAAGCCAGCAAATCAGCATACCTCGTTACAATTTTTGATTCATGTTCACATTTATAAGTGATTTTCTTCAGTTTGCAGATCCTTCTGTGTTACTGTCATAAAGATTGCCGGAATGGTCACACTCCCCCTCCACGTACAGAATCCCATTAACAATTTGGCTTCTGCGATTATGCCTCCTGCTTCATCCATCATGAGAAGTGTTTGCAACTGAGGAAGAAGTTAACAGTGTTAGCCCTGGAACCTCCCACCTCCTCCCCCCAGCCCCAAACTCAATTAAACCCAGAGACACACACACACACACCCCGCAAAGATTTACATAACCCAATGATGGAATGATAAATCAACACGAATCCTGGGTGCTGCAACAAGTCACTGAAATGTCTGACCTCTCCTCAGGCTAGACCCAGCCACCCATGAACAGCCTCGATTTCCAGCTGGGAACCACTTGAGGACAGGGTCAGTTGCACATGACCGGTAGTCTAACCTTCCCTTCTGGTAGTCTAACCTTCCCTTCCAAGAACAGACACCTCTTTTCTCTCTTCCTAGATCTGGTGCCCTACTTCTAAGACAGTCTTCCATCGGGAAGATTCCTTTCCCAATAACCTAAGAGCTGAATTGTTGGCTTTCCTTGAGCCAATATTTTTTTTATATGAAGGAAACATTATTAAATATTTTCTGGGTCTGTTATCTCAAATCCTGATAATGTAGCTCACGTTTCCATTTAAACAGCACTTTCCTAAGAAAGGTACGGTGAGCCTCGAGTTTAGTTTGTTTTTAAGACGGGGTCTTGATACATAATGCTGGCTGGTTTATATATAACACGTGGCAATCCTCCTGCTGCCGCTTCCTGAATGCCAGGCTTACGGCATAGGACCACGCCCACCTTTCAAAGCCATTCTTAACTCCCTGTGGGAAGTGTTCCCTCATTAATACAGAGCTTGGTGATAAAGTGCATTATCAGGCTCAGCGCCTACTTCTGCCTATGATTTCTCTGCTTGAACATTTGCAGTTTCTAAGCTAATTTGGGAGAATGCTTTATGAATGACATCTCTACAGGGCAATGTCCCTGCAGCGGTCACAGAATGTGTGTTTATATATCATCCCTATCCACCTCTGCCTGTCGTTGTCTTTTCTTAAGGGTCTTCTGTTACCAAGCCCTTCGGAGTAGTTTGAACACGTGCTTATAGTATAAGGCCTTCGGAGGTGGAGACAGCAAGATTACAAGTTCAGTACCAGCCTCGGCTATATAGTGAGTCTTGGGCCAGGCAAGACTACGTAAGGAGATTTCAGCATCAAATAAAAACCCAAGCAGACTGAACGCAGCTGCTTTGGTCCTGGGCTTCAAATGGAGTCTTCTCACTCAGAAAAAAACCTTGGCATTTGTATCACCCCTTTTCAGTGCATCGCCATTAAACACAGGGGTAGATGTCCGTTCTTCTAGAACACTCTTTCTCATGCCTTGGAGCTTGCACATGCTATTCATTCTCTCTACATACCTCCACATCTTTTGCCACTGTGCGTGTCTACCTGGAGCCATTTTCACACCTGGGCTCTCTATTCAAGAAATCGGCAGCTCCTTGAGGTTCTTCCCATACACTCCCAGGCTGGGAAAGCCTTCTCTGCACCCCACATCACTTTTCCAGGCTCCTTTCTGGAACTCACTCCTGCTAACACTTCCTTCTGCTCCCTAGTAGCTTGTCAGTGTGTGGGAACCAGAAATGTCTGACTGCATGTTGTACCCCAGAACCCAACATGCACCTATTACAAGACAAGGTCAATTCAAAACAAAGTCATGATGGGTGAGTGAATGAGGAATCTCTCGCTGCAATCTAAGAGACGAGCAACTGGGAGGATAATTGTGTTTAGATAATCAATGTTCCTCCATCAAGTCACAATTAAATTGTCTTGTGTTGAACTTATTGTTCTACTCAATTGTTTCCCCACATGCACACCCCTTGTCAACTATTCTGATGACCAGGAACTGATACGTAGTTGAACACCAATTGGTCCCTCCTGAGCTAGCTGATTGAAACAGCAATAGTAAAAAGAACAAGTGACGACCAGTTCCCTATTTTAATAGGACAAAGGTGGGTACTTACATGTGAAAGTCAGCTTGTGCTGAGCATCAATTATACGCCACCATGCTGGTTCTCTGTGATGTTCAATGGCATGGAAGTTGAAAATGACAGAAATATGATGTGCTATTTAAATTAGCATCTTAGTCAGCCTTATGTTAACTGTATGTCTTTTCCCCCATGACTAACCGATTGGATAACTTAGCTAATGTTTTAGCGCACATCATTATACCCAAAAATATTAGAATAAACTGTGAATCATTCTGTCAACTTGTGTTTCAAGAGGATAATGTATATCTTTCATAGTTATTAATATTTATTGTCTTTGGGTAAATTAAAAAAATCAAGCTTAACAAAGGTTAAAAATATCTTATGATACATAGATGATTATAGAAGTAATATATATTAATGAGTTTTTGTAGGACTGACTCTTCTTTTTAGTTAATCACTTGAAGAATTATGTCAAACATACAACAAGATCCCAGCTCCTTTTTCATCCAACCTTCCGGTATTTCATTATGATCGTTACCTGATTAATGGATGCAATAATATATATGGCATTGTATGATATGTTCACATTAAGTTTTAATCAAATATTACTAAATTCAGAAAACATTAAGTAAATCATGACGGATGAGGCAATATTGCCTGCCTGTCATATTGATGGTGCTGGAACTTCAGCATGGAGAGTAACAGATGAAGCCCAAGAAGTGAATTTTATGAGGAAATCTATGTATCTCAACTTCCATAGTTGTGTTCTTTAATCGCTTCACAGCCACCGAGAGCAGAGATCCATCAAGGGGAGCTCATAATGCTTTCAAAATGCATCTTAAAAGCTGGAGAGAAGCGAGAGTCTATTCAACTGTGAGGCTGCTTCTTACCATACTTCTCAGCTAAAAGTTCTTAAAATTATTTCACTGCGTGAGGTCATTAAAATACAAGTCATAGAAGCAAAGTAGAATGGTGGCTACTGGAAGGAACTTGACCGATGGGTACAGTTTTTAATATGCACAACAGAAGAGCTCTCAGGGTCTGTCACACAACAGAGGGAGTGTACTGCTGAAC
Organism: Pachyuromys duprasi; assembly: GCA_028658305.1. NCBI lineage: Eukaryota > Metazoa > Chordata > Mammalia > Rodentia > Muridae > Pachyuromys > Pachyuromys duprasi. Next base: position 41,602,955 of record CM053756.1, on the reverse strand, counting down.
TGCAGAATTGCACACTTAAAGATAGCACTCCCAGAAAGGCAGTGTACGCACAACTGTTATCTCAACACTTTGGAGGCTAAGGCAGGAAGAAGGTCTCAAGTTTGAGGTCATCCTGGGCTACCTAACATCATTTGTCTCCAAATAAAAGGGAATGGAGGAGAAGCGTTATCAAGAAGATGGCCCAGCTGGTAAGATACTAGTCTCCAAGCACGACAATCTGAGTTCAGCTTGCAGGTCCCACAGGGTAGAAGAGAGCCCATTCTTGCAGGTTGTCCCCTGACCTCCACGTGGATGCTGTAAACTAACTAAATAAATAGAGGGTATAAGAATAAATGTTATGTTACAAACATTTCAACTTTTTCCCCAAAAAATAACATTTGTAATTTAAATAGAACCTAGCACCAAATGCCGGTTCTTTCCATCTTGCCAAGGAAAGAAAGAAGTGAGCGCTATCGTTTGCTGATTGACAGGCATGCACACTCGACAGACAGCTCAATGTATATAGAACACAGGTCTTACAGCAGAGACTCAGCCTTAGATATGGAATGACATCCTAGTTGAGTTTATAGGATCTTGAACCAACCTTGAGCTGTCCACCCCATCACATTGTATGGGCACAGTAAAGCAGGAGGTATGAAGATGCCCACTTAGCCTCATAACGGAACTGCCAGCAGGAATCCTTCCTCTGTGCTGGTGTTGTACAGGAAGAGGCACAAATCGGGTGGATGGAAAATGCAGCACTGACTTCCAAAAGCTGGGTTCCTCCTCCTTATGATAAAGACATCTCTATCTCCCTATGCCTCGTTCTCTCCATCTTCCTGGACTCTCAGAGGAAGCCTTGCTACCAAACGGGATCCTACGACCCACACAGACCCCTCAAGGTCTCAGGTGACAAGAAGCCATTCTTCCTGGTGGGAGAGCTCTGAAGCCCACATGGAGGTGGTGAACCCGTGAGGCTGGCTCTGTGAGTCGCCCTTGGAAGGGAGGTGTCGTCTAGAGGCTGCTCAGGGCACTGCAGGCTTTGTGCAGCTGAGAAGCGAGCTATTGTGTGTTAGGCATGGGTGTTTGGAAGGTTTCTGTCACTTCGTGATTATCCTCCCGGCTTGCCTAACAAAACCGTTGACTGGTGTTTGGCTGTAATTCAGCAGCGCTCCTGCGGCAACGCTGGCCTATAAGATAATTTACAGTGCCCCAGACTGCCTTCAAACCAGACATGAACTTGAACTTGAGCTCCTGTCCTCTAGCCCCTACCTCCCAAGTCTTGGGATTTCATGTGTGGGCCATCATACCTGACCTTTTCCATGCCTTGTCACAAGATAGATGGGAAACAGTCTTGTGGAAGGAAAAAAACTAGAATAATCAGTTCATTCTTGCCCTCCTCACATTGGCCCAGGGTAATATTCTCAACCAACTGTGTTTCATCCTCCAAGGGCAAGATGCTCTACAGGAGACCCTTTCTTTCCTCCCAGCCCCACACCGTGGGGGAGGGCGGTAATATGTGTGTGTGTATGTGTATGTAGGGATGGGGTTTGGGGGTGGTGTGTATGTGGGGGTGGGGGTGTGGGTGGGTGTGTGGGTGTTAGGCCTGAGGTTGATGTCAAGAATCTTCCTCTATTGCTCTTCTAAGCTTATTCTTTGAGGCAGGGTCTCTCAGCCAAACTCAGAGCTTATAGAAGTACAGGTTGGCATTGCAGGAGAGACACTCCAATACCTGACATTTACATGGGTCCTGAGGATCTGAACTCTGGCCCTCTTGCTTACACAGTGAGCACTCTAGCCACTGAGCCAACCTCTCCAGCCCTCTACTGCAGATTTCCTAAAACACAGTACTCAAAAGAATCTCAGGCATTTCATGAGTCATCTTTTGTAAAGCAGGTTCGTATTTGTTTGGGAATCATATCCGCCTCCTAATGCCATAGACACTGTTCCTTGGAGCAACGCTAAAGGAAACATTGACATTTAAAATAGACATTTCTGGAAACTAGTGAATATCCCACAGGCTAGCCTTTGGGTGGGTGTGGCAGAAATTGGAAAGCTAAAAAAAACAAAAACAAAAAACAAAACAAAAAAAAACCTTACCACCATGAGCTCTTCGACCATGATAAGAAACCTCCACACAGCTAATACTGATTATGCAAGGTCAGGTCCCCCCTCCCTGCAGCCCAGGGGGAGGTCTCCTGTCCCCTGTTTGCTATACCACGAAGCCAGGTAGGTACACTGTGCCTGCCCAGGGCTTCGACAGGAACCAAGAAGCTACCAATAAGGCTCCACAGACAGCTAGGAACTGAGTCTAATAACCCACATCAATCTCTTTCTTTTCTTCTTAGATCCCCAGGTGTCATTGTCATGAGGTGACCTGTTTGGTTGACCCCATAAGGAAACCTTCTGCTTGGGGCTGGCAGAAGAGGAAGGGGTGAAGGCCCGGAACCCTGGGCAAAGGCTGAGTCTCTCTTGCCCAGACCCATTGCCGTTCTGTTTAGCCTGGCCTCCTGCCAGGGTTTTGAGCACAGTCGCAACACCTGGGTTCTCTGGTGAAACAGTAAAAAATGATGCAGAGAGAGATTGATCTGGCCTCCCACGTGTTTGGGTGCTTAGCGCCAACTGAAGTGCCTGAGTGACTTGCCCTGGTCAGACCTCCAAAGATTGCTTTAATGTTGCTCTCACTGCCCCGTTGCGTGGCTGTATTTAGGCAAAGGTGTCATCTGGCTCATCTCATCATTTCCCCCCCACCTCTGCCTTAGTTGGACCTGGGAGACATCATACTACATTCAGGTGCTTGTCTTCTGTGAAAAGAAGTTGCAGCTCCCTCACCACCTCGTCCATATCGCCTCCTCCCGTGGCATGTAGTTCATCTCCTGGCACTGGCTAAGGCTCAGCAATGTCTCCCTCCTGCCAATACCAACTCCACAGCTCTTCGTTCTCTAGACTTCCACCAGCAGCCAAACAAACAAAAGGTGAAGAAGAAAGGAATGCCAGTGCTCTGCCTAGTCCAGAGCATGGAAGACTGACTGGTCCATTCACCTGAGTATCCCAGGGTAGGGATGGGGGTGAGCAGAGGAAGATGCTCAGCTTGAGCGGTGGAGCCCGTTGGCTGTCGTGACTCATAGAGAACATCTGTGAACCCAAGATCTACCAGGAAGAAAGGGAGGAGGGAGAAAAGAAAAAGAAGGAGGACTGAGAGGAGGAGGGGAAAGGGAAGATGGAGGAGGAGGAAAGGAAGCAGAGGAGGAAGGGGGGAGGGCGGGAAGAAACGGCGGGAGCTAGAAAAGTTCTTTTAGAGGATTCTTTTTTTTTCTAAGAATGGAAAAACCCTACTGATTTGTCTTTCTACTTGGGAGCCCAGCGTCCTTATAATTAGAGCTATATAAGCAAGGTAATTTTGAATTTTCATGTGAGTTGGACATAGTGTGGAGAATATGTCAGCCAAACAGGGGTTGGGGGAGGGGCAAAGAGAAGTAAGATAAAAGAATTAACAAGTGGAGACAATTTTGCCTAGTGATGGAGCGCCCCTCTGGGATTGGCCTAACCTCTCCCAAGCTAGTGTTGGGGCCTGCCAGAGCAGCAAAAATTTCCAGCCAGGCCCTGGGGGGTTCTCCTAGCACCTTGAGAGGTTGGTGGGGGCTGTTGAGCCTCCCATTGTCTGAGCCTGTGTGGTAGAGGCTTTCAAGAGAGGGGAGCCAGAAGGACATGGGCTGGCTTGCCAGAATACCTCAAGAGCCACAGCTTCCCCATTGAGTCTCTCCTCACAGGGGAACTGGTTCCCACATGGACGAAGGGTCACAGGGCACCTGACAATCTGTCTTAATAAGGGCTATAATATCTAACCCAGGCCACAGAGTCCATGGCAGCCCTATCATGGGCTTTCCCCTTCTGAGAGGCCTTCCAAAAGTAGGCTTATTCTGAGAGAGATTTGCCAGTCACCGCTGCTCAGTGACAGAGGTCTTCTGACCTCCTCTGTGTATGAAGCAAGCACCTGCGCTGGCTTCTGTCTTGACTATGATGTTTCAGAGAAGAGGCTTTTTGAACCACGTGTTATCTGAACGACCTGACAACAATGAACGAAAGAGCTGCTGCCATTGTAGCGAGCTCAGTCTGCTCTGGTCCCAAACTGTGCTCTGGTTGCTTATAGATGCATCATTGCATCCTTGCAACCCGAACTTTGATATACCATGAAAACCAGATAGTCTAGAGATAGACTCAGGGCCTCGGCTGCCTTACTTATTCGTCAGTGCACGGCCTGAGATCCATAAATAGACATTTGTCTGTGAGTTCTGCATGGAGTGGTGGGAAAGGAAGAGTTTGCAGGCACACAGGCACACAGGGGGAACCCCTTTTGTTCCCCCACAGCTTCTTCAAAGGCTTCAGCATCTCCGACTCCCTTTGAGGACATCCCTGTGTGGGTGGCTCTGTGGGTCTCCCTGCAATGACAAAAAAAGGGGGGGGGGAGCTTTGGATTGGTGCTTCCCTCAAAATGCAGAGTCTGGGTTTTAAAAAAAGATACAGATACAAAGCATGCTCTGGGAAGTCAGTGCAGAGCAGAGTGTGGGCTGAGGAATGCTGCCTCCTCGGGAGGTGACAGTCAAAAGCGCTGGCTCATCGTGGGTGTCAAAGGCCACGTTCTGCAGGTAAAGAGCAATGAGATGCTTCCCTCCCACTCAGATTCCACACTGGAAGCTCGGGTATTGCAGGAGCCTCATCCACACTCCCAGATCCATTCACAGCCCAGCTCTTTCCAAGGAAACCCACAGGCTCTTAACATTTTAGGCATCCACCCAGAGCAGTCCCAGAAACACACACAGGAAAACTGTCACTTCTCTTCCTTTTGTTTTCTGTGAAACGTCATTTTATCCGACAGCCGTGACTGCTTCGAGATTCAGGGACGATGGATTTGTTGTATGCAGACCTGGTTGAGCCCAGCCCCACCTACCCAGGTGTCAGCAACCCCAGGCTTGGCATAAAGGTGAGTCTTCCACACGACTGAAGTGCTCCCCTGTGGAAGCCACCCATGAACAAACAGACCGTAGGAATCTGCCCACTGCATTAAGACAACAAATGTCAAATTCTACAGTTTATGTCAAACAAACCAAGGGAAGATAGTTGACACTGTGATGACCGTTCAGGGCTGTGGAATCCAGAGGATAAGAAGGCATTGGAGAAGTTGTAGAAAAAGCCTGGCCAGTGAGCAGAGGCACGTCCAATAGACATACTGAGGTTTGTGTGTGGCTATGGCCTTATAACTTATCTTTCAAATCCACAGTGGGGCTGAGGAGATGACGCCACAAGTGGTATGCTTCAGGTGCAAGCATGAGGACCTGAGTCTGGAACCCCAGCCTTCCCTACAAAGTTCCTGAGTGAAGGCACTTCACTCAGGTGAAAAGCAGAGATGGGCAACTCCCAGGAGATGTTTGGACAGCTGGTCTAACTGAAATGCTGAGCCCCGGGTTCAGGGAGAGACTGCTCTGAGAAGTTGAGGCCACCAAGATGGCACAGTAGTAAGGGGGCCTGCCACCAAGCCTGATGAACTGCCTTCAGTCTCCAGACTCTACATGGCGGAACGTAAGAACTGAGTCCAGAAAGCGGTCCTTCGGCTTCCAGATGTGCATGTGTACACACACCTGCCTGGATACATCCACTAATCTACACATGCAAATAAACAAAAGTATAATAAAATATTTTTTAAAGGGCAAAGGCTATAGAGATGGCTCGGTGGTTTAGAGCCCTTGCTGCTCTGGCAGAGGACCAGGGGGTTTGATTCCCAACACCCACATTGGGCAGCTCACAACTGTCTCTAACTCCAGCTGCGAGGGGATCCACCGCCCTCTTCTGGCCTCCAGGTGCACTAGACACACATGATGAACATATAAACAAGTAGACACACATGCACACATATAAATAAACTTTTAACAGAATGAACAAATAAATTAGCTGGCGAGTGATAGAGGAAGACAGCAGTGCCCTCCCTGATCTCCAGGTCTGCCCCTGATCTCAGGTCGGCACATCTGGGCACACATGTGCACACACATGCAAAGTGAAGACATAGCGTGTTTAGATACGCAGTGCAAATAATGCTTCCATGAAGTAAAACCCGCCTCAGCTTCGATAAGTGACTCATCCACCGTGGCTACTTTGTAACAGTGGGTGTTGGTACCAGCCCATGGCATCTAGGTCCTGTGTTGACATCTGTAGAAAAATATGTGGCTTTGCCTAACAGGGTTCTTTTCTAGTTACTCCTTCTTGCAGTAAAAAGACGCAAGTAGTAGAAGGTAAAACAGCCTCAGCCCATTTCCCCAAGAGTCTTTTTAATGTAGACCTATCATGCAGGAGAGAGCTGGGTTCTCCACAGGGAGAGAAGAGAAAAGTAGTGCAGACTGGCGTGGCAGCGCCATAAAACTAACTGGGGTTCTACCACACCAGCGAGGAAGCAGAGGAAAAATCTCTGGCAGGAACTATACTCTGGATGAAGCTCTTTCCAGGCTGGTGAACTCAGCAGAGTGCTTTCCGTGTAGGAAGATCAGGGAACACCTACATGGCATGATTTGAGGCATATGACAAGGCACTGCTGGCCGTAAAATCGCTGCTCTCCACAAAACCTACAGCAGCTGGGCATCCTCCGCTGGGGCGTGTTAGTCCAACAGTGAGTGCACACCAGAGCCCACACTCACTGGAGACCTGCCTTCAAAACCAGGCAAAGTAGTTTAGAGGCAGGAATAAGAAGGCCTTGTGGAAGGCCTTGTCAGTGATGAGACTGGAAAATAAGAACTTTGAGGATGGCTTAGAGAGGGGAGGCATGGGTAAGAAGGGGAAGGAGAAGTCTCAACACCCAGTGACAGGCTGGAGAGTGACTTAGCTCATGAAAGGGCCTGCTGCATGCAAGTGTGAGAACCTGCTTGTCAGCCCCTCACACCTGCCCCCTGATCTGTGCCACAAATGAAGAGAAGAGTGAAGGCTGAAGATGCCCATGGGACAGAAACCCAAATGCTCCCCTTGTGCACCGTAGTTCTCGGAACACGCTACCTGCCATTATACTGAAAGTTCTTGTCCCCCTGAATCCACACCCAGTTCTTCTGAGGCCATGTGAGAACTGCTTCAGATATATAAAGTCTTTCATGCAGAAAGAACATTGTCCTGGAAACGGTCGATATTTTGCAATTTAGTTAAGTGGGCAGAAGATGGCATCTGTACTACTTGGTCTAGGATGCACAGCGAGCTCTTTGGGAGAAGCTACCTAGACAGGCTTGCTTGCACACACCTTTAGTCCTAGCACTAGGATGTAGGAGGATCATGTGTTAGAGGATACCCCAGGATATACAGAAAATTATTATGTTAAAAAAACTGTAAAGATTCCATCCATAAAGCAAAACCAAAGCCATGGTTCCATTATGAAAGATGACACAGAAATGAAATGAGGAACATGAGAAAGAAGCCTTCAGGTGGATGCTGGGTTTGGAGGTGGAGAGTGGGATCTCTAAGTAAGTTTGTTGTATATATGTGCGTATCATAAGTACACATGTGCATCTGTGTGTATGTGACATGTATGCTTATGCATAAACATGTTTACACTAATCTATCTATTCAGTAAAAAGGGTAAAAGGCAAACAGACAAACAGCAACACCTGGACTTTGGATTCTCCACAAATGGGGTAGAATAGCGTAGATCTGGCTGTCCCTGAAGGTGAGGAGCATGCTCAAGTCAACACAGAGGACACAGAGACAACTCAGAAAGGCTGTCCTTGGCCCGAGCAAGCAAAATAGCAAATGCCCCACACCAATCATAAATCATAAACACCAAAAGCCGAGTATGGTGGACATGTGGGCTTTCTGTTAATTTGAAGAAATCTTGGGCTGCACAGTGAGTTCCAGGGCACCCTGGGATGCAGAATAAGAGCCTGTCTCAAAAGAAAGTAAAATATAAAACTGGAAAAATGATAAAGACCAGAAGTTTTACCCACAGTTGAAGACAGAGGGCCAAACAGAAGTGTTTTGCTCAGTGTGACTCTGCTTCCAAACAAAAAGCTTCAAAAAGGAAGACTTTGAACCTGATCCTAACACATGCTTGTAACTCTTGCAACACAGAAAGTTGAGTCTAGAGCAGAGGTTCTCAACCTGTGGGTCTCCACCCACTTGGGGATTGGCCAGCCCTTACACAGGGGTCACATACCAGATACCCTGCATATCAAATATTTACATCATGATCGATGACAGTAGCAAAATTACCGTTATGACGTAGCAATGGCATAATATTGTGGTTTGCAGGAGGAACTGTATTTAAGGGTCACGGCATTAGGAAGGTTGAGAACCACTGCTCTAGAGGACCATGCGTTCAGGGCAGCCCAACACCCTGTTTTACAAACCAAGAAGAACCGAAGGCAGAGGCAGGAGAATCACGGCAAGTCTGAGACCAGCTTAGTGTACATAGTGTGACCCTGATTCAGAGAGAGAGGGGTGGGAGGGGGAAACGACCAATGTTTCAGAGCTGCAGGAAATAATTCATTCCATGCTTTACCCTTCCATTGCCGCTGGAGATTTCTCTGCTCACTTACTGGAAGGTAAATCTCAAGCTACTGAAAGCGACATTTCTCAATGTGACACAGCTTCTTCTGGGTCACTGGAACCTTACACAGGGTTGTGGAGTGTGGTGGGAGGGCTCAATAGATCCTCCGGTCAAAAGCCACAAGTCCCCAGGCTTGATGGACACGGACTCTGTCCACATCCATCACCGTGTGTCATTCTTAGGTGCCCTCCTTCATGTCCGGGGTTAATTGTCCCAACAAAGCCAGAGTCCCCGTTTTCAGTGATATCTCTTCATTGGCTTCTCTTCATTGGCTTCTCTTCATTGGCTTCTAATGGTATTCTCTCCTTTTCTTTTTAATTTAACCTCAACCACCTACCAAAAAAAAATTTTTTTTAAGTTTCCTGGAGTTGTGAACATGGCTCAGCTGTTAAGAGTGCTTGTCTAGCAACAAGGAAGCCTTGGATTTGACCCAGCATCCCATAAAACCAGGCCCAGAGGTGTATGCTTGTCATTTCAGCACTTCGGAGGTGGATCCAGGAGAATCAAGAGTTCAAGGTCACTCTCAACCACATAGATTCAAGATCATCTTGGGACACAGGAGACCCTGGAGAGAGAGAAGGAGATAGGAGTGAGGAGGGGGAAACGAAGGGGGCGAGGGACAAGAGGTTCAAAAAGAAAGACACCAGGGTCTGACCTAAGATGACTGTTTTTACATTTGTGTCTACATAGTTTTAACAGGTCATCTCATGATCAAAGAAAGGTGTACAGTAGTTCTTAGAGCCCCGATGTTTACCTTGCCAGCTGACTAGAGAAGAACTCTCCACGAATGGCGGTCACTGGAGACACCTAGTGGAAATGTTGAGGAACTGCTTGGGATCGAGAGTTCAGGCGCTGAGTGGTTCCGTACTCCCGTTTCAAGATATAAGGAGTGTTGGTGGGGGATGGGGTGAGGAAGGTGCGGGAGGGCGGTGGGGCGTCTCGCCGGGGAAGGGGGACAGACTAGGGCATCAGGCCTTTAGATCCCCAAACTAGACAATTACTTCCTCAGCACACGATCTTTAAAAAACTATATTAACCCTGTAAGAGCATGCTTTGTGCTGGTCTTGATATAATTGGAGGCGTGTTGTTGGCTACTAGAAGGCCTTGTGGAAAATCTGCGCTGGGGCTGACAGTGATCAAAGCGGCCGAGGGAAAAACAGCTCCTTTGTTCAGCGTGAGGCTACTTCCTCCGCTGTCGGGTTGGTTTTCTTAACGCGGAGTACTCCATGTACTTAGAAATTAAGTCCAGGTTTGTTTTGTTTGCTTTATCAAATATTTTATATTTTTGCGAATTTCATATGCGAACATCTCTTTGCATAATTTCACTGCACCCTCCAACTCTTCCCATGCCTCGAACTCCCGCTAGGACTCATGACCTCTTCCTCTATACTTATTATTGTTACATATATATGTATATACACACAGACACACAGGAATCCAGTTAGTGTCGTGCATATGCCCACGTATTTAGGACTGCCGACGTGGGAATGGATAACACATCAGTGGGCTCATCCCTAGGAAAAAGCGATTCTCCTTCCTTCATCAGCCGCTAATTGCCTAAAGCTTTTCATGTCTGCATGGGTGTTCTAGCTTGCTTTCCTGTTGCTGGGATAAAGCAAAGCAATTTGAGGAGGGACGGGTTTATTTCTTGTCACAGCTTACTATCACCCAGGATAACTGAGGCAAGGATCTAGTGCAGAATCTGAAGGGAAGACCGTGGAGGAACGCCTTCCCAGGACCACAGTAGGATGGACCCTCCTACATCAATTAGCAATCTAAAACACCCACAGACAGGCCCGTGGACCAATCTGATGGAGGCAATTCCTCTTTGCTCTCCCCCAGCTACGCCTAGGTTTATGTTGAGTGGAGATTTGTGAATTCCCCTCCATCCCCACTGGCGTGTCAACTGCTGGGGCCAGTATGCAAGCCTTGTTTAGGCAAACATATCGTTGAGACTTCAAGGGTGCACATCCCGGTCCTCTGACTCTTTGACGTTATTTTAAAGACACTGAAAACTCCCCCCTTTTGACTGTCAATAGCCTTTGTTAGACAGCAAAGATTGCCCGTCCTTTTGCCCTGTCAGCTACTCCTTACGCTTCCCAATTAACAGTAAGTTGATGGAGACAGTAACTCACTCCTGCTTTAGAACCTCGACTCCACTTCTCAGTCTTGTGGGGGGTGGGGGAGCAACAGCCTGCAATTACAGTGAGGGTACCCATGGGTATATATAACAAAGCGGCTAACTGTAACCCACAATTCCATGATCCAGAGAAAAGTTTTAATAGCTCAAGTAATTTTTAATGCAGCAGAACTAACTAGCCCCTTTTAGTCTGGAGTGTAACCAGAGCCCTCCCGTGGAAGTAACTGACACGGTCATATGGGAAGGCTTCCTTTTTCTTTGCTATAGAGGGGTCCAAGTACATATTGGTAAAGGTATTACTTGAGGACTTAAGGTACTTGGACCCTTTTTGGAAGAACCACGTGAAGTTTTTAGCCTAATTCATTCTCTCTTTCTCTCTCTGTTCCTCCTTCCCTCCCTCCTCTTTCTTCCTTCCTCCTTCCTTTCCTCCTTCCCTCCCCCTCTCTCTGGAGGCGTGGGTATTGTGGCAGGAAGGAGTTGCTTCCCAGTGTCTGGAAGTCTTTACCAATAACATACTCAGATCTGAGTTTGCATTTTTATGTTCAGACAGGATGTGGTTGAGAGCTGACTTGTAACTGGGAAGGGAAATGTGTATTTAGTAGTTTTTGATTTCTCTTTCAAGGAGGAAGACAATGAATGGATGTATGACCTTCTCCAAGGTCAGAGTGAATGTCCAGTACAGCAGGGATGGTGGCATTGCTATCAAATGCCTACATGGGACGGGAAGAAGTGTGCTTTCCCACGCACGTCTCAGACTGTGTCTGAATGGCACCTTTCAATAAGCATAATCAAGTGGGATGGGATGCTTAATCAAGTGCAGATGGTGTTAGAAGGTGTTTTTTCGATCAACATGAAACCAAGTGACCATCCGTGTAACATTTACTAGAACTGGATCAGAAGGTCCGTACAGGTGGGGAAAACAAATGATTAGCTCAAAATAAATTCGCCGTTGCAGGTTTTGTCGTGTGGGGGCTGGGAGCCAGACTCTGGTCCTCACCACTGAGCCATCTCTCCAGTCAACAGCGGAAACAGCAACTTTCTAAAATAGTTTTCAATTTCAAGATATCGTTTTGGATATAATTTGTATATCCACGTGTTCACACATGTGTTCACACGTGTAGAGAAGGTGTCCTGGTTGTTTTGTTGTTGTGTGTACCCCTTCCCAAGCCACAAGCCACAGTCATCTGAGAAGAGGGGACATCAGCTGAGAAGGCCCCCCCCCGCCCTTCCCCCATCTCTGGGCAAACAGGCTGGCAGCAACCCAGCAAGCGGCACGCCTCCATTTTCTCAACTTCAGTTCATCCAGGTTCCTGCCTCGACTTCCCTTCGTGAAAAACGACTTACAAGCTAAAATAAACATTCCCTCCCCCCACCAAAAAAAAAGTCCTGGTTTTTTTATCATAGCGATGGAAAAGCCTAATTAAGATAACATCCTCCTCAGCCACGCTCCATCTCGGGTTGGTGCATAGCATACACTCTGTGTACCTGGTGCTCACAGAGGCCAGAAGAGGGCATCAGATCCCCTAGGACTACAGTTACAAACAGCTGTGAACTGCCACATAGGCGCTGGGAATTGAACCCCCCAGGCCTTCTGGAAGAACAGCCCCTTCCATCTTTTTTTTTTTTTTTTAAGATTTATTTATTATGTATAGGAGTGTTCTATCTACACTTACACCTGCTCGCCAGAGGAGGGCATCAGAGAGTTGTGAGCCACCTTGTGGTTACAGGGACTTGAACTCAGGACCTCTGAAATAGCAGACAGTGCTCTTAACCACTGAGCCATCTCTCCTGCCCCTATCTTATTTTTTTGAAACATGGTCTCTCACTGAACCTGGAGTTTACTGGTTGGTCAGGAAGTCCCAGGGACTTTTCTGTCTCTTCCGTCTCAGCACCACGGTCACTAGTGTCTGCTGCCACGCCTGGCTTTTTATATGGATAACAGGGACCTAAACACAGGCCCTCGTGCTTGCATGGCATTTCCCTAGCCTCTAAACAACATTTTTTTGTATATGCATGTATATGTGGTATGTGTTCTGCATGTAGATGTATGTGTATTACGAGTGTGTACGTGCGTGTGTGCGTGTACATGTGTAACGGTAACTTTTTTGTTCACCTGGTTAAATTGTCATTTCCAAAGCTTACTGCCTCTGTCTTTTAACCTAGGCCTAGTCCTGAAAGCTTCTAGACTCTACAATCTAGCAGAGGCCTAGGATGTTTTCAGCCTTTAAGCTCACCCTTTCTTGTGGTTTCAGAGTGCTCACTGGCTGGTTCATCTCGGCTGTTCTGGCTCAATCTCCTCTCCAAGCTTAGTGATTCAAACGGGCTTCTTTCAGCTTCTGACTTAAGCGTGCATGTGCGTATGCCTGTGGGGGGGGGGCAGGGGGCAAGACTGATGTGGGTAGTCTTCTTTAATCGCCTCTTTAGTCACTGAGTTGAGGCAGAGCCTCTTAGTTGAACCCAGAGCTCACCTATATGGCTAGTATAGTCATCCATCTTATTCCAAGGATTCCCGCTCCCCCGTTTCTGTCCTCCTAATGCTGGAATTACAGGTGGGCTACCACACCCACCCAGAGCTGACGTGGATTCTGGGGATCCCTCATGCTTGCATGGCAACTGTTTTAGCCTCTGAGCTACTACTCCCTCAGCCTTAAGCAGCAATTTCAAAAAAGCAAACATTCTAATGTAATACAGTCTTATACAATAGCAATACAATATTTCCATGCTAAGGGATGATGGTTGGGGAATATGTGAAGCCTTTGTTTTGTATAATTAGACCATTATAAAAAGCAGGAAACTTAGTCTATACAGTTAAAACACTGCGGTTCATAACCTACAGTAGCTTCAACTCTAAGCTGAGGCGAGTTATCAAGCCCAGCACAAGCTTACCCCTCTCTGAGTTCAGAGCCAAGGTAGGCATCAGTTTTGTGGTGTGACATAGGCAAGCATAGCCAGAAACACCTTGGATTTGCTAGTTTTTATTTGTAATCAATTTTTGTTCATTGAGTACTTGAAAACCCTTCACTATTGCCAAATTTTTTCATGATAGACCCCTGCCTATTCAATTATTTGATTCTATGTGAGGTTGTGACTCGTAGTCTTTAAAACAAAAAAACAAAAAAACTGAGCCAGGAAAAATGGGTAAAACTGCAACACTAGCTGGCAAGCCTGACAACCTGAGATCAGTTCCCAGAATGCACACAGACAACCAGATGCAGTGGCGCACATCTGTACTCTCAACCTTCCTAGGGCAAGATGGAAGGTGGGGGACAGGAAAATGCCCCGGAGGCAGCTGGGGCAGAGTGTGCAGCCCATCAGCTGAAACAAGAGAGGTGCCGCTTCAGCACGATCGGCGAGAACTGCAGCCCACCTGTGGCCCACACTCACATGCACCGAATAGTTAAATTTTTAAATCTTAAAAATGCATATATTCATTGGTTGGTTGGTTGTTATGTTCTTTTCCTTTTGGGTCTCAGGGATTGAACTCGGGTCACTGGGCTTTACATCAGCCATCTTTACCCACTGAGCCATCTCACTAGCCCTTACACAAAAATTTTAAAAATTAAACAAATAAAAAGGCGGAGACCCAGCGCACCCAAGATCAATGATGCTACAGGTTTTTTTTTTCTTCTCTACCTAAAGAATTTTTGCCTGCTTTATTTATTTATTTTCGTTTTACTATTTTTTTTCCCCAGAAAGGGTCCGACTACATAGGCCTTGAACTCATGACCCTCCCACCTCCTATCTAGCATGGAGCCATTGTGGTGATGTCTCTGGGCATCTCTAAGACCATGCTGGCCCTCTATGGTGTATATTTTCTGCACAGCATATTACTTTGATATGCGTAGTAAGTGTGGGATGACAAAACCCAGCTATTTAACAAACATATAACCTCTCATACTTATCATTTCTGCGGTGAGAACATTAAAAATCTCTTAGCAAATTTTGTTGCCCTTTCTGTTGTTGTTTTGCTGGGTTTTTGAGGCTAGCCTTGAACTCACAACAATCCTCCTGCCTCATCCTCCTGGATGCTGGGATTACTGACACATACTACCAAGCCTGGCAATTTGTCTATTTTATTATATAAAATATAATAAATTTTAATAAATTATTGTAATACATACATTCATTTATTAAGTAATCATAAATATAAATATATAATAAAATATTACATAAAATATTTAAAATCTATAGGAATTTTTATTTCATGTTTAAGCATTTATTTCTCTATTTTTTGAGAAAGAGTCTTGCTATGTATCAGAAGGGTTGGACGGGGTGTGCTCAAACTCAGGATGAAGTCTAGCTGGTCTTGAACTCTTGATCTTCCTGCCTCAGTTTTTAAAATGTTAGGATTACAGGTAGACCAGGACAGATATTCAAGGATATAATGTCCTGTAAGTGTGGAGACTAAAGTCGCTCCTGACCCTGCTGGGATTCTGGGTACCCTGCTCACCAAGTCTGGCTCTGAATCCCTTTCCCTGAACACCCATCATCACACGTCTGGAAGCCCCGTGAAACACAGTTTGATAGGCAAGGAAGTGTTGGTCAGCAGAAGCCTTTGACTCTGAGCAAACCTCCTGAGAGAGCTGAGTCCCCAGGTCCTTTGAGCTCTGCAGGAGGAGGCAGCGGGAGACCTGGGCTTAGAGTACTGTGGGGTCCATGCATCTCAGCTCATACTACCACTCGGTAATATGCTGTGCTTGCTTTGAGCCACTGCCTGCCAGTTCACCTTGTTCAGTTGCTAAGAAAATCACATTTCCATATGAAAATCACATTTCACAAGTCTCTATTCTGTAGTCCCCCAGTTTCCCACACTATGAGGCCAAGCCTGGAGCCCCAAGAATTTTGGGCCTGGACTATTCTTAATGGTGAGAAACTTTTACAGCTCACTTCCAAGCTGAGGTATGTAAGGCCACACTCAGTTCCAGAAGCAGTGGTGCAGTTCATCTGAAGACCACAGATGGATTACTCTGGGGCAGAGGGACAAAATGGGGGGTGACAGAAAAATGCCGCATCATGAACTACGTTGCTTGATGTGCATCTAGTTTTATGGGAGAGTCTGTTACCCATGGCCCCAGAACTTGGAAGATTGAGGCAGGAAAGATATCAAATCCAAAACTAGCCTGGGGTATATAGTGGAATACTGTCTCCAAGCATCTCTAAATGAGGGGAGGGGGCTGGGCTCAGAAATTAAGGGATCCCTGATGTGAATAAGGAACATATCTCATTACAGACTGTAGACACCGTGTGCAGTATCCCGAACCTGTTCTGTCTACATGACCCTGTCTATGCTGACCCTCTGACCAACCCTTCCCCCAACCACCAACCCTTGTGAACATCTACTCCTTCCTCTGTATTTCTTACTCATAGCCACATTTAGGACACTAAAACAAAAGGAGGAAACAGGAGACATAGTCATAGAAGATGTATTTCAATAGGCACTTGACAGGCATGACTATACCTGAAGGCAGAATGAAGCTGCTTGATGTTTTCTTCCAAACATTGAATCACCATGACTGTAACAACCACAGTCACCACTGATGACAGGCATGCCACAAGCAGCTCAAATGCCAGCAGGAAGCATGGCCCTTGATGACAGGGTTACCTAAATAGTGAACAACACCGGGTAATGCTTCAGACCAAACAAAAGATGACCTTTCGTCAATCCACATGTCAATTGCATCATGCCCAGAAATGCCAATGAGTGTTAAACTTAGCAAAGAATGCTTGCCACTAGGTGTCTGTGGCTCTCTAGAGGGATTCTTGAAACAGGTTTTTCCCTCTGTGGCTGTCCAGCACAACACTCAAAGTTAGCCAATACAGAAGGACAGTCCTTCACTAGGATTTCCTAAGAGTGTTACCATATATTGTCTGATGTCCAGACACTTATCTCCTTCTCTCCCACTCTGTCACTAAATGCCAGGAGCACCCCAATCACTGTGTCTAAAACATCTTTCTAACACTCACAGGGAGCAGTGTCACCCTATGTAGGAACTAGGAAGGCCCACACAGGAGCTACAATTCAAGCTGAGTAACATACGATCCAAAGGAAAGGAGTACCCTGTCCCTAGTCACTGCAGTGGTTCAACAAGCTTGGACACTTCACAGAGCAGAGAGACTGGTGGGCCCAGAGAACATTTAGTGAGGAGTATGATGAAAGTTGGTGACTTTGGAAAGGTAGACAGATGTCATGCCATGTAGCGCCTTACAGGACAAAGTAAAGATCTTGACTTTTTTCATTGGTGTGGAAGGGGCTTGCTAAAAAGGGTTTTTAAGCTGAGCATAATATCATAGTCCTGTAATCTCAACTACTTGAGAGACCAAGACAAAAGGATTATAGATTCAAGGCCTGCCTGGGTAACATAGGGCTAAAGACCAGTCTGGGTAATTTAGTGAGATGCGTTTTCAAAATAAACAGAAAAAAAAAAAAAAAAAAGGTTGGGGTGCATCTCGTTGGTAAGAGTATATGCCTGCCTTCAAAATGCCGAGTCCAACCCCAAGGGCATTAGAAAAGAAGAGTTGTTCAGCAAGGAAAAGGAAAGTTCAGTGTTTGAACTTTGGTAGTTATGCATCTGTGAAAGTGGATGGTGAGAGGAGAGGTAAGGGAATCAGCTGAGAGGCTTCAGGTACTCAGGGGAAATGAGCACGGTCCAGGATGGAGAAAGGAGAGCGGTGTCCTCGGTCCATTTCTGTTGCTGTCATGGAACACCCACCCCAACAAAAATTCCAGATTACAACGATCACTACAACAGAAGTCAGAGCAGTGGAAGCTTGAGAAAACTGGTTGCATTACATCTACAGTCAAGAACAGGGATCAGTTAAATACGTTAATGCTCACTTGAGTGCTTGCATTCCACTTGATGTCTCCACTCCTGTACGGTTCAGGGCCCCCTGCATAGGGAATGGTGCCGCCTCCAGTAGACTGGGTCTCCTCATGTTAATTAGCTTAACTAGGACAATCCCTGGAAGACACACCCACAGATGATCTATCGCTGAGACCCTTCCCAGGTGACTCTAGTTTGTGTCAAGTTGACAATTAAAGCTGACAGCACATGTAGCTTCAAGAATAAATGGGGGAGGGGGTAAAGAGGGTGGCTACATCAGTATCGGCCTGGGACGAGTGTGGGACAGGAAGTCAACAAGGAAAGAATGATAATGGGCATAGTTTTCTTTTCATTGATAAGGAAAAGAAATTTCCTCCTCACAGTTCTGGAGGCTGGGTAGGCCAAGATCAAGGTACCAGCACACTCAGTGTCTGGTGAGAGAGTCCATTATCATCTGTTTTGACATTAACAATTGTGCAATCGCTGGCACCAGTTCCTATATTGCTAAATGGGGGACATTTTGGGATTTTCGTTTGCTGGCTTGCTTGCTTTAGCATGTATCAGGACTCTTGTTTGGAACTTGCTCCATTTGAGATAATCTTTCAGGGATCCACGTAACTTTGAATACGTTTCATGGAGCCAGGCAGGTGATGCAGCCCTGTAATCTCAGGAGAATTATTAATCAGTTCAAGGTCAGCCTGATCAACAAAGTGAGACCTGCTTCAAAAAAAAAGAAAAAGAAAAGAAAAAAAGGCACACAAACAAAAGGCCATCGGAAATCTGTTTACCCCTGAGAACTTGAGTTGTGTTTTTTTATAGCATTGTTTCAAGATTTATTAATTTTTATGTGTCTGAGTATGTGTGCCATGTGTATGCAAGGTCTATAGAGGCTGGAAGAAGGCATCAGATTCCCCCTGGTTCTGGGTGGCAAACTCAGGTCCTCTGGAATAAAAGCAAGAGCTCCTAACTTCTTAGCAAACTCCATCCCCTGACTTTGTTTTGAAGTAATGGAAAGTAGAGATGTGACTGGGAGCAGAGAGACAGGAAGGGCGACGGGAAAGATGTTTAACAGTGTGCCTCTTAAGGTGGGCTTGCGCTATGACCCAGATGGGAGAAAAAGAAAGAGGTAATCATGGGAACCAAGTCCCTGAAGTGAAGCAGAAAACAACCCCACCGCCCTAAGAGCTCGCCATTGGTGAGATAAGGCTGAGCTCGTTTCTCCCTGTGGCAAGGTGTGCCCTATCTTCATAATCAGAATCTCCATAGAGAGCACACCAAGTCCCAGGGTTCATGAGATTTTAGAGTCTGTTTTTAGGCAGCGCTAAAATGAGGGGCAGAATGGGGACTAGACTAGAAAGATTATGAAAGAGCAGCTGGGACCTGAGCATGGCATGAATGAGGGAGGGGAGGAAGAGACAGCCGAGGGCACGCAGACACAGTCAGCCAAGGAAGAAAGGGCAATTAATTCCCGAAGGATTGGCTCAGTTTTCTTCTATTTTCCTGGGTACAAGCAAGGCCGCTAACTAAGTGTGAGAAAAGTTGCGTAGCCAGGGAGACACTACCGTTCCGAGGAGCAAACAAGAGAAAGAGAACCTGCAGAGAAACGGAAACAGGAAGGTGGGTTTGCTCCAACTCACCAGCTAAATGAAGGTCAAAGGCAGCTCATCTCCCAGAGAGCAAGTGCTGTAAACCTGCCGGAGAAGAGGCCTTCTCAAAGTAAATCTCTGGAGCATTTGGCCCGCATTGGAGGAAGCCATTGAAAACACTGAGATGAGAGACCACAAGGGCCCATTCAGGTCCTGCGGCTTCCAAAACTTTTGTCATTTAGACAAAGTACGGAAAATCTTTAAGCTGTGGGTTTTTTTTTTTTTTAAGTTTAGGTAGTATTTATTTAAATAACACTTGTATTTGTTCTTTGAAAATTTAGTACATGCCTTCAGTGTATTTCAAGTATATTTATTTTCCTTCCGTCCTCCAGCTCCTACCAGAGGCTCCCTGACCTTGGTCTCTGAACTTCATGTCCTGTTTTGGGGTTTGTTTGTAATTTTCTTAAATTTTATTTATTTTATATGTATGCATGCGCACCGCGTGTGTTTCTAGTTGTCTTCAGAAGGGAGTATAAAATTCTCCGGAAGGGGCTGGGTTGTAGCTCAGTGGCAGCATGCTTGCTTAGCATATGGTGAGGCTCTAGGTTTTCCTGTACCATAAGAACAAATAAAAACCAAGAAAAGGGAAAAGATGGCCCATGTTTTCTGAGTGTTAATACGAACTGAGAATTAAATGCTCACGGATACATAGGGTTATGTGCTGTCAGATGAGGGCTGGGGACCAAATCTGAGTCCTCTACTGGAGCAATACATGTTCTTAACCACTGAGCCATCTCTCCAGCCCCCAACCCCTTTTTTTAATGCCCCACAGAGTCCAATTGTACAGCCCATATACAAATGGATGTGGGCCAACCCCCAGAGCGTGTTCAACCTCCCAGACACTACACCCCTAAAAGTGACTCCCCCTTCCCTAGGAGCCATCAGTAGTCAACAGATCTTCCTCTAGAGGTGGGGGATCACATGCTCCTCCCCCACGCAGGAGGGAATGCTTACTGGCTTTATGTTTTTCGGGTTTTATGCATGCAAGCCCAGCTGCTGTGAGTTCATGATGATCCTGTCCTATCCAGAAAACACTGTTGCCCTGGTCCACCCTGACCTTGGCTCTTATAGTCTTTCTGCTTAGTCTTCCATGACATCCCCTGGGCCTTGGAGAAGTTAAGTGTAATGTTAAGCTGTGGTTGAACACAAGGGGTGCTCCCGGGGAGTGACTAGTCGGGTCATAACTTGAAGCAGGGAAATCAGAGCTGGCCTTGACCAACTACATGGAATTGAAGTGACTATGAATACCCAAGTCTGTGGCTCCAATGATGGAGAAGGGGGCAGCTTTGGTACCATCTATTAAAAGGTTATCACTGTCTGAGGTTCTGCACGGACTACAGGCGGAGAGCACAAGGCTTGATAGCTAGTCCTGGGAAATGCCAGCAGAACCCCTCACAGCAGCTTTGTCTGATAGAACAGCCCACACCTCGATCCAAAGTCTCCCTGGGGTGAGTTTCCTTGGGAGTCTCTGGGAACCACCATCCACCCCTTCTACCTAGCCCTTCAACGCTGGGCCCGGCTGCCAATGCTACCTCTACTGGTTGATACTGCTGTACTGCCCATGGTGAGGTAACAAAATGACAGCCTCTGATGAGGAGAGGGAGTGTTTGGCTAGCTTCTGTGCTGGGCTGAACTCTGACCCTGATATTCTGAAGTTCTTACCCCCTATTTCCTCAAAATGTGCACTCATTTGGAGATGGGGCTTTAGCAAGAAAACGAAGGTAAAATGACACGCTGTGGACCTTAACCCAATAGATAAGTCGCCCT
Organism: Pachyuromys duprasi; assembly: GCA_028658305.1. Classification (NCBI taxonomy): domain Eukaryota; kingdom Metazoa; phylum Chordata; class Mammalia; order Rodentia; family Muridae; genus Pachyuromys; species Pachyuromys duprasi. The sequence continues at coordinate 41,582,030 of CM053756.1, read as the reverse complement.
TAGAAGAGGAAAAGCTGATGTGGATAAGAAAAGAAGGGAGAGCGTATGTAGACACAGAGACAAGAACCCTGGGACAGTCAATGAGAGAGGTCTCACAGGAAACCACCTTAACTCACGCCTTACCTGACTTCCGGTGTCCAAGGCTTGTCACTCCTAAATCAGACTTGTGTGTCTGGATTCTCAAGAATCATTCAGCCACAGAAATGGAAGGAGGTAGGGGAAGGTGCTGACTGCCATGGTTTATGTCAATAATCCCAGGATTCAGGAGTCTGGGGCAAAAGAACCCTGAGTTTGAGGCCAGCCTGGTCTACATAGGGAAGCCCTGTTTCAAAAAAACGGACATCTAGCCAAGTGTAGGGATGTAAGCCAGTCAGAGCTTGGAGGATTACCACAAGTTCAAGGCCAGCCTGGTCTACAAACAAGTGGGGAGACAATCTGTCTAGTAGACATGTCTGGACATGCCTGGACTCCCCCACACCCCATACCCCCAACAACTGTGGCTTTTCCGTGTAAGGTACTAGCTAGCATGCTTGGTGGGAAATGAGAAAGACAAGTCCTCACTCTTGGACAACTGCTGGTCTAAAATTAGACAGCAGGGGGGAAAAAAGGCCTGAGAATTCCCCTTACCCATAGCTATATTTCCCAAAGTTCCAGTGGTCTTTGCCAGCGGTTAGCCACAGTTTGAAAATACCAAATGGAGAGTTCCAGAAATAAGTAATTCTTATGTTTTATTTTACTTGCCTTTCTGAGAAACATGATGAAATCTTGAACCATCCCACCCGGTACACGATTCACGCCCTTGTCCAACAATTTCACTCTCAGTCTGCTACCCGCTGATGAGCGATCTGCTCAGATCTGTTGTGAGAGTGATTCTGTTCCAGGGGAGCTTCTGTAACAGCCTACTGCAATGTCACAGAGGCCATAGCATTCCTTCCCTTCCTTTCATCTCCTTGCATTGGTGCCACATTAGCTTACATCCTCACAAATACGAATATGAGTGTGATACCATTCAATGGAAGAGAAATCATGTATCATTTTTAATTACAATATCTTCTTACAATTATGCTATTTTAGTGTCCATTATTGTTGTCAGTCTCTTATTGTGCCTCATACCAAGTTTATCATAGATGTGTATATAGAGGGAAAATACAGCATATGTGGAGATCAGTTCTAAGCATGGTTTCTGGTAGTAGGAGTCTCAGATAATGGGGGACTTACCATAAGTACAAAATCATGTGCTGTTGGGTCTAGACTTCTGTGAGGGCTCAGAGAAGTGATTATGCTTTGGTCTGCAAATAAGGCCATAGCATAAATGAAAGGAAGAAGAGTAAGCCTCTATGTTGCCCTGTCTAGGGGTCTTTTATGAGCCCTAGTTGTAGCAAGCCACAGGGAGCAAGCCAGTGAACATTCTTACTGCAAGGTCTCTTCAGTTCCTGCTCACAGGTTCTTGCTTTGAGCCCTGGCCTAGCTTCCCCCACTGATGGGTTGTGATGTGTAAACCAGATAACACCCTCCTTCCCCAAGTTTCTTTTGGTCATGGTGTTTAACTAAAACAGAAATCTTAACATTCTGTTGGGTCAATCACCTAGCTGAAGTACCACCTGCAAGGAAGGTTGGACTACCCATCAGGAAGACATCCATTTTAATCTACGCTAAAAAGGTAGGAGAAATAATTACTCCTTTAATGAGAGAATGTACGTTTCCATCCCAGAATCCCTGCTGTCAGCATTGGCTTTGCTGATAGCTGAAGACACAAGGCAGCTTCCCTGCTTTTCTGAATTACAAACAGTACCTTTTCTTCTTTCTTGCCCTTCTAAGCATGCCTTCCCAACACTTGAGGCTTCACTCTTTTTCCAATGCTCTCCTCCTTGCCGTGTGTTTGCTTGTCTACCATGCTGCTGCCCACCCAAGCCGGCTTAACTCAGACCATGTGGCTTTTCTCCTTTCTCTTCTCCATCTTCCTCCTCTGGGCAGCTGGAATTTTTTTTTTAAACTATAATAGAATCTCTCCCTTGAGCTTCCTTTTGGGTCTGTTCTTAAATCACTTTGTCAGTGAGACTAGGACTCCCAAGAATGTCCTGCTTTACCCCCCAACATGTGATGATTCTGAGAGGACTCCTGAGGATTTCTGGTAGCATGTCTAACATGTCTGTGCTCCCTCGCTTGTACTAGAATGTACACAGAGCAGAATCTCATAATCGAACACATTGATGAACACATTCACATGGACAAGAGGAGTTTATGAGTGAACTGTCTCATGAAAGTTCAGGACAGAATTTGCTGTGAGTAATTAAAAAAAAAGTCAGCTTTTAGGATAAACTGAGTTTGGGAATTGTGGATAAAGGTATACCTTCTGAAATAATACAACACTAAGGGATTGATCAAAATTATAATTACTTAAAGATATTGTTTTCTACTTTATGAATAAGTTTTCTGTTGACCCAAGCTTTATCCTCTCCTAGCTGACTGATTCAATTTGGCTTTTCTCAGCTTCTAACTGAATTGCTTAGCTTGGTCTCATACTAACTTTGGCAATATATTCTAATCTTCTGGCTTCTTCTCACTCTCTGGCTCATTCTGTCTTCACCCGTGTCTAGCTTGTTCTTTCTCTGTAACCTCGCTGTGTAAAACTGCCTCCTCTCTCCCTCATTCTCTGTGATGCTCCCTTAAGTAGCTTCCCTGTTTTGACATTGTCATTTTTGTCTGCCACTCATTTAGGCATCACTTTCAAACATGAGTGCTTCCATCTACAAACTAACTTGACCTTCATTGTTTGGGATTAAAGGAGTGTACCACCACACCTGGACCTAAGCTTTTCTTTATCTGAAACTTGCTCTATAGGAGCCTGACCTTGAACTCAAAGATCTGCTTGCCTCCATCTCCTGGGATTAAATGTGTGTGCCACTCCCCACCCCATCCCCAGAGTGTCTGCGTTTCAGTCAGATCACACAGAGCTAGAATGTACCTTGGATGTGATCTCTTCCAGTACAGCCAAGTTCTGAATTAAAATTCCCCTACAATCTGTGTGTGTGTCTGTGTGTGTGTACCTCCATGACATGCACATGACAAGATATGAATGTAAGAGGAAGAATATTTGAATGGAGGAAGGGGGCCATCATGAGTTGGGGGCAAAATAATAGAAGAGTGAATGTGAACAAAATACATGATACACATATAAAAAAAAAAGAGTATCAGAAAGCCACTATTTTACATACTAATTTTAAAAAACGGAAAGAAAAAAACCAATCTGTTTGAAAAATATAAAATATGACTGCTATTTCTCCTGAATTCCAGGAGGGAGACATAACAGGTCTGGTTTGATGACACAGTGTGTGAAAAGTGCAACTCCATATCTAACTCTTTTTTTATTTATTTTATGTGCACTAGTGTTTAGCCTACATGCATATCTGTATGAGGATGTCAGTTCTTGGAGTTACACATGGTTGTGAGCTGCCATGTGGTTGCTGGGAACTGACCCCTGACCCCTGGAAGAGTAATCGGTTCTCTTAACTGCTGAGCCATCTCTCCCGACACACCTCCCCTAAAAAAAAGATTGATTTATCATGTATAAAGTGTTCTGTTTACATGTACACCTGCACTCCAGAAGAAAGCAACAGATCTCATAATAGATGGTTGTGAACTACCATGTGGTTGCTGGGAATTGAACTCAGGACCTCTGGAAGGGCAATCATTGCTCTTAACCTCAGAGCCATCTCTCCAGCCCCCCATATCCAACACTTGATCTGGTTTATTGGAGTTCAGAGCACAGCCCAGACAAAAACAATGGACTCCTGTACTTTTTGTTTGGTAAAGGAATACAATTTCAAAAAAGAAGTTGTGGAACCAGAGGTGGCTCTGTGGTTTAGAGCATTTGTTTTTCCTGCAGAGAACCTAGGTTCAATTCCCAGCACTCATGTGGTGGCTCACAACCACCCGTATCTCCAGTTTCAGGTGATCTGATGCCATTTTCTGACCTGTGTGGCTGCCAGTCATACAGATACTGCCCATAACTACATGCAGGCAAAACATTCATACACACAAAATAAATAAATGTTTTTAATCATTTTTAAAGGAGGAAGAGGATCTGTTATTACTGAAAGATGGAAAACAGAATTGAGCCAGGCATGGTGGCGCACACCTGTAATCCCAGCACTCAGGGGAGGCAGAGGCAGGCCGATCTCTGTGAAACCAGCCTAGTCTATGAAGTAAGTCCAGGACAGCCAAGTCTACACAGGAAAACCCTGTCTTGGGGGTTGGGAGGAAAAAAGAAAAACAAAAACTGAATTAATTCAAGCCAGGCTAGGTAGCTCAGGAGTGAGGGATGTCTATCTTAGCTTTCCCTTGTTGCTGTGGAAGCCAAGGCTTTCGCACTGTTGGTGGGTATCCTTTGCATATCGTTTACCATTCTCACTAAATGATGCTCCCTTTTTTATGGACCTCCTTGCGCAAATCTGAATGACTAACTCTTCTCTTAGCCCCTGCCGCACAAAGAGCTAAAGATCAGCAGGCTGAAAACCAGGTACCTCTGCTTTATTTTAGGTCTGCCTCCTGCCTGACTCTACACTGGCATGTTAATGTCTCATCTCCCTTAAAGGCTGAAGGCAAGAGAGATCGTCCTAATCACGCATGTTCCTTGGAATCCAGGAACAGCAAAGCCTAGCAGGATAGAAGGACCCCCTAGATGGAAAGGTTGTGCCCTGTATCAATAGTGATCAAGTCCTGGACCGTTTGTTGAGGGAGCACAGCTTGTTCCCTCAAGCAGTGAAGACGTCTTTAAGCCGCCCTGCAGAGCAAAGCAGAAGTGGCCATCAAGGGCTAAAATGCTGACTCAGAAGGTCTCCCACCCTTTACCTCAATCCTTCCAACGTTTAAACCTGATGCTCATGTCAGTCCCTAAAGTTGGACTTGGGGTCACTGGACCCCATCAACTGCTCTCCATGTGGCTACCTTGATTAAATCTTCTTCCCTTGGCTTGTCACTACATTCACCTCTTTTGTTGGTTATTGGGTCAGTAGACAAGGCCAGTTCTTTCCAGAGCTGGGGCTTCTGTCCTAAAATACTGATTATGAAGCATTCATCGATATTTGTTATATTGCAACTCAAATTTCATTTATTATTATTTTTTATTTATGCCATTTGTGGATTCTGATGGGAGCCAGGCAGTGAATCAAGGATTGCTTGTGGCTTGTTCAAATTTGTGCATTGGGATCATTAGGAAGGGTATATACACAACTTGGTAATGACGATGGCAAGAATCATGAAAAAACACGACTACCCCCAAATACTCTTAGTTATTTACACATTTACAAAATTCTTTTCCTATAAAATTTAGTCAGTAATTACAATTTCACTGAATGGGATAGTTGCTCTGTGGTCATGACAAATTCAAGAGAGTCCTGAAAACCAAACACTTTAATGTTTAATGTTGTGATGTTTTAAAACTGCTATCAGCCTATTGCTCCCATTACTTTGATTCCTTTCCCAAACTGTGAGTTGGAAGAGAAGGAGGTAGTATGTGTATGAGAGAGCCAGGCAGGGCCCTGCAGATTGAGGAAGAGATGAGAGAGAACTGAGCGTGGAAAAAAACTCACGTCTCCCAGAGCCTGTTCTGGCCAGGCTCCATGCAGGTGTGAATATTCTTGGCCACAACTCTGATGTCCTAACAGCCAGCCGGAGTTACCCCATCCTTCCCACTGAGGCACCTGGCACACACGTCAGCAGCGAATGACGGAAGCACGGCATGGTGGAGGCACACAGGGCCAGTCACCCTCTCCTGCGCCCTGCTGCTTTATATTCTGTTTTGTTTTTGTTTTTGTTTTTAATCTCGTGCCTACCTAGTTCTGGAGTCATGCACCTGAAGACAAATCCTTGAAGAGTAATTTTTTGTTCCCTGGAAGGTGGAGGGAGTATTTTATTTGACCGTTTCAGAAGTGAGGTATGCAAACCAGGGGTGGTGATGGCCATGAGCTGGCCTGTGGTACTAGTGCCTGGGAGATAGAAGCAGGGGGATCAGGAGTTCAAGGGCATCCTCGGCTAGAGGAGTTTGAGATTAGGCTGGGTTACAAAAGGTTAGGCTGTCTCAAAAATAAATAAGGAAATTAAGGAAGAGGAGGAAGGTTTAGTGAAAGGGAAAGTGCAGGAGGAAAACTGTAGGTCAGATGAGGTTGGACATTTCCAGTGTAGTGTAAATGGCCACTGACTAGAAAATTCAACCCATAGTGCATGCCTGTAATGCCAGCACTGAAGAGGCCGAGGAATGAGGCTTTTTAGTTCAAGGCTGTGGTGGTCGGAAAGCAAATGGTCTCCCTAGGCTCACAGGGACTGGCATTATTGGGAGGTGTGGCCTTGTTAGATGAAGTATGTCACTGGGGGTGGGCTTTGAGGTCTCAGATGTGTGAGTCAGGCCCACTGTCTCATTCTCCTCCTGCTTCTTGCTGATCCAAATGTAAAACTCTCAGATCCTTCTCCAGCATTGTGCCTGCCTGCAAGCTACCATGCTTCCCACCATGATAATAATGGACTAAACCTCTCAACGGTAAGCCAGCTGCAATTAAATGGTGCCATGGTCATGGTGTCTCTTCACAGCAATAGAACACCGACTAAGACCAAGTCCACTTTAAGGCTACATAGACTGTCTCAACAATAGAAGGGCCGAGGATTTATCTTGGAAGTAGCATTTGTAAACTTCCAAATTTCATCTCTACAACTACCCCTCTCCCCTCAAAGAATCAGTCCACTGTACAAATCTTACTTTTGCTATACTGCTCCGTCCCGGAAGCCTTCATCTGGATTCTCAGGGCTGCAGAGCAGCTGCGTTGTCTAGGTAGGATGCCAGCCAGGAGCTCCGAACATGGAAAGGACTGAATTCACAAATGGTGTACTAAAGGGGCATGACGACTGTAGGAAAATACTTTTTAAGATGAGACTGGCAGCGGATCCTCTTAGAAAAGGTGAGACCATGGCGAGGGATGTGGCTCCTTTGGTGAGACCATGGCGAGGGATGTGGTTCCATTGGTAAAGTGCTTGTTTAGCATGCAGGAAACCCAAAATTTGATCACCAGCATCACAAAAGACAGGTGTGGTGGCAGGTTCAGAAGTTCAAGATCATTCTAGGCTACAGAGTAAGTTGAAGACCAGCCAGGGTTACAATGAGACCCTGTCAAAAACAAAACAAAACAAAACAAAAAAACCTACAACAATGGTAACTTGCAATCCTAGCACTTGGATGGCAGAGGCGTGAAGGCTGACAAGGTGGCCTGAGGCCACACTGGACTGTTTAACAGACACCGTTGCAAGAAAATAAAACAAAGAACAGGACAACTTCAGAACAATTGTGAGACTTCTGCCTTATGACAACCACCACTGCTTTCTTGCCATCCTATCGTCTTCCAATATCATGTGCTTCTCCTCATGCCTTCCCAGTGTGTGACAGTCCTGTGTGAGAAAATCCTGATCCATTAACATTCTGTACCCAAAGACCAGAGCTAGAGGTAGAGCTGGAAGGCTGAACCATAATTGAGGGGGCTACTCAGAAAGGCTGAAGCCAGACATGTCCTCTAATTTGTACTCAGGAGACTGAAGGAATATGATTGTCCTAAGTTTGGGGACATCCCGGGCTATTTAGTAAGAGTTGGTATCAAGAAAATGAGCAAAAGTGTAGTGGCTGCAGGTGTGTGTGTGTGTGTGTGTGTGTGTGTTGCATGTATGTGTTCACAGGGGTGCATGCACAAGTGTATGCCTGAACTAAATGTGTTTATCAGGTATCTTCCCCAGTTGCTTTCAACTTTTTTTTTTTCTTGAGAGATGGAGAGTGAGCTCTGGGGATCTGCCTGTCACCTTCCTCCATCCCAGCGCTGGAATCACAAATGCAGACCACTGCATGCAGGTTCTGTGTGCATGCTGGGGATCTGAACTCCGGTCTTCAGTCTTTTGTGGTAGGCACTTTACATGCTGAACCACCTCCCCAACCCTTGAAGAAAATTGACTAAGGTACCCCAGTGTTCCAAATGCCTGGAGAAAAAAAAAGGAAAATGAGAGGGAGTCCGCATGATAGCACATATTGACAATGGCTGAGGTAGGAGTATCACTTGACCTCAGGAGTTTGAAGCCAGCATGGGCAACATCTTGAGACCTTGACTCAAGTAAAAAACAAAAATTGGAATACTAAAAACATATGAAAATGAAGGTGTAGCTGACAGGGACTTCCCATGCACATGATCCAATGTCAAATCAACAGGTGAAATGTTTGCAGATGGGAACTGGGAAACTCCATGGTCTACCACCAGCTGTAACATCCAAAGACATCTATGACTTTTGAATGATTGTTTCTGCCTTTTTGTTTGAGAAACATTAAGCCAGGTCCAAACTGATGGACTCAGACCTATCTACTTTTATTTGACTGGCTTTTGCAGGTTTCAGTTTACTGACTAGAAGTATGAAATTCTGTTTTCATTGGCTTCCCCTCTGCTGAACTTTGTGGACTACAATGTCTGGCTGCTGTTTAACTTGGCTTTGTTCATCCTGGCTCTTGCTGGAGCAACTGGACCACTTGGCTCAGAGTCCAAGGAGCTGCAGCCCGCTGGCTTCACCACTGCACCCCTCCCCACCCCGTGCATGCTGGGTCCTGCCCAGTCTGGTTTGTAAATAGTTCTGGCACATACCCTGGAGGAGAACACAGTAACTAACAATAGCAAGTCTCTTTTTAGCTTGAATCTCATAGTACTTGGGGCTGTGGACTTGTAAAAACCAAAAATAACTTAATTGTACCGGGTTACCCTGCCAGTCTATTCCCACTATTGTCAGCCTCACATGTTATTCCAAGAGATATTTAGCCACTGCTGGAATAGAGAACCAGGCCTATAGCCAGCCACACCTAGATTTAGACCTAGGCTGTGTGATTTTATGACATCAGGCCACTCACTAAGTTGAGCCTGTTCGGACTGAATCGATGGGCATATAAATAAATACTTAGGAGCCTACAAAGCACACTGCATAGTTAAGCCATTCATGGTGGGGAAAGGTTTGGGAAAATACTTTTAAGTCTCCAAGACTTGAATCAGTGTGAAAGGAGCTGGTGGGGGGCAGGGCAGGGAGCTCTTCTCTGCTCCACACATCAACACATGGGTGGTCTCAGAAAACAGCTAGAACTATAATTTATTTAAGCTTAAAGACTGAATTTTCTTTTGTTTGCGGTGAACTTAGAAATAAGGACTGAGCAGAGCTTTTTGCATCAAGGAGAAGCAAAGTAGATGAACCTCCTGGTATTAAGTAGTCATTGATAATGCATCAGTTAGATTAACATTTTTTTTTAATGAAGGTAGGTTGTTGTTTTGGCCACCTACAATTTTTATTTGGTCTGGCCTAGCTTCTCTTCCTCCTCCTTTTTATTTTTTTTTTCTCTCTTTCTTTCTAGGCAGGATCTTGTATAGTTGAGGCTGGTGGCCTCTTGCTATGTAGCCAAATTTGAACTTGAATACTTGATCCCCTTGCCTTCACCTTCTTACTGGTGGGATTTCCATGCCTGGGCCACAGGTTCTCTACCTGCTCAAATGTCATGGTGCTACTTATCCCTAGGCCCTGGCACCATCTGCTGCCTCCATGATGGACATAATTTCTCATATAGTCTTAGTCACAATGTTAATCTTTCTTCTTCTCCTCTTCCTTCTCTCTTAATTTAATAGACTCTTACACTTGGTAGCAAGAATGGATTTGCAGCTGCTTCACAAAGAGATCGATATGTTGTCTTACTTGGAGATATTAAACTAGTTGTAGGGCAGCTTTTCAGCTTCACTGGGACACGCTCTATGAACCTTTATGGCGAGACTGTGCCTGAAGACTTTGTCAATGGAGGAGTTGAGTCTATTGCCTCCCGAGCTCGCTCTCTCTCTTTCCGCTCTCATATGTAATGATCTCCTGGCTGAATGAAGACTGCCAGGAAGGTTTTCAGATTGCCATCTTCATTTCAGATCACACTGCCTCCTGTCCAGTACACACCCTCCTCTACCTTTACTGCTACACTTGTTAGTATTTCTGCAGAGGATTCCTAGGACAGGGATTAGTGAGTCAACTGTAGGCACACTGTACATGTTGACAACATGAACAGATTGTATTCATGTATTATATATAGTGACTTATATGAAATTCAAGCACAGGACTCAAGCAAGGGAAAAAAATCAAGTTCAAACAAGGGAACAGTTGTTTGTTTTTTTAAAAGCTAAGAATGCCTCACGCTGAATTAATCTCCTTTGATCTCCATAGTTTGAGACTGGGCTGCCATGACGCTGAAGAAAAGTAATACTGTCTGTGAGGTTAGTGACTGTGATCTAAGGAATCTCTGAAACTGAGGCTTGCGACACACTCTGGAAAGCATCAGGATCCTTTCCAATGAGGTAAGACCCTGGGGAATGAACCCCCCCCCCCCAGGGTTCTTCCTGGGACACTGAAAGCACCAGAAGCTTTGTGAGAACAGTTCTTTCAAAAACCTCAAGCTTAATGCTGCAAATGAGACCTACTGCTAGGTTCTTCTTCATTTGTTCAGTAATAGGAATGTCCTGTACATGCACAGCTCGGGCAGAGATTGCTGTAACCTTCCTCGTGTGGCCTTAGAATGACTAGGCATTCTCTATAGATAAGTACAAAGAACAGCCAGTGGCAAGTGTCTGATAGATGAGTTCCTCCAGACTTCCTGAGCAGCAGTCTGGACAGCTCTAAGGTCTTGGCAGATGTATAGTTCCGGCCACTTGAGGCATGTTCTTCATAGCCTGTGATGGGACTGGTAGATGCAATGTTCATGGCCAAGATTAGGACACTTTTTCTTTTCCCTGGTATACAGCTGTTTGCAAACATCACCAGTGTGTACATGGGTGTACCACATACTCCTTTCTTCCTCAGTTGAAGTTTGTCTCCATGCTCACTGTGCAGCTGGGCATTGCGGATTGAATACGGCAGTGGTACACACACTACTCTTGACTATTACTCACTTTTTAAATTTTTATTTATTTTGTTTTTTTCAAGGCAGGGTTTCTTTGTGTAGCCTTGGCTGCCTGGACCTACTTTGTAGACCAGGCTGGCCTCGAACTCACAGAGATCCAACTGCCTCTGCCTCCCCGAATGCTGGGATTACAGGCATCATTATTTGTTTTTGAAAGTTCTGCTCTTCAGGTTTATCATCTTGGCAGAGTCTGAAATACTTTTCTATGCCACTGTTCTAGCTTCTTCTCTGTCACTGTGATAAAATACCCTGACCAAAATCAATAGTGGGGAAAAAGATTTATTTGGTTTACAATTCCAGGTTGTAGTCCATCACTGAGGGAAGATGAGTCAGAACTCAAGGCAGGAACTTGAAGTAACTGTTTGCTATTCCATACAGCCTTACCTTAGTCAAAGAAGCACACTAGGAGCCATGGAGGATGCTGTTTGCTAGGGGGCTCCCAAGCTGAGTACAATAAACTCAGCTAGCATTTTTATACAACTCAGGACCATCTGCCTAGGAAATGTACCATCCACAGTGGGCTGTGCCTCTTACATCAGCTAACAACTAAAACTATCCCCACAGACATGCATGCAGGCCATTCCCATCTGGGAAACTCCTTCACTGAGGCTCTGTGTCAAGTTGATAGTTAAAGCTAATTGGGACAGCCATATAACAAATTACCATGTGGCTTGAAACAGCGCACACTCATATTAAATAACAAATGCCATAGGTCAAGAGTCTGGGCATAGCTTGAACGCTTCCTCTTCTGGATCTTCCAAGCTTCAATCAAGGCTGGGGCTCGGGTGTGCTTCCTGATACTTCACAGCTCACATGGCTTTTGAAATAATTTAAGTAATATAGCTCACAGTAGGTCATCTCTTCCTCCCAATCTTCTTACAGAAACAGGGTCTCATGTACTTCAGGCTAGCTTCAAACTTGACTCGTGGTTGAGGATGTCCTTGAACTTTGGATCCTCTTGCCTCTATCTTCTGAGAACTAAGATACAGGTGTGAACCATCATGCCCTTTTTATGGGGTACTGCTCCCTGCTTCCCGAACAAGCTCATGGATTACTTCAAGGAACTCTTCCAAGCCATCACGAAGTTCTTCCAATTCACTGTCCTGAAATAAAGCGCACACGCGCGCGCGCGCACACACACACACACCTGAAGGATATATGCCTGACTCTTACCTGCTAAACCATTCCAGTCTAAAGTGCTGTTGTCAATCAGCGAAGCTTATCTTGGCTCTTCTACCTGAGTTTTTCTACCTGTCCTCCACACTGATTAAAAAGCACACCTCAAGAGGCTTTGCTTTAACATCCAACTACGCAGCCCCCCTTCCTCCAGTATTACAAATTCTTAAAGGTACAATAATCACGCAGTTCTTTGAATTTTCTCATTACAGAATTTGGTACCATAAAATTCTCAGATAAGCCCGGTTTCCTTCATCCAACTATAGCTTAGCTATTTGCTCTCTCAACTCTCCTCCATCCCAATTCTCCTATAAACCGTATCTACTTGTCAGTAGATTCTCAAACAGAAAGAACTTAGCACAATGGTTTAGTATATAGTTGTTGAAGAACAGTTATAATTGGTGGCTTCTAATCTTCCTGGTTTTGGTGTTACTTTCCGAACAACTTTAAATCTGAACCTGGGGTCATTTCTCTCTGTCCATCCCCACCGTGTGAAGAAACTGAGGATGGCAGGGGTGGCTCCATTTTGTTTCTCAGACCCTATCTTAAGTTGACTGACCTTGGAGTAACCTGACCCCAACCTTTGGGTTCTGAAAACAGCCACATAGCTCTCCACCCTGCAGGTTGTTGTAAATACCACAGAATGTGATACAGGGTCCTCCATTCCACCCAGCAGGTTATCACACACATTATCTTAAGTATCTGTCGGTTTGTGCCTAAAGGACATCTCGATCTCCACCCAAAACTTGCCCTTCCCTGTAACTGCAAGGCTTGGAATTCCCTGCTTGACTTCTTTCCCTTTTGAAAACGCTGCCCTTGCTGCGTCAGGGGAAACTGGTGGCCCAAGCTTAAGCCTGAATCAAGATCCTCGTGTGATTTGCAACGGACCCGACTCCTAGTGGTCTTTTGGGGTCCCTCGAATCGGGCACAGCAGGTGGAGTGGAGGCATAGTGAAACCTGCCTGCACTGGGCTGCCACCCGTTCAAGGTCTGGGCTTATGCACAGGCTCTTTCTTCAAAGGCAAAACTGTGGAAACTTGCCTTAAGGCGACCCTAGAGCACGACCCTAACTTGGCTCAAATTTGCTTCTTGAAAAAGTCAACGGATACACAGATAGGGCAGGAACGTCAAAGGAGAGGTGGAAGTGAGAAGACGGGATCTGAGATAACCTTCGGGAAGGAAGAAGGGTCACGTGCGCACGCACACCAAACTACCCAGCCCCAGCTCCTCACGTGACGCAGCCGCAGAGGTCAAGCAGCCTAAGCTCTGACTCCCGCGAGGGCGGGGTGGGGAGGTTGGGGGGGGGGGAGGGAGAGGGAGGGTTCGCGTCAGTTAGCTGATGTCCCGCCCCTAGCCCCGCCCACTCCCTGTCCTCACTCTCACCCGGAGCCGCGCCCCCTCGCGCCCCGCCGTTGCGTGACGTCACGACGCCGTGCGCGGCGACGCAGGGACGGCCCCGCGGCGCGGCGACGGAGGCGGAAGTGGCGCGGGGCCGTCGCTCCTGGGCTCTCACTGCCGGCTCCGGGTTCTGTGTGGAGCCTCCCGCCAGCCGCCGCGTCTCCCTCTCCCTGGCCGCCCCTCCATGTGCCCAGGCGCCGCCGCTCCGCCTCGGGCCGCCGCTCACCCCGGGGTCTATGGAAGTGATGGAAGGACCCCTCAACCTTGTGAGTGGTCGTGGGCTGGCGGGGGACGCGCGGCTCTGGAGGGGCGGGCAGGCTGACGGGGAACGCGGGCTGAAGGGGGAACGGTGAGGTGAAGGGGAACTCGACCCCCGGTGCCCGGGCCTCTCCCTCTGGGCCCGGTCTCATCTGCCCTCCTCGGACCGCGTCCCAGCGCCACGTAGCCGTCTGCAGGCCGCGGGCAGAGTCGGGGTGTCTTGGCCGCGCCTCTCAACCCACCACCGTCAGCCCAGGCTGTCCTCAGAGCTGCGCCAACGGAGGCCCCTTCGAAACAGCTGGATGGAAACCACAGTCCCCGCCCCGCAGCCCTGTCCCATTGCTTTAGACCTCCTGAAAGTACCAGAGATGTTCGCCTTTCTCAGAAAACAACACGGGGGGGGGGGCGGAAATCCTCCCTCAAACAATCCCTCCAAACCCCAAACCTCCCACAGAGTCCTTTTCCAGAATGGTCACAGGTTATCTTTGGGGTTCCCGGGAAAGGTTCATGGAATTTAGATGCACACGTCTGATGTCTTGGCGTTGCAGACTAGAACTTTGAAGTCCCAGGTTTGTAGGTGGTTTGTGATGTGGTGGAATTGGGAACAGGACTGTGGAGGATTGATTTCTTCCTTTGGAACTCAGCCCTGCTGGCTTGGAAGAACTCGGTTCATGTTGTGCAGAGAAGCCAGCCCGTGGTTTGAGAATATGGATATCTAGAGCCAGGCTCCTGGATTTGAACTCTGGCTTAGTCACCTAATAGCTTCGGGACCTTGAGCACCATTTTTCACCTCTTTTTTTTTTCTAAAGGATTTGTTGTGAGGATTAAAGGAGTAAACGTAAAAGGCACGTAGGACTTTGCTTTATAGGCAGAACATTGGAGGAGTTAGCTACTGTTATAATTAATGAGACTGCAAGTCCTTGACATGTCACTTGATGAGATTTGGGCTTGAGCTCGGACGCCTGAGAGTGATCACCTACAGCTGTTGTTTCCTCCGCGGAGCCAGGTTAGCAGCGTTACTAAATTAGGCCCTGGGTCCGTTTCTAAGTGGTTTGCACTCAAAGATGATTAGACAACATTGGTGAGTTTTTGAAAGCCAGAGAGATGATCTTGCACCTCTTGCTTTTAAGGAAACTCGTGTGGTCGGTATAGTTTGCAGTGAAGCGTGGACGGCTCAATAGGGAAACTCCACGGGAATATTATTAGTCGGAGCCAGCTGTTTACCGAGTGCTTCAGAGTTCAAGTGTCCTTGCAGAACGGTCAACTGGTTCAGTTCCAGTTAGCTTCAGTTAATTTGGCAGCCGGGTGTAGCACAATCCTAGCTAACTGCTCCACTAGTGTGCTTTGGCTTATGAGAACACTGGAACTAGATTTCAGTGGTAGTTGGCGCACCAAATCTTCAGTCTAGGAAAACTTAGGTAAACGGTGGCAGCACTATTTTTATTTGTTTGTTTGAGCCATGTTAGCTTCAAGTTCACCATGTTGCCTAGGCTCGTCTTGAGCCCTGGGCCATCTTGCTTCAGCTTTCTAAATGCTGGGATTCTAGGTGTGGGTCTCCATGCCCCGCTGAGTTTCATTATCAGGTCTTAAAACTTATTTGACAAATTTTAGAAACATGGCAGCTTGAATTTTTAAGCCATTTGAGATTTTGAAGATTTCTGATCCCCAGCCTAGATGTTTGTTGAAAGATAACAATGTGATGTTTACTTGAATGATTTAAGTGTGTTGGTAGCAGTGTTAAGTAGCAGAGGTTAGCCGCTGTTAGAGAGCTGTGGCGGCTTGGGATGTGTGTGTGTGTTTCGCATGTGTGGAAGTTAAGACAACTAGGGAGTGTCAGTTCTCTCCACCATGTGGGTTTGGAGAGTGAACTCATGGAAACCAGATTGGTGGTGAGTGTCTTTACTCCCTAAGCCTTAGACTAATGTTTTTTGCAGATGATTTCTCTCTCTCTCTGTTTTTTGATTGTCAGTGAATACACCACAGTATCTTCTTTACTCAGTGTAAAAGGTAGCTCTAAATTCTGTGAGTATTCAAAAATTCAAAAATCTTTAAAAATTCTAGTCAGCTACAGAAGTTTGCCACTGGATTGTACTCCCAAATCATACTATAAGGACTTAACTACTGTACATGGGTTTAGAATTCCGTGTCCTCAAAGCATCCTTGGACTTCAGGAAGAACTCTTTGTGAGATTTGTTGATGAACAAGCTTTAGCTGAGGGAAATTAAATAATTAAGTCAGTGACTTAATGCGTTCCAACTCGTTACCACCTGCTTCTAACAATGCTTCCATATTAATGTACTTGTCATTTTCATTTCAGTGTGGTCTTTATATTGGACTATATATTACTGCTGCCTTTGCTGTGGAATTTGTTAGGGTTATGGAGCAAGGCTAATTCCCTCACAATGAATTTTCAGGATATGGAAGTGACTAGTTTGAATTACTACTCCATTTTAATATGTAGCTATTACAGATGTGGTAGTGCTCTAATTTTCAGACTTGGTCAAGGGAAGTTATACTTCATTTGAAGGAAAAATAGTCTTTTGATTCTGAATAATAATTTGTTCTATCAAGTTTTTTTCCTTTGTGTTTGCTTATTTAAGACAGGGTCATAAGACCAGGCCACGGTGTATAGTTCAGGCTTCAAACTTGTGATCCTCCTGCAGTTTCCTTAGTGTTATGCTGACAAGCAAGCACTACCACACCTGGTTTGTTAATTTTTAATATGGAAAAATTGTAACTTACAAAATCACGTAGTGTGTGTTAGGTGTTTCTTTCCATGCATTTAAATGTTGACATTTGGTTGGTAGCAAATGAATGTCAAAACTTTTGTGAGATAATTTCTAGTGCTCCCAACTTGGGTAGTGAAGTCAGATCTTATTTTACATAACTGTTGTCCATGCTTTGTTTGCTGAGGCTGCTGCAGGCAATGCCCATGTGACTGCACAGCCACACTTGTTTTGTTGTTTTGTTTTTTATATGTTCATCCTTCGGTCACACCTGTTTTTTTTTTTCCTCAGTTCAGCCTTAAGAGTGCTGGGACTGTTTGTTGAATAACTGAGCTTCTCTCTGGAAAGTTTAGTTGTTATTTTGCCTGAAATGGTTAATGCTTTCAAGCATCTCATCCAAGAAAAAAAAATTCATATCATGGGCCAAAGAATGGTCTTTGTAACCTATTGGAATTAAAATCTTTACACAGGTGTGGTGGTGCATGCTTGTAATCTCAGCACTTGGGAGGCAGAGGCAGGTAATCTCTGTGAGTTTGAGGCCACCCTGATCTACAAAGTGAGTTCTAGAACAGCCAGGGAATACACAGAGAGAAAAAACAAAACAAACACAACCTAAAATAGAATATTTAAAGAAAAAAAGGCACTATTTCAGTTTCCTTTTTGTTGCCCTGAGTACATTCTGTGCCATAGCTAGAGCTGGACTTACTTGGAAGGGCTGTAGGGGTTTGGAGCATGGAGGACAGTGGTAGAGTGCTTACTTATAGCCAACAATTGGTTAGTGGCAGGGCTTTGTTATTTATCTCCTATTTATGTTGCCTTAATAGTAAGATGAGCTGTTCTACCAGTTTTATAGATTATGACATTGAAATGCAGAATAAATTGATAGAGTGGGGTTGGAAAGTTAGAATCTAAAATGAATCATGAGCTCTGTATTAGGGCGTTAATTACCCATCTGTCTTAACTGTGACCTGCACTGAGAAAATCTTACAGACTGATAAATTGGTTTTGTGTGTAGTAGTGCCAATCTGCTATATTATGGAAGATGCCTCTTGGGTTTCTGTGGAAACAGGGCCCCTCACATTACCCCCAATAAAACTTTTTGCTGTGTATGAGATGCTGCAATACTTACTTTTGAATGATTTTGCCTTCATGTATGTTAGTGTACCACATGTGTGCTTACTGCCATTGGGGCAGAAGAGATCACTGGGCCCCCCTGGAAGTAGAGTTTGAGACCTTAGTGAGTCACCATCTGAGAGCTAAGAACCAAACTCAGGTGGTCTGGAAGAGTTGCCAGTGCTCTTACTGCTTATCTATCTCTCCAGCCTCTGGATTTTTAAAATACCATGAGAATTCACCAAATTGATTTCATAATTTGTTAATGGGTTATATCTTGTAATTTAAAAGGCCCTATACTAGATTCTCACTGTCTAACAGCAGATGATGACAATTCTCAAAAAACAAAAATCAGCTAAACAAGCTGATGGAAGGGAAAGGTTATAGACAAACAGCACAAGGGGAAAGTTGGTCTTCAGTGTAGAAATGAGGTCTTCATATTCACGAGGTCTTCATATTGTGCAGTTAACTTACACTAATTGTTCTGTTGATTAGAGAGTTGACTTGGTGCATGTTTTTAGAAATACTGCTTGATACTTGTTTGTGGGAGACTATATAGTGAACTGATTGGGACAGGGACATAGGGATAACATTTCCCCTTCTGTCCCAACTCCTTATACTCAGGAGTGTAAGATATCCTCCGCCTTCTTTCTAATATTTGGAATGGCGTTTTCTTATCTTCAATACAGCACTTCAAGTCACAGGAATTAATAGATTGAATGGTATAGGAGAAAGTATCTTTTAACTTAGAGGTTTATTTGTTTGTTTGTTTTTGTTTGTTTGTTTGTTTTTGGAGACAAGATTTCTCTGTCCTGGAACTTGCTATGTAGACCAGACTGGCCTCCAACTGACAGAGGTCTGCCTATCTCTGCCTTCTGGATGCTGGTACTAAAGGCGAGTACCACCATGCTAAGAAAGGTGGCCTTGAACTTTATTTTTTAAAGCAGCCCAGAGAAGCACTTGACAGTAAATTCATTTACTTAGCACTCTAATTGTATTTTCTAGGATTTTGGGGTTGGTTTTAGATGATGGAAGCATGCTTCTATTGGTTTAAGCCAAAAGATATTGGGACTCCAAAGAGAGGAAGGAAAAACATGTGCAGTGTCTGAGAGCATGTGGAATCTGGAACTTGGGAGTAGGATTCTTTTGATAGCCTTTGAACTGTTTCACCTTCTTCAGACCTGTGTTTCGCCTGTCTACTCTCAGAATGAACTGTAGTTACAACCACTTGAAGCTTTATTGCTGTACTTGCTTTCTGATCCTGGGTTTGAAATCTGGGGTTTAGGGTTCTTTTTAAGTGTTCAGAAAGCCAGGCAGTATAAGAATGTGGCACCTGCCATAGGACTCATGGTTACCAAGGAAAAGCAGTAGACTGTGTTTTGATTTTATAGTTTTTACTCTGAATTTCTAAAGAAACACTTTTTTAAAATGACTTATTTTAATGGCTGGTAATTGTACCATGAACAGTGTTTAAACAGAATAGTTTTTAAATGGGAATCCTCTAAAGATTCTTTAAAAAAATAACAGTAACTGTCAAAATAGGTTTCTATAGTATCTACTACCTTTTTTAGAGACAGGGTCTTATGTAGCTCAGGCTGGTCTTAAACTCATTTTGTTGTTAAGGATGACGTTGAACTCCATTCACCGCCTCCCAAGTACTATTATAAGTATTATAAGTGTATCCCACCATGCCCGGAAAACATGAAGCTGAGACAGTATCTTATGTTACAAGCTGGCCTCAAACATGTGATCCTACTTCAGCCTCCATCGGGTTGGGATTAGAGGTATAAGCTGTCATCTATGACATATAAGAATACACTTGATCCTAGATCCTTTCTCTCCCCCTTCTCTCTCTCTTTCTGGTTTGTTGTTGTTTGTTTTGTTTTTGAGACAAGCTTTTCTCTCTGTATAGCTTTGGCTGTTCTGGAACTAGCCTTATAGATTGGGGTGGCCTCAGACTCAAGAGATCTGTCTGCCTCTGCCTCTCAACTGCTAAGATTAAAGGTGAGGCGGCCATCACCACATCTGGCTCATCTTTGATTCTTTTAGTGTCAGCCACAGATTCACTTGAGTAGATTTGCAAGCTCTGCTGCAAAACTACTGATTGAAATTCTGCATTTTAAACAGATGCCCAAATGGTTTGAATTCTCTTTACCTAAACAATGATCTGGTTCAAACTCAAAATTTTATTAACAAGTGAGGAAATGGCCCCTGCAGATTGGAACAACTTAGCTAAAGGTTTAGCATGAGAGTCAGAACTTGATCCTAGAGCCCTTTGGCTCTTGTTGGGATTGCGTTTGTGCTATCCTATCCTTGTTTTGTGGTGCTGTGGGGTTTCAAAGTTTTCTTTGAAAAAAGAAAAAAGGTGAAGGCACCTGCATATGACACCCTCATTCATTTTTCTGTGTCTGCTTACTGCTTAAGCAGATAATATGCCAGCTTTCATTGTTTATACTGTCTTCTCAAAAGATCTGCTCTTTGATCTGAGATTGCTGGTAAACAATTATACTTCTAGCATTGTAGGAGGTTGTAGAGGCAGGATTTCAAGGCCAGACATTCCCCAATTTCCTTTTAAATGTTTAATCTGGTTACTAGAAAATACTTAGGTGTTTACAACATACTTTTTCCTCTGTCCAAGTCACCATGGTTAAAATTGACCTATTATTTTAAGCACCTATTCATGAACTGAGATTTGGGAAAAATTGCTATTTGAAGAATAAAAGCTCTTTGAAACAATGGAAAGGGGTGATGCCTTTAAGAACAGTTGTTTGTTTCTTCCTTACAAAAAGGGAAGTAGGGGAAATACAAGCAAAAGTGCTCCATCGTACTTCTACCTTTACATTTGTGTTGAGGATAACTCAATCAACATACCCAGAATACATCTGTAATCTTAGTTGCAAGAGTGATTTTTATGAGGCATTTATGGTTGAAAAGCCTTCAAGATAAGTCATTTTACACAGGACAGATTGTGGTTTCACTTAAAAAAAAAATCAAAACCAAACCGAAAGCCATAAAGTTTTGCCATCCTGACCACTGTTATGGGCATAGTTCAGTAGGGTTAAATGTACTCATGTTGTGAAATTGCCTTCTCTTTTAAGGCTGAATAGATTCCATTGAGCAAACACTATACTGATTTGTCTATTCTTCTGTTATGAACATGTGCATTGGTCCCATTTTGGTTATTGTAAATAGTGCTGTTGTGAATAAGGGTTACCAGTACTGTTTACTTTGTGTGTTATCCTGTACCTCTGAGCTTAGGGTTTGTTTGTTTCCTGCCTCTTCCCAAGTGCTGGGATTAAGTCTCTGAGCCCCCTTTTTGCTGTAATAAACACCACGAATTATGTGGTTTGAATGAGAATGGCCCCCATAGGCTCATGTATTTGCTCACTTAGTCCACAGTTGATAAGCTGTTTGTGAAGGATAAGGAGGTGTGACCTTATTGGAGAAGGTGTTGCTGGGGATGTGCTTTGATATTTCAGAAGCTCATGCCAGGCCCAGTCTCTCTGCCTGCTGCCCATGGATCGGGATGTAAAGTTTTCAGCTGCTGTTCCAACACCATACATGTCTGCTTCCACCATGGTGGTCATGGACTAACCCTCTAAAATTGCAAGCAAGTCCTCAAATGCATTTTTCAGTAAGCATTGCCCTGGTCATGGTATCTCTTCACAGCAATAGAACAGTAACTAAGACAATGGCCGAAAGCAATGTAGGAAAGAGAGGGTTTATTTGATTTTGCAGCTTGTAGTTCATCATCTGGGGAAGTCAGGGCAGAACTGAAGCCGAGGCCATGGGAGAATGCTCCTTACTTGGTTGGATCCCCATGACTTGCTCAGCCTTGCAAGCTCAGCCTGCTCAAGACCACCTGTGCAGTGGTGGCCTGCACGTTGTACGCTGGACCTTCCCATATCAGTCAGTCATAGGCTTACCTATAAACCAAGCTGGTGAGGGCATGTTCTCAATTGAGGTTTCCTCTTCTCAGATAACCCAAGCTGGTGGTGAGTTCATTTTAAAAACAAACAAAACAAAACAAAACAAAAAACCACCATCATAGCCACCATGCATGTGCTTGCTTGTGTCTTTTGCTTGAGAAATGGTCCCACTCTGGCATCGAACTCAGTTTCAGCTCTCTTCCCTTACTCCTGAGTGCTATAATCACAGGTGTGTGTCACCCTGACCAACACACACACACACACACACACACAAATACAGGCATGCACACTTGCATGCACATACCTGTCCATGCTAGAATTGAACCTAAGGGCTTACTCTGCTGGCAGATGTTTAACCACTGAGCTACACCATTTTGTGACATGGTCTTGCTGTTTTGGTCAGACTGACTGAACTATGCAATGACTTTGCTCTCCCTGCTTCCCCTCTGGAGTGCCAGCAGTACAGATGTATGGCTACATGGCCGGCTTCTTTGGGAAATATTAAGCATCCATGTAAGAAGGTCAGCACTATTTAATCTATGTACTTTTACAGTAAGCATTTCTAAACCATTTGCCTTTTAGAACCCCCAAATTTGCTTTTCTTTTTTTTTTTTTTTTTGACAAATTGTACATGAGAAGTATTAATATTAGATATCAGTATCAGAATCCCTCAACTATATACTGTAGGTTTGTAAAATTTTTACAATAAATAGTACTTTTAATGTTTAAATGGAAAAATTAACAGCTATAAGAGAAGTTTGAATTTTTCATGATATCTTTCCTGGCCAAATTCTTTAGACCGACTATTGAAAGTACCTACAAAATGTATCTTTGAGATATCTAGGTAAATATTAAGAGAATGCATATTTGAGTAATAACCTGTGATTGTAACTCTTGGATACCCTGAGCAGTGGAAGAATAGAGGCCACTTAGCAATTAAAACTCAATAACTGGAGAGGGTTTATGAGTAGAGAGGTTTCTATTAGATGCTATGGTTCTAGGCTTGGGTCCTTTTGTAGAATTTTTTTTTTTTGTAACGAACATCATTTATCTTGTTAACAGATTGACTTAGAAACCTTGTTTTATAATTTGG
The DNA here is from genome assembly GCA_028658305.1 of Pachyuromys duprasi. NCBI lineage: Eukaryota > Metazoa > Chordata > Mammalia > Rodentia > Muridae > Pachyuromys > Pachyuromys duprasi. The sequence goes on along the minus strand of CM053756.1, from coordinate 41,559,348 downwards.
AATAATTCAGAATGTTTGTCTTCTAGGCTCACCAACAGAGCCGACGAGCAGACCGTTTGTTAGCTGCTGGGAAATACGAAGAGGCAATTTCTTGTCACAAAAAGGCTACAGGTAAGTATTTTTCTTGAGAAATACTGAATAAATCTGTTGGCAGACTGAGGCTGGAGGATTGACTGCCAGGTGAAATCCTGTCCCTAAACAAAATGAACAAGAGTACTTTGTTATTGGTAGCTGTAATGAGGGTATAAAGCTGTTGGCTTTCAGGGCTGGAGATGGAGCTTCATTTAAGTACACACTTAGCATGTGTTGGTTTCCTACCAAAATTTCTGAGTTAGCCTCATAAGTAGATGTGGGGCGCCTGATTTGCAAAGCCCTGTCTCTGTTAGCCAGAAGCCTTGTGGGGAGGGCTTATTCGTGTTTTATCTAGAGTGTCACCTCTGTTCTAGAACATAATGCTGAAAGCCACTTTTTCTTCCCTTCTGACTAGAGTAGTAGCCTTTCCTGGCAGGGTAAAGAACATTATTACTGTTGAAATACATACTCATGATGGGCAATGTTTTGGATGTATCTTCTGTACATTTTGCCCATAAGTAATTATCAACAACAACAAAATTTTTTTTGATCCAGGATCTTGCTAATATAGCCCTAATAGCCCAGTACTCATTATCTAGCCCGGGCTTATACTCCCCCCAGCTTGAACATGCCTCTTGCCTCAGCTTCCTGAAGTGCTTGGTTTGCAGGTATATATGCACACAGCTGAAAAAATGTAGTTAGTGAGTGGCTCACATCTATAATCTCACCCCTGGTGAGTGAAAGGCAGGAGCATCACAAAATATGACGCCAGCCAGAGACGTATAGCTAAGTCTTTTTATATTTGGTGGAATTTTCTACAACATGAATCTCTGCTCAGCCATATTATTAACCAGATTGTTGATTTGTAGTGGCTCCCGTGATAGTGCACCATGGTTAAGAAAACCGTGATGTGGATGAGTGCCACGTTCTTTAACCATGGTAGGTAAGGTTTTGTGTGTATGTCATAGGTTAAAGTGGAGTGAATCAGTGTATGTGCAAGATATTCTGAAGAACATGAAAGGGAGAAAAGACATCTGCCTAAAGCTTTTCTTTTGTCTTTGAAGACTTAAACACTCTGGGAGACTAGGCAAGATCTAGTCTCCCATAGTGGTAGAGAACTTGCAAACAAGTGGTTTCTGGTGTTGGGGGAGACAGGGTGTTTCTCATTGTTTACATGATAATGTACTTTAAATCTTAACCTTACGCTTTAATTAGAAGAAGAAAGCCCGGTGATGGACGCTGGCCTTTATCCCAGCACTCAGGAGGCAGAGACAGGTGGGTCTCTGTGAGTTCAAGGCCAGCTTGGTCTACAGAGTGAGTTCCAGGACAGCCAAGGCTACACACAGAGAAACCCTCTCTCGAAAAACCAAATAATAATAATAATTAGAAGACTTAATTGCTAGTATTGTTTAAGTTTTTTTCTGAACACAACAGGACCAGTAGACATATGAACTCACAGAGACTGACAGATGCATAAAACCTATACAGATTCAAACAAAATCCTGAGTGTATGAGAAAGGAAAGTGAACACATCCCACCCCTAATCAAGGTGTTTGCAGTTGATACCTGCTGGGGAAGGGAAAATACATATGTCACTAGGCATATCAACCACAGTCCAGGGCAGGCCTCATGCCTAGGAGTAGCTGGCCAACACCAAACAGATCCCATGAGTTTTTTGAGTTTTGTTTTGTTTTGTGTGTGTGTGTGTGTGTGTGTGTGTGTGTGTGTGTGTGTACGTGTGTACATTCTGCGTTGTGTTGGTATGTTTTTGCCCTCTTGGTTTTTGTTTTAGTTATTTTCTTTGAGAGAGCTAACAAGATGGGCAGGGAGATGGATCTAGAAGGAGATGGGAAGGGTAAGAGTATGATCAAAATATATTGTGTAAAATTTTTTTAATTAAAACAAAAGTTTTTTTTTTTTTGAGATAGTCCTTTCATAAATTTCAGTATTAGGAGATTATCAAATGTGATTTTGTGAATGAAACCATGACAATGTAGTAAATTTTTCATTTTTTTAATTTTAAGATAATTATAACTACATGTACGTGCATGACTGCTTAAGTTTATGTGCACCACATTCCTGCAGGTGCCCATGAAGGCCAGCGGACATTGAATCCCCTGGAATTGGAGTAACAAGCTTACATGGGTGCTGAGAACCTAATCTAGATCCTTTTAAAGGACAATAGTGCTCTCAATGGCTGCGCCCCCTCTCCAGCCCCTCTTTTCTTTTAAAATAACTTTTTATTTTTCTTTTTCACCCGAGTTGTAGGACCTTATTTTGGGTGATCTCTAAAATGATAGTGTGGTCCTTGCTGAATTCTTTGCACTTTTGATTATCCATAGGTATCCTACCATGTTATGTTCAGCTTCAGGGTTCTGCCACGGTCAGCATTTCTAGCTGGTTTAAACTTGGTTTCATGAAAGCTATTCTGATTGTTAAGAGGGTGGCTTAAAGCAAACTGTAGTTCAGTGGAGGAGACCAACGTATATGACAATATGAAAGAGATGTCACAAGAAAATTCCAGTGTGTCCAAAGCAGTAGCAGAGCACCGGATAGGCTGTTGCGACAGGTTTGCAAACAAATGAACAAAAGGGAAAGATAGAATGTAGCGTGACAGATTTAGCACAGGAGTAAGGGCCAGGAAAAATGGAAGAGAAGTGTATAAGCTTGACAAGTATGCCTGGAGCAAAGACGATGGCTCCTAATTTTTTTTTTTTTTAAATCTGGAGAAGAAACATCTAATTTGAATCTCAAGCTTGGTAAAACCTGGCAGACAGAAATTCTAAATTGTGAAATATTAAAAAAAATTATTCAAGTATTTGGATTAAGACCAGATAGCAATGTTGTAATAACTGCAGAAAAGGAAGTGTAATGATTAGAGTTTCCAAGAAGTTTATAGTGAGCAAGAGCTTGATCCATTATTAGTAAATACTTGTTATTTTATTCTAATTATTCCAGAAAGTCTATTAAATACCTTATAGAGGAACATACAGCAGAATGCAGAAGCTAAAAACAAGTAGATGAGGAAAGCCATGAAAAGCTAAAACAGGAAAGGATTGTAAGTGTAATTCATAAAGTGAATTTCAAGCTCTTGCATATTGTAGAACTTGCTCTTATATTGCTTCTATATTAGTCAGGGTTTGAGTTTTATGACAGAGTACAAGCCTTTTGAGCCACCTCTTGCAGCCTTTATTCTCTGGACTCCGTTCTGCTGTGTTCTCAACAGAATTGCCCATTCAGCTCCACATACAACCTATTAAGCTGCCTTCTCGCGCCGTTCTTCTCCATAATTCCAAACTTTTGTAGACCAATCCCAATGACTTCTCAATAATATAATGAGCTAGAGTCACAACAGTGACCCCACTTGGTTCTAGTTTTCTGGGTTAAGTTTCCATCCCTGTGGCAGAAATACCTGAGGAAAGTCAACTTCATTATTTTATTTATGTGTGGCATGGTGGGAGAGATGGACACATGTGCCATAGTGCATGTGTGGAAGTTAGATGATAACTTTTGGGAGTGGGATCTAAGGCTCAAACTTGTCTTGGAAGTCAGCTGCGATACCTTCTTGACAGCTCTAGAAAATCAGCTTTGACAAAGGAAAACCGGCAAGAACAAGGAAGGCGCTTGCCACCAAGCCTGATGCCTTGAGTTTCCTCCCTGAAATCCACATGGTGGAAGGGAGAATTCATTCCCGGAAGTTGTCCTCTAGCCTTCACACCTACGCCATGGCATGAAAGTGAAGCTCTTTGTCACCTGAGGTTTAAGGGACAGTCAAGGTCTGTCACGCTGATCTGTCACAAACCTGTGAGTCCCAGCACTGAGGGAACTCCTAAGTCAGGAGTTTTGTTTGGTTTCAAGGCAGCCTGGCCTACATTGTGAGGTTTTTTTGGTGATTTTTTAAAAAAGCTTTCATTCATTTTATGGGGTGATTTGCTTACAAGTATGTATCTGTGCACAGTGTTTATCCCTGGTGCCCAAGGAAGCCAGATTGGGGCTTTGGATCCCCTGGGCTTGGGGTTACAGTTGTGAGCCGACATGTGAATGCTGCGAATTGAACTGGAGTCCTGGATGAACCACTAGTGCTCTGAACTTCTGAGCCATCTCTCCATCCCTGAGACCCTACTTTAAACAAAGATACCTCCAAATTATGTCACCTTTCTCTTAGCCCAAAGAGAAAATGTAAGGAATTTAGCATTGCCTATTTAAATTCAACAGATTAAGTCTCTCAGAATTTGATCAAGATTAAAGAAAAGTTTGACTGTCCTCTTAAATGCTATTGTACTGTCCTTGGTAATGTGCACAGCATATATTACCATATTATAGGGGCTTTTTGTTTTGTTTTGACAGTCTATAGCTTATGCAGGTTTTGAATTTGTGATCCTTCTATGTCAGCCTCCCAAATGCCGGGATTCCATGTGCCACAGTGTCTGGCTAAGAGCTCTTAAACATCTAATTAGTGGTAGGCTGTTGGTATGGCAAAGTTACAATTCATAGTTCTCATAGGAGACCACAATGATTTGGACAAAGTGATATTTTTGTTGCGCATAGGGCCTCAGTAAATTCTTTTTATTTAAGTTAGTTCTCTATAAACAGTTTTTCTAACTAAATCTTCACTTCCTTTATCAAAATCTACAAATCTTTTTGTTCTGCATTGTTGGGTCCCAGGTTTATTCTGCCATGGCTATGTCCCTATCGTCCATACTTTAAAGGTTTTAAAGTCCTCAGTTTTTAAGATGGGTTAGGAAATTTTGTTTACCAATGATATGCTTTTTGGAGACGTTAATCCTGTTTTCAAGTTTGTCTTTTTAGTGCAATTGCTTAGAAGACCAGTTCTGTATTATGAAGAGTAAACACTTCCATTTTTAACCTATAAATTAGAAAATTCTGATGTTTATATATTAATTTGCTGCTTTGTTTGTTTTAAACCAGCATATCTCTCTGAAGCCATGAAGCTGACACAGTCTGAGCAGGTGAGACATGCTCATAGTATTTGTAGAAATGTTTTGTGGGGCTGGAGAGGTGGCTCAGCAGTTACAGAGAACCTAGATAGTCCAATACTTGTGCCAGCCAGTTTACAAGCACTTTCGGCACAGGAGATCTGTTGCCCTCTGCTGGCCTCCATAGGCACTGCAGTCATATGTATATATTACCCTCCTTCCATCCCCATTATTTAAAAAAAAAAACTTATGTGTTTGTTTTGGTTTTTTGTTTGTTTGTTTGAAATTACAGCCTCAATATATATATAGTACTTCCTGGCTTGGAGCACACTATGTAGAGCAGGCTAGCCTCTGCTTCCCTAGTACTGAGATTAAATGTATGTTCTACCATGCCTGGCTGAAAAATAATATATTTGTGGGGGGAAAAAAAGGCTTTCCTGTAGAGATTTGAATTGTGTAAAAAAAAAATATGTATTTTAGGAAGGAAATTAAAAGTATATGAGCCACAGTGGGCATTCCATATTTGCTTTTCTGTTTCCTGTTGTTGCAGGTCTCCATTGCCAGGTGTTTTGTTAGAGCCCGTCAGGACCTTTCCTAATGCTCCACTGGCTTTTAGCACTGCCTTACATTGAGGAAACAGGAATGACCCAGGGGAAGCAGGGAGTGACATTTTGGTTGTCAAAGGGACTTTAAATCGGAATAATTTCCTGTATGGTCTCTTGAAAACATAGAAGACACTTGGACTTTGAAATCTGTTTCAGGATGACTTTATATTGTCTTAGGATAGGGCTTGGGGAAGGCCTGTGCCTTAGTCTTAGAAATACTTTCTCCTGGGGTTGGAGAGGTGGTTGAGCAGTTAAAAGCAGTGACTGCTCTTCCAGGGTACAAGAGTTTGGTTCTCAGCACCCACATGGCAGTTTGTAGTTAGCAGAGGAAGCCCAGAGTGAGTGGATTATATTGTTTATTTGGACACAGCCATGGCAATGACCAAGGCTTCAGACCCATGGGAAGTTGGCAAAACCTTTCCCCATATGGGTCAGGCTCAGAATTGACAAAGCCTTCCTCTGGTTCAAGTGTGGGTGTTGGTGTGTGCAAAAACTAGCTTCTGCAGCTTTGTCCTCCTGGTTACATCATGAGACTGCTCTTCTCTAGAGACTAGCCAGCCCCTCCCCTGCTGTACCTAATGAACATGCTGAGATTCCAGGTTGCCGTGGTGGTGGCTGTGGCTCCATCAGTTTCTCTGGACATGTGTGTGTGTCCTTTCTTTATTTTCCTGCCACCCTTAGTTAGGGTTCCAAACTTAACTTGTGTGGGTCATGGCAGGGCCTCACAACAGTGTGTGTCATCAGTTCCAGGAGCTCTACTGCCTCTTCTATCCACGTACATATATGCTCCTGTACACACATAAAATTAAATATTTATAAAAGGTCTTTATTCAAAATTAGGGTCTTTGTACATGGTAGTAAACATTATTCCACTGAGCTACATCCATAGCTGTAAAGATAATTTTCTTCATTATAGAATAATATGTACTTAAGAGAGGGTTGATAACTGAACTAAGGACATCATTCCTACCAGATGTATCATTGGCAGAGTGAAAACGCTTTGCTCAGACTGAACCAAGGGGACTTTGAAGCTATAAGGGATAGTGTGGAACTTGTAATGGCAGTCCATCATACAGGTGTGCATCAAGTTTTCCAGGCACCCTGTGGATGGAGGATCATAGATGAGGGGGTATACCCCCTCATGTAGGGAAAGCATCACACTTGGAGCTCAGTCCATAGTGACAACTTGCGGAATGGCTTGTTAATCTCCGTGGATCAGGAAGCAGAGAACCTTGAGGCTGTGAAACTCAGGGCCCATCACAGGCAAGCTACTTCTATAGGTCACACCTCCTAAAGATTCCACGACCCCTCAAACAAGTGTTCAGACGTATGAGCCGTGAGCCCTTTGATGTCTGTACAGTGACCTTTTCTTTTGTGTCACAGGCTCACTTATCACTGGAACTGCAAAGGGACAGCCACATGAAACAGCTTCTCCTCATCCAGGAGAGGTGGAAGAGAGCAAAGCGCGAGGAGCGGTTGAAAGCACAACAGAGCACAGACAGGGATGGAGTCCCCCACCTACAGGCATCTCACAGACCCTCTGAGGATATGGAGGGCCAGAGCCCTCTTCTTTCTCAGACGTACATCCCTCCCACAGAGAAGCGCCTCCCTGAGGTGCAGGGGGTCTTTGACAGGGATCCAGACACATTGCTATTTTTACTTCAGCAAAAGAATGAGCCAACAGAGCCTTGTATTGGAAGCAAAGCCCCAAAAGATGATAAAACAATTATAGAGGAGCAGGCAACC
>CM053756.1:41532501-41551488 GCA_028658305.1 Pachyuromys duprasi | reverse complement strand
GTGGAATTTCTTGTAGCTGAGAATGAAAAGTTAAGGAAAGAAAATAAACAACTAAAAGCCGAAAAGGCCAGACTTCTGAAAGGTCCAACTGAGAAGGAGCTAGATGTCGATGCCGACTTTGTGGAGAAGTCGGAGCTGTGGAGCTTGCCTCCACACTCGGAAACTGCCACCGCCTCTTCAACCTGGCAGAAGTTTGCATCGAGTACTGGGAAGGCCAAGGACATTCCAATACCCAATCTTCCTCCTCTGGATTTCCCATCTCCAGAACTTCCTCTTATGGAGCTCTCTGAGGACATTCTGAAAGGATTCATGAACGATTAAAGTGGAAGGCCATTGGAAAGGTTGGTGACACAGTTAATCCAGTAAAGAATACAAAGGGAAGGCCACGCCCCAGGGGAATCCCAGAGATGCTCCTTCATCTGGTATACTGTGGGAGAAGAGGTGGTGCCAGGGCCTGGGAAAGTCACTGTGAAACATCACTTCCCCTTCTTCCCAACTAAAGCTCATGATTCCGACATGGCAGACACTGAACTCTTGGAGGGTCGCTTTCTTATGATACAAACCAAATGGCTACCTGGAATAATTTTTCAAACAGTTATTTTTCTTATCTTCAGGGTTAAATGTATAAAAGTATGTCATGTGTAATTAATCTATAATGCCATAAATGATAATGCAAAAGCTAAATATGGTGGCCTGGGAGGCTCACTTGTATTTGGAACATGCTTTCTATCATGCGTTGACTGTATGCATTTTATGCACATTTTGTTTGTTGAGATACGGTGTGTATGATACACCCTTCCGGATGGAACTGTATGTGCCACGGTTTGCACTACTCGTAACATAATGGTAACCTCAAGACTATCAGGAGAAATATTTAAATTTCCATTTTATGAAGAAAGGAACCAAATTATTAGTTATGCTTTTTAAAAATTACCAGTTTACATAATTAATCAGGGTGCATTTTAAGTTCTAACTTTGTGTTATATGATGCATCATTTGAAAAATCTGAGGAACTCTCCTTTGTTCTGAATGATGCATGTGTGAAAGTAATGCTAGTTAGCAGTATTTGATTGTAAGGAGTCAATAAAGTAATTGTGTTTCATACCTGTGTTGAATATGGCTGGTGGTTAACAAACAAGGCACTCATGGCTTTTCCCTGTCTTCCTGCCCTTTTCCTCTCACAAGACCCAGCTGTGCACAACAGCTGTACCAGGCTTTGACTTGTTACAGTGAGCTCTACTGGCTGGGGCTAGTTCACTGCTTGCCAAGCACCAGGGAAGAAGGAAGAGCTGTGTTTTGTACGAAGTGAGTGCTTTCCACATCTGCTTCCTTCTGCTCTTCATTCTCATCACTTCTAGTAGTTTGCTGTTTGCTTAGACCGTTTTCCATGTGTTGTTGAAGCTCTTGTGCACACTGTCTAGTACTCTTGCGGAGCTGGTTCTATGTTGGACGAGTATGCCACTCTTGCATCGCTCAGTACCTCCTGAGTTTCATTTTTATAAAAAGGGTTTGTTCACCTGACCTATTGTTACAAAGTCATCCAAACTGTTGAGAAGGACCAACCTCCAGTTCCTCCAGTTGGCAAGCAGAAGTCAAACCTGGGCCTTGTGCTTTGGCCCAAGGTGGTCACTCACCCGTGGGATCCAGCACCACATACAGGTAAGTGTCAGAACTGAATGGAATTGAAGGACATCTAATTGACCAGTCTACCAGAGAATGAGGTAAGTGGAGAACCCACACACATTTGATGTCAGAAGAAAGGTAATGAAGTCTTTACTCAGCTGTGTGGTGAAAGAAATGGCTGTTTTAATAGAAAGCATAAAGTCTGTGTGCATGCCCTATGCAAGCAGAAGCCAGCATCAGGTGTCTTCCTCAGGTTCTCTGTCTTTTGAGAGACCTGACATCTGACTTAAGCTGCAGCTCAGCAGATGAGCTAACCTGGCTGATTCTGAACTCTTAAGGCCCTTCCTGTCTGCTTCCCTCAGCACTGGAATTCTAGGCCTCTGCTGTCAGGCCTGGCACTGACCAGACTGATAGTGGCTCTTTAACGGTGGAGTGCTGCTAGGTAGACCTTCAGGACTAGAGGTTATTGAATCATTCTAGATCAGTGGTTCTCAACCTTCCTAATACAGTTCATTTTGTGGTGACCCCCAGCCATAAAATTATTTTGGTGCTACTTAATAACTACATTTTGCAACTATTATGAATCCTGATGTAAATATCTGATAAGCAGGATATCTGATAAAGGGATCCCTGGGAAAGGGAAGTTTGATGCCGCAAAGGGGCTGGGAACTGCTGTTGCAGATGGTTGTAGGTGAAAGGTGAGCTCTAAGTTACATAGTTTATCATAATCCCTGTCATCTTATTGGGTGGAAACTAGTGTGTGTTGCTTTTTTTTTTTTTTTTTTTTTTTAAGGAAAAGGGGTTGCTTCATGTTTCAATTATTCCCTTTAGAAACCACTGCTGACCAAAAGTGCCATCCGCTGGACAATGACAGAAACTAATTTTGTGTCTTCCACTATGGAAGGATCTGATGAATTGAAGCCTTTTTTTTTTTTTTTATAGCAATCTGGGAGTGGGACTCACAGGCTAGCATGCAGGGCAAGCACTCTGCCACTGACTGTACCCCAGTCCTTGCCTAGTGTAGAACAGAGAGGAAAACTCAGTTAAAAGCTTAAGGAAGAAATGGGGGCCATGAGATGGTTCGGTGGTTAAGGGTGCTTGCCACCACACCTAATGATCCTATTTTGATCCCCTGGAACTCGTTGCGGAAGTAGAGAACCAGCTCCTACAACTTGTCCTCTGACTTCCACACATGTGCACCATGAGCATACACCCAGTAGATGAAGGAAGGATAGGGAAGTAGTGTGGGGCATGTGCTATGATGCAGCTTTGACCTTAACCACAGGGCCTGCATTTAGGGTATCACCTCCATTGGCCCCAGGGCCGAGCTCCTACTAAGCAAAACACACAGAAAAGCAAACCTCTAATCTTAGCTGTATCCACGGGTGGCTGATGGATGGTTGATTTTTTTTTTTTGCAGTAAAAACCAAGGTCTTGTGCATGCGAGGTGAGTGCTCTGCCACTGAGTCACACCACACAACTAAGATCTCAGTTGAAGGCAGCTGTGAAAACCTCCCTAGCCAACACTGGAAAAACAAATTTCTACACACTAGTGACTAGGAGACAGCTAACAATTTCACCTTGTTTAAGTCTGTGTTGGTAGGCTACCTATGCCCAGTATGGAACCCAGTATACCCTGGCCTCCAGCCCTAGCACCACATACACCCTAGTATGGTGGTGCAAGTCTGCAACCCCAACATTCACACTAGGGCCGAGGAGGCAGAAAAAATGACAAGTTCGGGGATCACCCTAGCCAGGACAGGGAGTTAAGAACTAATCTCAATATAGACCGCTTATTTTGGGAACCAAAGTACTTTGCATAGTCTTCACTCCGGTGGCTTCAAAAGGTTACTCATTTATGAGCAACTCACAGGCACTGTATCCTATCTGGCCTGCCATGTACCCCAATGCACAGTGAAGAGTGCACTGAAGAACTAGAATGGTAACTAACTTGGATTCCTTTTCCTCCTTCACAGCTTGCCTAGCCTCCAGAAGCATCAATCCCTGCATAGCCTATACACTCATCAAGTATTTGAGTGCTTTCCCCCAGGCTTAGCTACACTTAAGCCTGTATTTCCTGAGCCAGTAGACAGCAGAGTGACATGAAAGGGTATTGCAATCCCAGAATACAGGGCAGCAACGGAAAACTTAGACACATATGTATATTCACTAGTCAAGAAAACGCATCTGGAGGTCTAAGCGTAATGGCTGCCACATGTACCGTTGGTTTGCTTTTATAAAAGCCTGACCATCATTCCTCCAAAGTGATTTAATTCACTTTCTTTTTTACATATAATTGTGTAGTGAGGGCATGTGCACATGTGAAACCATAAGAGGACACTAGGTATCCTCCTTTATTGCTCATTCCATTGAGGCAGGATTGCTACCTGAACATGGGACATTTTTTTTTTAAGATCTATTTTCTTTTTGTTGGGTGTGTGTGCAAGTGCAGGTATACACAGAATCCAAGAGAGTGCAAGATGCCATAGAGTTAAGAGTTACATGGTTGTGAGCTACCTATGTGGAACCTGGGAACTGATTTTGGATCTTCTGCAAGAGCAGTATCTGCTCTTACCATTGAGGCCCTGGGGACCAGCAAGCTCAAGTGATCTCGACTTCACTCCCTAGGAAGGCTACTGCTTACATGGTGCTGGGGTGGTCTAGACCTGTTTTCATGATGGCAGAGCATGTGTATTTAACTAGAGTCAGGTCCCCTGCTTCTAAATCACTTTACCTGGTGTGGCGGCTTGAATAAAAGATGGATCCCATAGGCCATGGGAGTGGAACTGGGAGGTGTGGCCTTGTTGGAGTAGGTGTGTCCTAGGGGGTGGGCTTGGAGATCTCAGAAGTTCAAGCCACTTCACTTCCTGCTGCCTACAGATCTAGTCTGCTGCATGCTTCCCACCATGGTAACGGACTAAACCTGAAACTGTAACCCAGCCCAAATGAAATGTTTTCCTTTCTAAGAGTTGATGTGGCCATGGTGTCTAAAGAGCAATGGAGCACTCAGGCACAATATAACAATTCAGACACAGTAAGACATTTTCAGGTGAGGAACACAGAGCCAACTGAAAGGACAGAGGTTGAATACTAATTATCACTGCAGGGCTGGGAAGACAAGTTCTGTTGGTCAAGTGGCTGGATATACATGAGGGCCTGGGGTAACCTGATTAAAAATTGCTCATAAAAAGCCAAATGGTGGTGGTGGTGGGGGGAAGATGGTAATAGGAAGATCCAAAAACAAAAAACTCTTGAGAACAAATCCAAGGTTGACCTCCAATCACATGCTCATAACACCCCACACACAAAAATCTTGCTCCAGGAGCCAGAAGGTGACCCATACTGCTGAGTACCCAGCCTTCAAGTCATGTTTTTGGTGATGTAAATGCTGTGTTCTCTCTGGCGAGCTTCACAAGGCATTAGGTCACTCTCACAGAATATGACCACTTCTCGAGTTATGGCTAGAATCAAGTGTTTGCTCGGAAAGCCACTGTAACCTGGCTTAATGTACCCTAGCTTCACCTATACTAAAAGGATTTTTGTAGCACAGGTAAAAGGAACCTCGGGGAATAACCAGAAGTAAATATTTTTGAGAGAAAATACAATATTGTGCTCCTGCAAGACCTTAGGAGACCAGCAAGTAAAACTATTCAGAACTAATACCATGCCTTGAATCCTAGTACTCAGGAGGCAGAGGCCAAGACAGCTGCATCAATGAGTTAGGACGAGCCTGATCTATATAAACTCCAGGCCAGCCAGGCCCTACATGGTAAGGCTGCTGAGGCACATTTGAAAACTGACTACGAAGCTCACACGTAAAATGGTCTTCAGCACATTTTCCTCCTGGCAAGTCATTAATCTCCACCATCTCACTAGTTCTTGTGCCAGGCATAGGTTACTAGTGAAATGAGTTGCTCAGACTCCTGGCTGGCCCTTGCCCAGGGGGAAAAAGTATGGATAACACCCACCTGCGCTAAATGATAATAGACATAAACCAAACTGCAAGGTGGTCAACTTGGGCTACTCCTTCTCAGTACTCACAGGTCCACGTGGAGAACCGTTTCTCAGTGGTGAAGGCTAGCTTCAAGCAAGCGGCTGAGGCAGTGATCAGCTACTGAGACAGAACAAACCTGGCAGGGCCTCACAATGAGGAGCAGAGCCCAAGGCTGCAAGCTCCACTTTCTCCCCGCAGTGTCACGTCAGAGAGCGAGAACTGGAACATCAGCTTCTTGATAAATTCTTTTAATGGAAAATGTAAAACCCCTTTCAACTGTAATGTACAAAGCCATATGTAACACTTGCACTTTAACAAAAGCAAGCCAATGTTTTAAAAAAATACATCCTTAAATGTATATATGTATATATTTACATAGCATATTAAGTTTAATATTTAGCTTAAAACTTCACATAAATTTTACCAAAATGAGACAATTTTAAATAAATTACACCTTTTGAAAATGTTTAATTGTACAGTCAATAGCTTCAACAAAATATTGAAGTGTCTGAGTTTAGTATCTACTTTATACTTTGTATTTTACACATCTTACAATTATTTGGCAGTAATTTTCTGATTATGACATGACGGCTGTGCAATCCAGCAATTTTCCGAACGCAGGCAACAGCTGGTGTTTGTGTCCTAGTCTCACAGTAACTGTCTCAATGTAGTGAAAAATATCAGTTATTTATTAAACTGTACAAGAGCACATTTACACTTGATCAACAATATAGCATAGATTTTTTTTGTTTGTTTTTTTACCAAAAATAAATACATCATTTTAAATCTGGCATCTTCACAAACATCATATACACTATGATACAGGAGCAGCTATATAGGGCTGCTTTTAAATTTAGCTTGTTTTATAGCTAGCATTGAATCACAGGGGCCGTGACATAATGCTATACTGGTATGGTGTCAGTAGCAAGTAATTACTACAAAGAGAATTTCTTGGCACTGATGGTTTAATGGAGCTCAAGTCAGACCTATTGTCACTCAAGGGGCATCCCAGTTCCAACCACACTTAAGTGTCCTCCATGTCCTCTACTTCATCCTCATGCATCTTCAAAGCTCTCACCATTTCTTTGACTGCATGATACAAGATATTCTTCACCTGAAAGAGATGGCATTTGTAATCACTGAGCTGGGAAGAACTGCAGGAAGGATGGTTGCTTGGTTAAAAACATTAACAATAAACACACAGACACACACACGCACACTCTCTGTAGCTCAAGCAATCCTCTTGCCACAGCCTGCCAAGTGCTGGGCCTATAGGGCATGTACTACATGCCTGTTTAAAAGACAAAGTGATAGCTTTTATTCTAAGGGAACTGAAGAGCATCAAACTTAAGACAGAAGCACAAAAGCTCAAAGTGTCACAAGCCAGGATTTCAGCACCAGACAATGAATTCAGTAAACCCATGGTGTTGACTCATCCTACTGTGTCAAGCTGGCAGCAGCTGCCTAAGCTGGAGTTTGTACATCCTGTTTTCCGCATATAAAAAGCAAGCAAGCAAGCAAACAAAACCCCCCCAAAACCCCTCAAACCCAAAAACCGAAATAAAGCAAACTCCTGGATCTCCTCAGAATACCCCTTACCTGTAGTTTATCGTCATAATTGATTTCTTCCTTCAAAAGCCTCAGTTCCTGCGTTAAGTGAAAGGACTGTACAAGGTGTTCTGGAGAGACAAAGTCTTCGGTCACCTGAATACAGCTGTGAAAATTTTGTACCTATTCAAAAAGAAAAATGTGCAATGCAAAGCTTAGAACAGATGGTCACATTGGAAGCAAAGAAAAGGCAAACTGTCTAAAATGAATAAATACAAAGGACAATTCCACCAGAGAATTTTCCCAAAACATCAAATGGATTTCAGAGCTTAAGACCACACTTTAATGAGAAAGTTATGTCACCAAAAAGCTTCATGTGAAGTGACTTTGTAAATGAAATATTTTTAAATGATAAAAACAAATGACTTTTCCAGGAATCCTTTGGAGAGGCTAATAAGATCCTAAATTATCAATATTGCCTAGATGGGCTTTTAAAAATGTATTATGTTAAAACACCACTAAGGAGAGAGACTGTAAGGAACACTCTGTTTTGTTGCTATTCCTTTGTTGGTCTTGTATCAGAGAATGAAGAAAAGGAAATGCAACTTAGTTCATTTGCTAGGCACTGAGGTCGGAACTTTAGTTCCATATAATCTACTGACCATGCATGAGTTTTAGAACTGTTCTAGAATTTTTATTTGTGCCTTTGTTTTAAATTAGCCAATTAAAGAGACCATCTGATCTCGTGTGACTTTAGTCTAAGTTTTTCGGAATAAGTTTCTCTTTGTTGACTAGAAGTCTTTCTTCAGGGGCCAGTCAGCATCACGCCATTTATTTAGCAGTTATACCTCTTGTATGTCCTTGTTCCTAACAACTGTTTTCTCTCAATGCTCTATATAGCAGAGGAAGGCCGAGTTGGACCTAACATCAGATTTTTAAAAATTGTTTTTAGGTTATCTTGAAATGATGTTTTACAATGCCATAAAAATTCCTGGGAAAGAAGAAACAACTGAAAAACTAAGCACTTACATTTATTCTAATTTTTAAGTTTGCAAAATCAAATTTAATTGGGAAAAGTGAGATGAAGTAGATAGTAAGTGGGAAATGAAGACTGTGGCAAAAAATCTAATTGATGACAGGGTGATGAGATTCCAGAGGGGCTAGAATTCCTCCTCTGGACATATGACCACCTGGACAGCTGCTGAAGTCGACAGAGGTGTTTGACTCAAGACTGTGCCTCTACTGACAAGTTGGTAGCACCATAAAGCAAGCGCTCTGTTTCTTTGTTCACTAGGCTGCTGGTTCCTCTGCAGAGTAACAGTGGGAGCCTCACATGTGCAGCGTTTCTGTACAGTCTCAGTGGGTCCTCCTTATTGTCTGTGGAACAGATGCTCTATTCAGAACAGTAGACTATGGATGAGATGCTCAGCTCCTGTCCCAAGACAAATCAGCCAATAAATGGCAAGTCAACAGGAGCCCAACTCCTGTGATGTCTTGTCTAATAGATGCGTTACATTGCTACATTAACTCTCTCATACCAGCTACATAGTCTCCAATGCCCTGTGTCTCCCATGTCTTATCTGGGCATGCTGTGGGAAGAGTGAGTCCTTCAGGAGTCTTAGCATATTACCTTTTTGTATGTTTAGCTCTAGCATGACCTAAAATCACTTGTAGCTCCAAAATTCTCACTTAGATCCTTTGTTCAGTATCTTGTTCCTTTTATTCTCTTCATCCACCATTCTTGTGGTTTCCTTTAGATTCTTTACCCATGGAGTTTCCTTGAGCATTTTGCATTGTATAGTTAAGTCCAAGGCCTGGGCTTTCTTGAAAATATTTCTGTCAATACATTCTCTTCTGAACAGGCATCTTTTCTGTTTCTGTGCATGTGTTTACCACTCTAGGCTGAAAACTGGGCATCTGCACATTATTATGTGAGCTTTGATAACCATACTCCCTTGCTTCAAGGTTTGTTATCATGGGTTACTGAGGGTTATAGACATCCTTTAGTCACTTTGCAGAGCATTTCTGGTGTTTTTCTTGCTAGGTGTGATCAGGACAGCTCCATCCCATGTTTTTCAGTGGTCAACTGTGTGCTGACAGATTTCCTTGGAGAGACTTTCTTCTTAAAGGGCCTCCAGGGTCTTCTGACCTTGTTGTCACCTCCCAGAGCTTGGAGAGGCTGTGTGAGCACTGCCAATTTATGGCTGCTTTAAAATGTTTTTCAGACTGCCAGCCTTTACTGATGCTTACAGGATGGTATGTTTCTAACAAAGCCTAGCTGAAAGCTTGAGACTTGAAGGATCCAGTTTTAGAGCAGAATACCAATGAGCTTTCCATTCCATTTATGCCTTGTCTTTTGCCATCTACGTCATTAATCATACTCGCTGTAATCAGGAGGGAAGTAAGAAAACAAAGCTTTTCATGTTTATAGTCTGAATGTCATCTTTTAAAAAAGGGTTCACTATTACCTTAATACAGTATTTGGTTATTTGTGAAAA
The DNA here is from genome assembly GCA_028658305.1 of Pachyuromys duprasi. Classification (NCBI taxonomy): domain Eukaryota; kingdom Metazoa; phylum Chordata; class Mammalia; order Rodentia; family Muridae; genus Pachyuromys; species Pachyuromys duprasi. Next base: position 41,541,825 of record CM053756.1, on the reverse strand, counting down.
TGTTATGTGAGAAGGTTTTGCCACACATTTCTTCAGGTCATTCAAATGCATACAATTTGCAACTCTTAAAAACATCAAGCCACTCGTCATAAATGCTAAAAACAGTCTAGAAATGTAGGGCAAACTTCTTAATATTTTCTGTTCATTGTCCTTTTTCTTTTGTTCCTGTTTCCCTCCTGTGGTACTGGGGGGTGGGGGGGGCTTGAGCCTCACAGTCTAGTAGGCCCATGTTCTGGACTCAATTTTTATGGCCATTCAAAACACTACAGCAGAGGGCAACCAAGGTCCAGCTGTTCCACCTAGGGATGACAAAATTTCCCACATTTTGTCATGCTTACAAACACAAGACTCAGAAGAAGTTACATTTTAGAATCTAAAGAGACCTGAGGCAACCACACTTCCAGTCTGTAAGTTAAATATTTAAACTGCACTGCACAGTTTAAGTGCCATCATCTTTCTGGTGTCTGTCCTACTCACCGCTGAGTGGCCAGAACAGCATGCTACTGCTCTCACAGCACTAGACCTGGTGGGGCACTGTTACATGGTTCAGTCTTGAGCATCTATCAAAGCGGTTCATGTTCCTCCCCAAACCCACATCTAAAGATCAGAAATTCTAGTGGGGTATGGTACCATATGTATCACCTGGCCCTCCAGTAGGAAAGCGCTCTGGGAACTGGCCGGGATGTCACTGCACATCTGAAGCCAGCCTCACCTAAACAACAGAACCCTGTCCTTTCCTTCACATTCACATCCTAAAAAATAAATCCGAAAGTAGCAAGGGCTAGAGAAGAAGCAGAGAAAATAAAATGAATGCAACAATGATGTGGGGAAAGGTACAGCCACTTTGGATAACAGCAGGAGTTTTCTTTTTTTCTTTTCTTTTGGCTTTTGTCGGTCTGTTTTTTGGTCTAAGACAGTGTATCTCTGTGTGCCTCTGCCTCCCAAGTGCTGGGATTAATGGCATGTGCCACTACAACCGGCTCTAGGGGAGTTTCTTAAGATTAGTCATACATTAATCATTTAAGCAGGCAAATCCTGCTAGCCAATATTTACCTAATGAAGATAAAAGGCCATATTGGCATAAAAGCCTATAGTAAATATTCAACATTTACTTACTGCCCAAACTAGAAAAAAACCAAAATAATTCCAGTTGGAGATAAGATAAAAAAAAAAAATTCCTATGATGACACAGCTGACTAGCAACAAAATGAACCACTTGTTCTATACACTATGGATGACTCTCAAATTCATTATAAAGGAAAGCCAGACTTAGTATTTATGGTAGGTAAGGAGAATAGCTCAGTGGTTAAGAAGATGTTGAGTCCAGTTCCCTGCACCCATGTCAAGTGCCTGGCTTACTGTGAGGAAGTAATCTGCAAACTCAGCTCCAAAAGGACCTGCCTCTGGCCTTGTGGGCACCTGTACTCATAGGCAGAATTTAAAACAAACCAAACAAAAGCTTGTTTTAAGTAACACACATTATATGGTTCCATTACTACTATGTAGTTACTTATTGAAAGAGGGTCTGAATATAGCCCAAGCAAGCTTGGAAACACACTCCTCCTTTCAACTGCAGAGTGTGAGCCTACAGGTGTGAGCCCACAGGTGTGAGCCCACAGCTGGCACGAGTGCAATGAGATGACGTGCGCACGATCTTGTTACATGACTAGAGTAGAAGCAGATGGTCACTTAAAGGTGGATTCAAAAGACTTGGTAAGCATGAGTAGCAGCAGCTTTCTTCTCCCCTGAGGGGTCTTAAAATAACTTCAATTTTCTAAACATAGAGAATATAAACAATGGCAATCTAGCTCAGTTTAACAACTTAATACCTCAAAGTATTTAGTTACTTTAGGCTTCAAATACTATAAATACTATTTTAAAGGAAATACAACGGTGCTATTCATTTTCCTACTTAACATCTTCTTTGATTTTTACCTATACACAGAGTAATTTCTTCGCCCAAACCAGGTCTTTTCCATAGAAATGTAATTATGTTAGAATTACATAAATCTGTACCTGATGAAGTGTTCCTGCTGGCAAAACAATGGCATCACCAAGGAACTGAATGAGCGTGCAGGCTCTCACTCCGTATTCCTCAAGCAGTCTCTGGCGGAGCTTTCTATTCACATACCAACTTTGGTCCCGTATTGGATCATGCTCTGGCAGAACTTCAAGACCTTGTTCTTTTGAAATCTGATATGGGTTAAAAGAAAATATGCATACCAACTTAAGGGAGTTGAAAAATATTATTTACTTGTACTGATCTTTTGCTTTCTTGTATTTATGGTTGTAAGCTGAGTCTTCTGCTCTCATACTCTTACAAAACGACGACTAAGGCCTGGAGAGAGGGCTCAGTGGTTTAGAGCACTGACTGATCTTGCAGAGGATTGGGGTTTGATCCTCAGTACCAATATGGCAGCTCACAACCATCTGTAATGTCAGTCTCAGGTATGCTAATGTTCTCTTTTGGTACCCTGGGACACTGTATGGACATGGACAGACATACAAGCAGGCACAACATATATACACATAACAATAAATCTCAGAGCAAACAAACAAACAAAAAAAACAATGGCAATTTTTAATTCTAAGAAAATAAAGTTGGCCTATGGTGGTGCACATCATTTATCCCAGCACTCTAGAGGCAGAGGCAGTTGTATCTTTCTGTGTTAGAGGCCTTCTTCTTCTTGTTTGTAGTGAGATCCAGGCTAGTCACAGCTACAGAGTGAAAATCTGTCTCAAAACAACAGCAACAGGAACAACAAAACATTTTGCAAGTATTTAAAAAGCCAGAGGAATTTCAAACGCCAGTGTTAGAAGCACTCATGGTCCCGTCTCACCACCGCTTTCTGTGAAGCTCTCATCTGATTGGTTTTTTCTTCCTTGTATTTATTTCCTCATCATATAATGAGAAGGAAAACAAAACAAAACACTTCCTTGCTTTTATCTCCAAAACCAAACCATTCATGCTCATGGATTGCAAATCCCTTAAGGATATATACAAAGATAAGTAACTGTTTTAGACTTAGTGGCCTGACCACTAACTGATTCTTAGTGGCAAGAATCTATTTTAAAGAATTATTTATAGTTCACAAAAGGCTGTATTATTACAATAAAAAGTACAATTATTATATTTTACGTTAAAAACTTGTAGACATTCTTGTATAAGGTTGTAATTTGCAAGGATTCTTCACACAAATCTGAGAAACATCTAGATCCTTTCCAGAAGATGAACAAAATGGGCTTTAAAACCAAGAGATAGAAGCTCTGAATAATTGTTTATTTACTTATTCTTACAATTTGTGTTTGGGTGTTCTGCCTACATGTGTAATTGTTTGGGCATGGTGTCAGGTCCCTTGGAACTGCAGTTACAGATGGTTGTGAGCTGCCATGTGGGTGCTCAGAATGAACCTGGGTCCTCTGCAAGAGCACCAAGTGATCGTACCTACTGGGCCATCTCACTAGCCGCACGTAAAGAAAGGACTGTTCAAAATTCAGCAAAACACTAAAAAGAACTAAAAGTATTTAAATTATCTTATATTGCATGATGCCAAAAAACATAAATAGTACATGCTCAAGGTAGAAGTAGGATTCTTTGAATTTCAATTATACCTTTTGAAGAAATTCCCTTATCTTATCAAGGTCTTTTCCAGCATAAATATGCCATAGAGCACCAGGTATTTCACTCGAATCCTTTAATCTTTTCCTTAAAATATCATCCAATTCTTCTTCTTCAAATTTCTTAAGTATTCCTGAAACACAGGAAATTATTTAATTGGTCAGTAAAGGACACCAGGAAATGGAACCTTCTAGGATTGATTATCAGATAAGGAGAACTTTTGTTTCGTTTTTTTTTTTTTTTTTGCTTGTTTGTTTTCTTAGCCATGGTCTGAAATCTGCTGTGCAAAAAATAAATAAATAAAATAAAATAAAAAATAAAAAAATTTAGGTACCCTATTGGCTCAGCTTCTATACAGAGACAAGTTCTCTCTTGCAGGGTGAGGGTCAGGATTCACAGTTAAAACCATTTATATACTTAAGACTGCTAGGGAAGAGGAGGCCTGATTTTGAGATTCATGTGCCCATGGGAAGAGAAACAATGACTTCCTTTCAGAGACAGAATCTACTCTCAAACTAAAATTTAGTTTCAAAATAAACCAGTTTTTCCCTATCAAGGGTAGTCTGAACAATGTCATAAACTCAATGGCAGTTTTTAACCTCCAAAGTTGTTTTATTATTATTATTTTTTTACATTATTTGACTTCTATAACTACCAAGTAAGGACAACAAGAATCATTCCCTCAATTTTGTTTGAGCTAAAACATTCAGTGAAGTGGGTTTATATAACACTAGTTACTAATAAGTATTCTGGTTCATTTCAATAGGACCTCTGTCCTTATTATGGGAAATCTATGCAAATCCATTTCTTCATAAAGCTATAGTTTTAAGGAAACATCAGGTAATCGTGTCAAAAGTTGGCATACTGGAAATCTCTAGATCTATGTAAGGAAATTTGAAGAACACAAATAAAAGTATCAACTTCGGGCATCACAAGTATGGAGATTATAGCTCAATTTTCCATGTTGTTTTGTAAACTTTTGACTTATTTCAGTGTGGATAAGTATATGTTTGCATTTATGCATGTGCCTATTGCCTTACAAACTTAGAAGAGGACATCAGATCCCCTGGAACTGGAGTTATAGAGAATTGTGAGCTGCCATGTGGGTGCTGGGAACTGAACTTGGGTTCTCTGGAAGAGCAATAAGTGGTCCTAACCATTGAGCCATTTCTCCAGTGTGTTTTCTATGTTTTAAATACTGTCTACTGCAAAGGATGTATCAGATATTTCCTAACACCTACCATGGCAAAACTTTTATGATATTCAGATCTGGCTGCATAGATTTCTTATTTTTTATTAGTGTTTGCTTATTTATTAGTATTTATATTTATTTATTAGTATTTATTAGATGTTTAGTGGACAAACAATAGGGTTTTTGGGGGGTGGTGGGGTAAGAGAGTTGTTCTAAAAATTCAGGACTTTGTGGAGTTCCAGAAGGTCTCAAATTAAACATTTAATAAATACTGTCATATGAATATGAAAGCACCAAGACACTAGTTCAGTCTTTAAATGTCAGTTATAAAAAAAGTTCCCCCCTAAGTACTGGGAAAAAAAAATAACAAAATAAAGAATGATTTTACAAGTTTATTATAACTATTCTTCTTTAGGTTACTTTAAAACTATTTTAAAATGTGTTCTCAATAAAGTTATAGACGGGGCCACATGTGCTGGTGCGCTCCTCTAGTTCCAGCGCCTGGGAGGTGAAGGCAGGGCTGACATGAAATGAATGAGCTCCAGTCTGGGCTATACAGAGAGAACCATGCAGCAGAATGTTACCTCCAAACACACACAAAATACATTAAATAAAATCACATTTCCCACTCATGGACTGATAGTCCTAAATTTCTCACAAACATCTATAAAATCAAGAAAAGAAGAATGGATCACCAATAAGATGAGAATGACCTACTAACTGGTAATGGAAGAACTCATGCTTAGGATGAGACAATAATGTAAACTCCACCTGAAGAGACAGGAAAGCATGAGGTTTACATATGGCAGTGCGCTCAAGTATGCTAGTATTAATTGAGATGTTTAATTATGAGAACAACTCCCTTAACCCCAACAGCTTATCACTCAACTGTAGACCTACTCTTAGCCACAGAATTGAAAACCAAAACAGAAGTCTGGTCACAAGGTGTCAAATTAGGTGAGTTATTACAACCAGCCAAGTCCAAAATGTGAAGAAACAGAAACACTACCATCATCACAATGGGAGGTGGATGAAGGATAGAGAGAAAAGACTAACTATCCAAATATATGTCAGTAAAAGCAAGAGAAACAGTTAATTAACCAAGAATCAAGACATGACCGAGTGAGTCGTAATGACATTGTCAAACAGAGCAAAGAAAGTGTTTGGAGGGCAGGCGCGACAGCGTGACTGAAGGTGCAGTGACAGCTGAGTCCTTAGAAGGAAGAGCTAGTTAAGAGTCTGCTCAACAGAGGCGCCGTCAACTACAACTCGGCAAATGTTCCACCACTGAGCAGTGGCCCAATTTAAAATAGGTCAGTAGAGAGGAGAAGCTGAAGAGCTACGACTTTACATTTAAAAAGGATAGAATAGGTGACAGGGCAAAGTTTTAGAGAAAACTACAGAATGAAACGTAAAATCCATAAAGACAGAAAAATAGTCGCTTGTATCTAAAAGCCTTCTTTTTCCTCTGAATCCAATGAGGAGTGGGGAGGTCAATCACAAATAGCTTCTCACATTCATACCCTTAAAACGCAGTGCCTACTCGGCCAATGTTTACAAATCAGTTTAACAAAATGCGTTCATAACTACAGTACTTAGTAAAAAAGGATCAAATAAAAATATATACGTTTAAAATTACTATTTCTTGTACATGAGAAACAGGAACAAAGGTCAGAATCCCTGCCATCCACTGTCCCAGCCTGTGATGCAGCAGCAACTGTGGCTGCTCTTTACCTGCTTTTGAGAGGACGCCATTTCCTTTCGCTATGCCAACATAGACTAGAATATTCACAACATCAGAAGCTTCAATATGAAGGTTTGTGGTTCCTATATCATGATCCTTAGCAGCAACAACACCTGTGTGGGAAATTGAGGCCTTTTATTGCAGACTACAGCATGCATCTAATAGTGTACAGATGTTATGCCCACAGAACAATTTATCATAAGTTAATTATACTTTTAGTTTATTTGCCTTGTTATAAATATTTGCCCCCCCTAAAACACAGGCTCTAAAATTATCAATAAAAATGCCACATATAAAACAATTCATTAAAAATACATATAAACATTACAAGAAATTAGAAAATTTTACTTAAGTATATTGTTAATTCCTGTAATATTACTTGATATTAAAAAGGGGTTCAATACCATTATTAAAAGAACAAGTTTATCAGTAAGTAAAAATCATTGAACAATTTGATTTTGAACTGAAGTTTGTTAAACTCCCATAGAATTCCAACTTAAAGAGAAATGTGAACATATACTTACCATAGGCACTACACAACCTGGGTCCTAGGTCAGGGCGCACAAAGAAGCCTGGCAAATGGGAGGCCAAATTGAACTTCCCTTCTGGGTTGCAGTATTCTGGCAATGGCAGACTTCTTAAAAAGTCTTCATATCTAAAGATAACAATAGAGCTTTATTTTGAATACAGATTTGCATTTACAATATTTTGAAGTATGAAATTCTTCTTGTGTGTGTATATGTTTGTATTTTGTTTTGATTTTTTAGAGACAGGGTATCTCTGTGTAGTCCTGGCTGTCCTGGAACTCACTCTGTAGACCAGTGTGGACTCGAACCCAGTATCAGGTGAAGAGGTGCGCTACTACTGGCACGAAGTAGAAAATTTGTAAGTTGTGAAAAACACTGTAATATTCTCTCCTTAAACTGGGCAACACTATTCTAGAATCCTTTCAGAATCTATACTGGATGTACTGCATAAATAGACATGATACTAACATTTCAATTGTACTTCCCTAATCAAAACAAAATAGGTAAAAGCTCCAGGAAAAGGGAGGCCTATGTAGGACACTAAAATGACCTACCACAAGCATTTCCTCAGTACAAAGTCTTCCCCTTGATAAGGCTATAGAGTCTGAATTTTGCTTTTTAGTTATTTATTTTTATTGAGGAACAAAACAAAACAAAAAAGCAAAAACAAACAAACAAACAAAAAGACCTTAATGCTTGTTAGTGGTTACTTATGCTGGGAACAAGCCAGCTCAACCTCTCATGATATACCTTGCTGGCATCATGGTCTTGAAGTCTTCTCCAGACGGGCAGTCTTTCAACTTTAACACTACTGTCTCTCCACTTTTGCTTTTCTGACGTTCTATAAAGATAGAGTCAGTTATTTAAAATATAATGGCGACCTTTTCACTAGTATTTGAAAAAGAAATGTGGATGATTAAATTGTTGTATACAGATGCTTCATGGGCACTGGTTGATCTTTTTTCTTCAAGCAGCATTAACACATTTTACATTGTGTGTGTATGTGTCTTGATAAAAAGGGAAGTCTGAAGAGAACACTGGATCTCCTGGAGCTGAAGTTACTTACAGGCTTCTGTGAGCTACCGAAAGTAGATACTGAACTCAGGTTCTCTGCAAGAGCTGCTAAGCTATCTCTCCAGCCCCGAGATTTTAAAGTGGAATATATGCATTAACTACTTACAGTATGTAAGAGAAATTACTCTGCAGAATTTATATTTGTCGATATTAGTCTTACATTTGTATATTTAACTTTTCAAAGTATTTAATATAAACTATATAATTTAACTACAACAATTCTGGGAAGTTACCAAAATTCCGTATTAGGAAATACAGCTTAAATTATGTCAAAGTTAAAGGAAATTAGGAGTAGAGCTGGGATATTGCATCTTTTTTGGCTCAGCTGGCCTCAAGTTCACTAAGTAGCCAAGGGTGACCGAGGACTCTAGAACTTCCTATCTCTATCTAACCAAGTGCTGAGGATATAGCTACGTGTCACTAACCCCAGCTGTGTGTCTCTCTCTTTGGTGAAAAAACGTTAATACGGATGCTTCACAGGTAAAGAATTTCAGTTGTATTAGAATTTTATCATGTTAGAGTTATATGAGTAAGACAACAGTGAAAATTAACATACTTGAAACTTCTTCAAAACCATCCCAGAACTCCTTAACGTTGGCATTTGAAACAATGCTGTCTTTGCAGTTCAGGAGATCAGCTTGGTGGTCTCCAAAGTCCAGACTAATTGATTCTGCCTTCCACAAGCTAATGTTCATTCTCTTATGCACACCGGAAACCACTGCAGGCTTATGAATAAACACAAATAGGTAACAGTTACAAGGCGCTTAGACTCATCAAAGCTTAAGTATATGCAAGTGGACAGCACTGTTAAGTTTCAGCCCGACTGGCAAATTTGTAAATATAAAGGAGGCTACTTAAATAGCACTAGGCCTGTAAAGATGCTCCAACGTAAATGAAAACAATGATGAGAGAATGCCATGACAAGAATGGTGCCGTGCATTTTTGAGTAGCAGAAACAGTCTGGGAGACTGCTTTGTCTATAAAGAAACTTTCTATATATGCTTTGTTAACCATTTTAAAGTATGCAACATAAGTATTAACATTAAAAAAGAAGAGCAAAACACTGTGCACTGAATTTACAACACTAAAAACATGTTTTCCTTTACCTCTTCAGGGTATGGATAACAACACTGAGCACAGGCATGATACCACATGTTGAGCTTAATGA